>OZ023327.1:36067565-36105065 GCA_964007535.1 Brachyptera risi
ATATCTATATATACTATATATATCTATATATCTATATATATATATATATATATATATCTATATATATATCTATATATATATATATATATATATATCTATATATATTATATATATATATATATATATATATATATATATATATATATATATATATATATATATATATATATATATATATATATATATATATATATATATATATATATATATATATATATATATATATATATATATATATATATATATATATATATATATATATATATATATATATATATATATATATATATATATATATATATATATATATATATATATATATATATATATATATATATATATATATATATATATATATATATATATATATATATATATATATATATATATATATATATATATATATATATATATATATATATATATATATATATATATATATATATATATATATATATATATATATATATATATATATATATATATATATATATATATATATATATATATATATATATATATATATATATATATATATATATATATATATATATATATATATATATATATATATATATATATATATATATATATATATATATATATATATATATATATATATATATATATATATATATATATATATATATATATATATATATATATATATATATATATATATATATATATATATATATATATATATATATATATATATATATATATATATATATATATATATATATATATATATATATATATATATATATATATATATATATATATATATATATATATATATATATATATATATATATATATATATATATATATATATATATATATATATATATATATATATATATATATATATATATATATATATATATATATATATATATATATATATATATATATATATATATATGTATGTATATATATATATATATATATATATATATATATGTATGTATGTATGTATGTATATATGTATGTATGTATGTATGTATCTGTATCTATATCTACAAGCACACACTATATATTTTGTGTCTTTGAATAGTCTACCATAACCGCTTACCTTATTTGGTGTAACTGATGGACAACGCCAGTTATATAAATAATACTGGAGATTGCCATCCCCAATTCCAAATTTCAGAGTTTCAAGGAATTCTTTGTTTTCCATTAGGTCGAGGGCATTGAATACGTCGAAACCATTCTGGAAAATAAGTAACTGCATAAGACTTGCAGAATATGGACTTGTTCAGCAAAAGGCATCTCTCGCAAAATATCCAAGGCACCAAGTACAAATGTTGTGATTTTTTAAATTCTATAAAGGAGTATATAATTAATTATAACTAGGCAAACGCAGCATGAGTTGTTAAATGAGCGAAATATCTGAATACTGTATAGGATTATAATCAGAGTCGTTGAAGTAGTTCTACCTTTGCTACTTTATCAACTCTGGTATATTCGAAAGCTCTACACACCTTGACGCATATAAAATATACTTCATTGTTAGGCAAATATCGAATCTAGAAAGCAGTGAATCTTGGCAACAATTCTGCCGTTGTTACTATCTAATTAATGAATAAAAATCATTTATTAAATTAATTTTTTCAAAATGGCTAGTCCAAATTACACACAGAATTGAAATAATGTGCATCATTCATGTGTGCACATTCGTAGATTTTTTTTGCAGAGAATTTATTTTTCAAATTATCTTGCCAAGCCTAATCTTATGGAGTTTTTAGAATCTTTGAGATTATATTTCCCAAAATTGATCCGATTCATTCCCAAAGCGATACAGTTTCAAGTTGGATAAGTTTGCATGTACAAAAAAAGTTTCATGTCAATCAGTCTGTTACCGCCGATCTTAGAGATGGCGATGAAAGACCAGTGGACTGTATATTGATGTTGAAATTACGATGAGACCATGTAGAACTTAAATATTCGGGTGCCGACTTGGCATTAATAATCAGGCGAGCATAATCCAAACTCGGATTATGCCTCACCCCAAAACGATACGTATTTGGTCTACGTCGACTTGACGTTGTCAATAACCAAATCAAAAGAATAACGAGAAGCGAAACAAAATAGATCAAAACCTGAGTGGTGTCCCCGCACACCATTCGAATAAACAAGAAACAAAGGCTTGAGAGAAAACAAAACACCCAACTTCGTAAATGCTAAAGACCATAACAAAAGTAAGGAATTAGAAACAAGAAAGTCTGGAAAGAGGTCCTATTAACGACTCAAGAAGAACGCAAAATAGAATAGCAACAACTGCGTACATGCGAAATAATGTACAGCACGTCCGAACTCTAACAAGAGGAGAGAACGACGGGAGATGCTCACACAACAAGAGCTGGTCGCGAACTGACCGAATTAACCCACTTGACGAGCGACTTCAAATGCACGTCTGAACCCAAGCGAGCAGAGAAGATAACTGAGTGGATACTCGAAGAGAGACGGTTCAGGACGTCTTGTCTCCAGCGAGTGTAGGAGATAACTGACCTGCGAGGCCTAGCTTGGTCAGGCAACGCGAGAATGGCGAGCTGTGATTGGATGCAGCACATCGCGTGATAATGCACCAGCCAACCAGCTTTGAGAAAGGAAGGTTAACTAGAAACACGCTTTGCAATATAAACAACATTCCATGACGCAATCGAATATGATTTCGTAGTTCAATTGACAAATAGGGGAAACGAGCTAGCTGGTCTCAAAAGACCGGCGTTAACACAGTCAAACCCTGCAACCTGTGCAGTGCTTGAAAAAAAAAATACACAGACAGCTCTATAAGAGTGGGATGGAACCTTTGCATACGCTCATCCAATTATTATCAAGTATGCATGGGGTCCACCAGAAAGTATTGCTTGGCATTTCATAAGAGGGTGCATTTCTGTACAAGACAAACCCAGTCTTGACTTAAACCCAAGATTCAAGGTTGCTGTGACCATGCTGTTAGTATAGGACTAGGCAAACGCAACATATGTGTTGTACAATGAGCGAGATATATGAATAAGGTATCTCATCGTTGAAGTAGTTTTTATCTGTGCCACTTAATCGACTTTGGTATAATTGAAAACTTCACACCTTGAATCCTATAAAAAATTCTGCAAATATCGAATCCAGAAAGCAGTGAAACAGACATGTTTCTGCAGTAATTTCTATCTATTTGTCGAATCAAAAACATGTATTAAATTACTTTCTTCAGAATGGCTGGTCCGAATTGCATACAAAATTATAGTAATGTGTATTATTATTGTGTTCACATTCAGGGAAAATTTTCATTTTTTGGAGAACTTTTATTTTTCAATTTTTTTTGCCCAGCCTAATCTTATGAGGTTTTCAGAAATTTTGAGATGATATTTCTCAAAATTGGTCGAACCAATTCATCCCAAAAACTATACTGTTCCAAGTTGGATGAGTTTGCGAGTAAAAAAAAGTTTCACGTCGATCAGTCAAACCCTGCGACTTGTAGAGTGCTTACAAAAAAAAAAAGAAGACAAAGCTCTATAAGAGTGGAATGGAGACTTAGCTTACACTCATCTAATAATCCTGCTTTTCTTTTGATTTTTTCGGTATCATCTTTCAAAACAATTTTAAATCGTACATGAATGCTCCCCCAGAGTTAAGGTACTGTTTATCTATTTCCACTTTCTCTCTCATGCTATTATTTCAAGTGTTGGTTCACTTTTCTCGACAATTTAATAGATTTATATAGAACAGTGAAACCTCGATACATCGTTTTTCAAAGGACCAGAAAAACAATGATCCATGCAGGAAAACGATTCATCTAGAAAATCATTAAAGATGTTTAAAAAAGAAGATTTCTAGGTCCAGTATATTTGATGCCAAATCTCAAATATTTTTGCTCTCAATGTACGTAATTCCTTCAAGGCCTATATTAATTCCCATATTTATTTACACTTCATTTTTTGAAACCATCAGTAATGCGCAACTGCTTGCCTACCGTGTGACATTTCAGGACGAAGATCATCTTCTCTCCTGACATAAAAAAATCAATCTCCCTTTCTGAAATGTTATGGGAATTAATAAAGTTTTTTTCATCACTGCATAAGCTGCTAGCGCTTTGTTGAAGCTCCAAGGTAGTTTGTGCTGTCGGGTCAACGTTGCTGCTCTTCTCGTCACCCAGTTCCCATTCTTACCTGGCCTTGGCACACTCACACAGTGCCGCGACAGTCTCGGCCGCACTTGGCTAACTCATTGTCACACAGTAGCTATCAAATGTGATCATTAAACGTAACCCAGTCATAACTTGAAAAAAATCGTTGTCATGATCTTCATTTCCACCCCCATCTACATCACGATTATAACCACATTTTTTGAAGCAGTTGCCGACCCTCACAATCCCTCACTGACGGGTAGTATAGTGTATTACAAAAACTTCATGTATTCAAGTGTATGGGGATTTTTTCATTTCCAAAACAATTGATCAAGGTAACAATGTTGTGGGACCAAAACAAACAAATGATGAAAGCACAAAAAGGATCTGAACAGGAATGATGCAAGCAGGAAAGCTGAACACTGGTTAGATGGGAATTTTGGTGGGACTGCACAAAATGAACAATAGAAACAGGAAAACAATGGGTCTGGGAATGATGCTTCGAGGTTTCACTGTAGGCCTAAATCCCATTTTACAGATACTGTCCTACCAAGCGTGTAAGACCCAAAGAGAAATCAACTTTTGCAACTCAAATTCAAATTACTGTAACTAAATTTGAGCACTAAATTGACAAGTTGTTGTATCAATGTAATATCATAATTTAAAACTAGCTCCTCTTCTTGAGGCATTCAACTTACATTCTTGGCAGAAACGAGGGCATCTCCCATCAGATCGACCCAACCTGTGCCCTTCGACACATTGTAGAAGGAATATGCTGCTTTTAATACCTTATGGACAGGGTGATGCATCACAGATGAAGGTAGCGTATAATAGCTGACAAAGTCTGAAACACACACATCATTAAGGCTGAGTTTATTTCATAATGTTGCTCAACGACTCTGCCAACAGCTAGAATACATGGGAGTATGGGGTGATAATGAAACACAGTGATGATAGGTGAAAGGACGACCCCTGCCTGATGCGGGACTCAAACCCTCGCTTGACTTGACATCAGTTTCTAGTGCACCGTGTTAGTAGACCGAGCTACAAGGGCAGCTTGAGGCAGACTTACCAAATAACAAAACTACAATTACGAGCTTTTCAGATCAACGCTCTATTTGTAAAACACCCATTGAATATCAATGTGACTCAATTATTAGTGGCTTAGTGCTAGGCCTGTATCTTGATAGACTGAGTGATGGTAATGGTGAATCCAGCTACCTGTAAGTTCAGTTCCGCTGTCGACCACGAAACTGTCCACGATCCCACTCTGAGGGAAGAACCAATGACGAAACTCTTCTATCGAAAAGATAGGAGCCAAGTCAAATCGCATCAGGTACTAGAACATAGTCAAATAAAGAGATTAGAATTGAAAAAATGTAAGAAATGAAGAATAGTAGGCCTACAGGAAAGGATAAAAATGATATTCCTCATGATTCAAATTTATAGATTTATGAGGCACGAACTTGATTAGAAAAAACTATCCAATAGAACTCCCCCTAAAAGGATTCACACACATACAATTTTGGACATTTTATGTGTTTTCTGGCTGGTCCCAACCAGACTATAAGAATACATGTTCATTTCCTTGTGTTACATGAGGCTCACTTATTTATGACTTTTTGTACATGTGCCTCAAATTTTTGACACTTTCAAATATTGTGGTCAAGTTTGTTCAGAAAATGGCGAGTGTTAATAATACTGGCAGTCAAATGTTAAATACCAACACTAATGTGGTAACTAATACTAGCAATAAACTCCTGAAATATCTGCAATATATCTGCTGACATCAACAGTAAGGAGTTCTGATGTTCAGGAGCCAATTTACCCTTTTACTGCTCACCATCACAACATTCAACCATCTCAACCATCGAACACTGACACCGTTCCTTTTAAAGCTATAGGCTAGTAGGTGAAGAAGGTTGAAGGCATGACGTGTGAAAATATTTCTAATCGTGACTGAAAACATAAACCCAATGAATCCAGTGAATATTATCAACCTTACTTAAATTATATTACTACTGTATGAATTAACGTCGCTTCACAGTCTGTATGTATGCCCTATGCTTCAACATTGACAATCGGCAGTCTCACTATATCTTTTTCAAAGTTCACAAAATAATTACAGACAGCTAAAAGGAAAACACCGGAACCAAATGGCTACGCTTTTTTTTTACATAAAGCTGACAATGATGAAACATGAATTATACAGTTGTCTATCCATCATTTATGCAATTCTGCATTCAAGCAATCTTTTCCCTTAATTCCCTCCTAAGTCGTATACCAAAGGCTCTACTGTATTCATAAACGATTTAGTCTCAATGAAGAGTGATACGGTACCGCTGAGGTTCTGCCAACAGCTCTCAATTCAAAACGGGAGATTTTGTGCATCCTGCATTGCATGGAGTCTTGATTCTGTGCCACAAAAATAATGCCCATGTAGTGATGGGTAAATTCCCGTAATTTATAATTGAGGAAATATTCCCAGGAAAATGGGAAAATGGGAATTTTTAGAGAATATATTTTTTTTCTAGTTCACACTCAATATGGATGAAAAAAAAAAATAAAATTTAAAATGTATACCAAAGTACTGGTACCAATATTCCATATTTTTTTGTATGGCTATTTAAACTCAGATGTATAATCAGCTGTTTCTACGACGGTGGGTAGATAAGAAACAAGCTTCCCAGTGAATATAAATATGGGTTATTACAACTTACAGGAAGGATAAAAAAAAAAAAAATCAACCATTGAGCCTACTTACATTTTTGTATATAAGTCTATATGAAAAATAATCACAAAACATTACATTACAACAAGAAAGGTTCTATAAATCTTCTCGTCTGAGGCCGGTGAAAACATTTGTACCACCAACAGTAAGACCTTGGATTCTAAAAACTCATCATTCGAAAATGAAATAAAATATAATTAAAATAAAATAGTAGGGCCTATTGGCCTATATATTATATACTTTTTCAAAAAATAATATCCCTTGAAATGGGAATTTATTTGAACATGGGAAATATTTCTGGGAATATTTCCACTTTCAGGAATATTCCCAGGGGAATATTTCCATGTGCCCATCACTATGCCCATGTAAAATTGTGTAGATATCCACCCCAAGATAATGAACCAAGCAACGAGGTATTTTCATCACATTCAGAGATCTTGTTCAGCAGATCACGTGCAAAACAACAACAGAATCCACGTAGATAAAAAAAAAACACTGTAGGGTGAAATTGTACAAATGTATGTTCCTTTTCCACAATAGACAAAAACTTATGAGGCATTATCATAGGTGTGCAATAAATAGTGTTACCTCATTTAGTAATTTGTGTGCTGGAACTATGTCAGTTACAACCAATTTCCTGAAGCCCGGAGTTTTCGTATTCTCTGGAAGTTTGTAAAGCTTCAACGTACGCTGCATAGTCATGTTGCGACTCAAATGGCTGAACTTGATTTCGATAAGTTTCTTCGGGTTCAAGGACCGATGCCAATACCTTGAATAAAGAATGACACTCAACATACAATCGACAAGAGTTCGTGGTTGACCAAAGGTTGTCGCTCGTTAGACTCGACCTACACTCACCGGCACGTTCCAACGGGCTTTGGCAAGACAACGCCCGCGGTGTACACCGCTTGAAAGATCCCCACCAAGTTGACGCGCCGCGTGATCTCGCGAATCAGCACCGGAGCCACGCGTTTCGACCGAAGTTTCTTGTGAACGCACAGGAAGTTGATTTCAACCATCTGTTGGGCACTGCAACAATAACGATACGCTGTACGGTAACAACAGAAACAGAACAAAAGAATTGATACGATGGAAAACTCAAAACTCATATCTAGCAAGCAAAACTGCCAGAAAGATCATCAATTCGACAATTACTACAATATGTTTCAGGGAAGTCAACGAAATTGGTGAGTAGCAATATCAGACACACAGAGTAAAAGGATGATGGTTACACCACTTGATGGTAACACTTGTGGAGTGCAACTCTCAGCAAAAATATTAAACAGTGGCAGTGAGACATAATAATGTACTACAGTCCTACTTGATATGGATTATGTCATTAGTTCTACACATTGTCAAAACCAGAGTTAGAAACACTAAAACACTAGAACTTAAATGTGTCAAATTGACGAGCCTCTGAATTAGTGATAACATCGATTCTCAAAATCGGGAATCGATTCTCTGAGCTCCAGAATCAATTAAAAATCGATTTTTTTTTTTAAATATAGCCTCAACAAAAGTTCTGTAATTTAAAACTTTTTTTCAACCTTCCCGCGGTGTTTTACGTGAAAAATAGGTGCTAGACTTCTTTGAACTGTACTGTACCATTCGGGTATTTCCGTCAACGTTCGACTGTCAGACGTAACCGAAGGGATAGCTTGTGCCATTCTCCTCTCTTTCCCCTTACCCCACTCCCATCGCACACGCATCACATTCCACACCTCTTCCACACCCGCACAAATATATCGACACATCGAGACGAAAACTCCCGAGCGTTAGTGGGGTTGAATAGAAAATACAAAATAGAGACGATCGTTCGAGACACCTATAGATGTCAGTATACTGCTCTCATAAAATGCAATGCGGCTTGCAGTTGCAGGTGGATGAGCACGTGCACATTGTATCTTCAATCATGCTGATTGTCAACAGATAGTAAAATCTCAACAATACAAAATAATATAGACAGCAAAATGAGCACATATTGCGACATGAAAAAGTACAGCACTGATAAAAAAAAAAGCAAAAGAATCGATTTTTCGATTTGAGAATCGTTGTACATTAGAATTGATTTTAAATCGATTCTCGATTAATCGATGTTGAATGAATGAATAAAACTTTATTTACTTGGAATACATACATTAAGGACAGTACATGAGTATTCGGTGGTAAATGTCCCAATATCTTAATTATAGCCTTGACCTAAATCTAAATCTAATACTCTTCTTCTGAAGGTTTTAGCTGATGGCCAGTCTTCAAATTTACCTTTTGAGGTAGCATGTTCCAATCTACGACTCCTTGAGCTACCATTGAATTCTGCTTTTTTATCGTTTGTCTCTTTCTCTCAATCTTGTATCTATGATCTAGCCTGCTAACAAATCTAGGTGCTCCAAACCTGACTCTGATATCTTTCCATGTCTTTTCTCCATTGTATGCCTTATATATTGCTACCAGTCTAGCCGCCTTCTTTCTCACAGCAAGCATTTCCCACTTGAGTTTCCTTACCATGTCTGTACCACTCTTATATTTATAGCTGGGGTGATGTTGTCACTAGGCCTACTCTGAATGCTAAATAACAGTGTATTGATGAATTTAATGTTTTACATATCAATTATGTTACAATGTATTGGATGTTGATTATTCATATTGTTTGGTTTGTCATGTTGCCTTACTGTTTAGTATGTGACCCATTGATAAGGTAAGACTGGAAGGCTGAGTCGGGAGTCAAACTGGGTACTCGGTCGAGAACACACCTACCTCTTTATATATTGTATCTCCGAGTTTAGTGATGAAATAAAGAAGTTATAACTAGCCTTATTTTGTTCGGTTAGCCATGCACAATCCCCAATTCGCTTCAAGTACAAGAATATATTAATACAGTACAATGAAGCAATTTGTTTCTGCTATAAATGATATAAAAGGCCATCTGAACACAAGTATGTAACATCTCAGGACTTTGACCTAAATTCTGATGGTGATAATTTTTTGGGGGGGGGGGGGGGGGGTAATATAGGCCTATATCATTTTTCATTTTTAACAATTTAAAAAAAATGTCATTATTAATTCTACCATTTCATTTTATTGCTACATTTTATTCCCTTCACTTCATTTTCATCCCTTTATCCAGTATCTCTTTCCAACAAACTAACCCCAGTTTTAGATTATTTCTATAAATAATTATCTCCGTTAATCTTCATCTTGCAAGAAGATGTGTGTACTTTTGAAGATTGTCAAATATAAAACAGAAGACCACCAGCTCAGGAATATTGAGTCGGTCCTGACAGTAGGTGATAAGCTGCGATATCCCTTCGCGAAATATGTTGCCGAAATTGAAGTCCACATTATCATTACAGTAGGCCTAGAACCTCTGTTATAAGTTTCTTGTTTACACATTTATCACATTTATAAGTTTTATTTCTTGATCCTATTTCTTGATTTCTTTGTCGGTCCTGACAGTAGGTGATAAGATGTGATATCCCTTCGCGAAATATGTTGCCGAAATTGAAGTCCACATTATCATTACAGTAGGCCTAGAACCTCTGTTATAAGTTTCTTGTTTACACATTTATCACATTTATAAGTTTTATTTCTTGATCCTATTTCTTGATTTCTTTGTCGGTCCTGACAGTAGGTGATAAGATGTGATATCCCTTCGCGAAATATGTTGCCGAAATTGAAGTCCACATTATCATTACAGTAGGCCTAGAACCTCTGTTATAAGTTTCTCGTTTATACATTTATCACATTTATAAGTTTTATTTCTTGATCCAACCCATATGTTCCACATGTTAAATAGTTTCAATTACAAGTTTTTCACATTAATACATTTTTTTAGTCTGGTTTCCTGAAAAACATATAAAAGAGGTTTCACTGTAGTAACCTAACCAAACAATCAAACCCGGACCAGAATTTATAACAGTTGGCACAACTGACTGATTACTGACAGAAAGAACACGGTACTCATATTTAACCTTCTGCAAGAAAACAAACACAAAATTGCATACAATCTATCATCAATTTTTCAAAGAAAATGCACATTAAAACCGGACTGAGAATAGTAAAACAATTATATATGAAACTATTGGGATATGCTATAAAAATGTAAAGAAATTTTCATTCATTCGACAGGACACAAAAATGTCAAGGCGAGCCGAGGGTTGTGCACCACTGGGTTAGCGTAATGTGATATATTAATCAACTTACTGGCTATATACTCTTACTGTGGCTGGGATAGCGCTGATGAACCCCACAAGCTTCTCGCTCTTCTCGACACGGACACCAACGTGCCAATCACGTCGCCAACCAGGAGGTTGGAGCGCCCTGAAAACCATGTACATCACGACAATTTCAGTGCTGACACCATGAACAATCCACTCATTTCAAGCAGAAAAATAATCGGTTTTAATGCTGCGTTTTCAGGACCGCAAAATCGCTTTCGCACCACGCATCACTTTTGCGAAATCTTTCTACTATGACATACCATGTAGATATTGAATCATTACCGACTCACTACTACTCTAGCGTAAATTGCAGCGATTTGACGGCAGAATGTTCGATTCCAGTTAAAAGCTCGCCGGATGTAGTCTACAATTCTAATCCATCGTTTTCACTGAGAAACAAACTACCTCTGCCGCTTTCGCAGGGTTCAATGAGTTTTGTTCAGCTTTTGTCGCCCTTGATCACACTCTTCACCGACTGGTCGAGTATAAAAAATATCCGACAAAGCGGCATGAATTCCGCAGAAAGCGATTTCGGGTTCACGTAAACACAACATCAGTCAGACCTAGAGGCATACAGGCACAAAATTATAACTACAGTCGGACCCGCATATAACGAATTTCAAGGGGAATGAAAATCTGTTCGTAAAAACAGAATTTCGTTATAGAGATTCATTGCTTTTTTTCATAACAGCACTTGAATTTTAGAGATTTATAAAGATAGGCCTACATTTACGACTTAGGCCCTAGTATAGTACTGTATTAGGTGACATTATCATCGCATCGTATCATCACTTAGTATGTTTGTAGAAAGTTATAGAAAACAACAATGTCCTTTCATAAAGAACTTATCATCTGCTATCACATGACACCACAACTCCCCACTTTTCGTGTTTTATTTCCTAGGTTACAGGACACTATCACGAATGGAAATGAAGGAATGTAAACAAAAAATAGATAAACAAAGTCATTGAAGATGTCACCATCACGTTATTATTTAGTGCGCGTTGAGCGAGTGTTTTGTTTTGGGCCGTTCCACTGTGCGAGGGACGGGGAGGGGGGTGCAGCAAGAGTTATGACCACGTGCTGTACGCGTCACCAGCTGCTACGATGTACAGTCCGTTCAAAATAAATGTAACCAAAAAATAAATTCACGCAAAATGCTCCGATTTTCCAACATTTTGTTGGAAATAAATGAAAATAATGAGCAAAATATGCTGAAAAGTGACAAAAAATTCGTAATAACCGAATTTTGAAATATAAATCACTTCGTTATAGGTCTTTATTTAACATTGTAAGGATAGGAGATTTGAAGGGGGATGGTAATTAATTCGTAAAAACCGAAATTTCGTTAAAACCGAGTTCGTTATAAGTGGGTTCGACTGTATTTCTTCAAGATAAGCCTAGCTCATTCTGAAATTTTCTGGCACCATGAAAACTAAAATGTTGACAGATATGATGACATGTGAAATTAGTATCAGGCATCAGTAGAACTGCAGCGCAACCAGCTATTGAGTAGTGTGTAAGAGACTAGCTTGTCACAATGCAAATGGGATTTGTGTAGGACTGTAGACCAAGTCCTGGCCAATACTAACCAAATAAAACATACACAGTAACCAAACTATTGGACCAGCACACAGATTCATATGAAGCACAAAGAAACAGAGAGAAACAAACAGTCTTCCCTACGTATGTCGCATATGATCGTTTAGCTAAATAATGTCCGGGCCATTCCACATGAACTCGACCAAAATATTGGAGAAATAAACTTGAACCTCTTGGATTTTGATGAAATATGCTTTAGTTGTTAAAAAGCCAAGAAAATAACATATGTTTTTTTTTGTTCGGCTCTAGCTCTAATAGTTTTTGAGTTGCGGCAAGTTGCGTTTCACCAAAAAACTCAAATTTGGGTACGCGTTTCTTTGACAATTTTTTTTACTTTTTACCTGTTTGACCTAGAAGGCTAATTTTTTTTAAATAATGCTGTGTTTCTAGTATGTATAATTATGTACCAAAAAAATTTTTTTTTTAAAAAAGAACATAAGATATATCTTAATTTTGACTTGAACAAATCATTACCTAAAATGGGGTATTTTTAAAAATCACAGAAAAAATGTTGTTTTTCTCAGTTTGTTGGCTGTGTAATTAACTAAAATGTAGACTGTGGTCACCTTTGGTTTGGGACTTGTAAAATTATATGTGGTTTCATGCATAGGAAATGGCTAGAATAAACTCAATAAAGGGACTTTAGGCCTGTATGGTAACTACTAAGAGAACAAAAACAAAAATTCTAGCTATTTCCTAGGCATGAACTCACATATTCCCAAACCAAAGGTGACCACAGTCTACCATACATTTTAGTTAATTACACAGCCAACAAACTTGGGAAAATAATTTTTTTTTGTGATTTTTAAAAATACCCCATTTTGGGTAATGGTTTGTTAAAGACAAAATCAAGATATATCTTTTGTTCTTTGTGAAAGAAATGATTTTTTTGCACATAATTATACATACTAGAAACACGGCATTATTTTAAAAAAAATTAGCTTCCTAGGTCAAACAGGTAAAAAGTTGAAAAAAAAATGTCAAAGGAACGCGTACCCAAATCTGAGTTTTTTGGTGGAACACAACTTGCTGCAACTCAAAAACTATTGGAGCTAGAGCCGAACAATACAAAAACATATGTTAGTTTCTTGGCTTTTTAACAACTATAGCAAATGTCATCAAAATCCAAGAGGTACATGGAAATAGTTCGATTGATTCGAAATGGAATGACCTGTCCACGAATCTTTCAATCAAGCATGAGAGCAGTGAAACAAGTCAAGACAAACATGTCTAGCCCTACCATTTCAAGAAATGTGAAGGATAATCGAATCTGAACATGGCGTCGTCGTCTTCTACGTAGTTCTCGTTCAATAGTAAATATAGTTCCTTTAGAACGAGGGGCTCGTCCAAGTTGAGCGTATCCCACGAGAAGCCTTGCGGTAGTGAATAGGCCTCGGCTCTGATTTCTACCTTATCGCCCTCGATCGATTCATTGCACGTAATTTTCTCGTCTGAAAAAATCAAACGCCCCCTACTTAAAGGAATAATTATATCAACTTACGCAAAGCAATTGAGAATGGAATTCATTTGACACTAATCGTTTCTTGCAACAGACTCCTGTTACTTCTGTCAGTTTGAATCTCTTGTAAGAGAAGATTCAAATGAGCAAGTTTCCATTAATGTTTCGATATAATATTCATAAGTGTCCAAGATCATCTGTTGTTATAATGGTAGTAGATCTACTCACCCATCTTTGGCACAGGCTGAGTGTTCCAGAACTGGTATTGCTTTTGTAGTGCTTCTTCAGTTGTCTTGGCAGGTTTCTGCTGGTAAGACAGAACTTCCATTGCCTTACGAATGTCCGAGAAGGAAATGTTACAACCAGGCTGCATCTCGGATTCGCTCTGTTCACTCTCCGACAAAGGTTTCTCTTTACTGCCAGCAGCAGGAGCTGATTTCTTACGTCGGTTTCGCTTCTTATCACTAAAATATAAGATCAATCAAAATGTTATATAAAAGGTAGATATTGTGATGTCTGCTCTTGTGCCAGGGGAGCGAGGTGGGATTTATTAAAAGTTGATATGTACAAAATAAAAGGTAGGGTATGGGTCCCAATTAGTTCAGGAAGAAGGGGAACTAATAACCCTGAAATTATAAATAATACAAATATACAGAAAACAGTGAAGATTATCACGATTATAATTTGAATAATGGGAGACTTCAAACTACAGCTTTAGTATTATGTTTCCTTTGTCTCCAATACTGTCACTAACTCTCTTTAGCAAATTACTATATTTCACCCAGTCTGAGTGTTTACAAAATTAGGCCCATTATTAACACGAAACCAGTTAATGTTGTGTAGGCCCACACTCACACACGTTGTTATTACCGGTATACACTCAAAGTCTTAAACACTAAACCAATGTACTTATGAAATAAACCCCGTCTTCAACAATCTTCTTTCTCACGCGCTGTCTCTGCAAAAACCTCCTGACCGCATGATCACTACCCTGCTTCTGCCGAGACCTCCACTTTGCTACCCCCCTCACTCGCGTTTGCTCGCTACACGGCCGACTGATAACCTCGCTCAACTAGGCGCTTACAAAACAAACACATTATCTCTTTCACTGACTTGAAAGTAATATACATAACCTGGGGACTATCTCAACTAAAGGAAAGATGAGAAAAATTGGACCATAACAATATGTAAAAATAGCTACGGTATTGCTACAAAAGCGACGAAATCAAGAAGTGCCTAGAATTCTATGTTTTTCTAATATTTCTTCATGTTTCAATACATTTTGATGTTCTTCATTTTGTCTCTGAAAAAGCGATAAAGAGCTACAAACGTATGATTCGGCCGTGTTTCAATATATTGGCAATATAAAAGCTGTATTCGAAATAACAACATGATAGAAGTTATTCTCCCAAAACTATATCAATTGGGTTTAAATATATTGAATTTAACGACACACTGGAATGATGACCAAGATCTATTGGTGAAGGTGTATGATGATGGGGAGATGAGATGAAAGGCTATTTTATTATGTGTTTTTTGGATAGTAGGTAGGAGATGGTCATGGCCTGTTCTTAAAGGACATCACAACCCTGAAACTGGATTGCAACAAATAACAATATTTATTCCCTTAATTTTAGAGAAAACTAGAAATCATCATCTCAATTTCAGAAATTAAAATTAATTAATTTGCCCCTCTCCAGTACCTGCTGGCCTTTTTTCTGAGTTGTGACGTAGACATTACTCGATTCTGAAAATGTTTCTATACAGAATCGGTAATGCCCAAGTCATGACACATAGTCTCTGGACGACAAGTAGGCCTAATTAATTATAATTTCTGAAATTGAGATGGTGATTTCTAGTTTTCTTTGAAACTAAGGAAATAAACATTGCCATTATTCATTAAAATCTAGTTTCAGGGGTGTGATGCCCTTCAAGAAACCATCTCAGTATGAACCTAATTGACAGAGCGAACGAAACCACGAAAAACCTCTGTCAAGATGGTCGACCATGGCAGAAATCAAACCCCGGTCTCATGAATGACGGTTCCACGACCAGCCACTGGTCCACATGTCTCAGTTGTAGGAGCTTAAACTGTCCGAGAAAACATTCAGTTTAGAACCACTGTAAGCCTGTGAAACTGGTAGGATGAGACAAGGGAATAAATTGCAAGCAAATCACAAAGCTACAGGCACTTCATGAAGTAGTAATAATATAATAATTCAACGAAAACCTTCATTGGAATTAGCCCAGAAAAGTTAATTGGCATTATTAAATAGATGAAAGTAAAGCATTGAGTGAAAAGTTGACCAAAAAAAATACACGTTACTATGACGCGTTATTTTCGTTATAAACAAGTCCAACACAGCAACAGAATAACACCCAGGTAATGGATCTCGCCCTACTAGACCAGGGTACCAGAAGGCATCACTAATATGTATGCATACCTTACATATTATGGTTGTCATTTGAGATTGAAAGTAAAATCAATGCTCTTCTAGCAAACTTGAATAAGCCTAGCTGCCAATAAATATGTGATTAATGCTTGCTGTTCATTTCTTGGTTTCATGGTTCTCGCAACTCCGTTGTAATTTTCATTTTGTACTATAAAGTATAATTCCACGTTGCATGCAGAACACTGTTCATTATTATTAATACTGTTTATTATTGACTGAAGCATTATTTGCACATAATTTTCTTCTAGAAATTTCATCTTGTTTCCTTTTTCCGATACGGTAACGGAATGGATTTTTGGATCAATCTTGGATAATTTTTCTAATTTACTTCATTGCCAACTTCTGAAAATTAATCATTAGTAGAGACATGTAAAAAAGCAATTGCTGTAGATAGAAGCAATGCAATCTAACAGTGCTTGTTACATGTTTTTCTGATATTTCTTCATGTTTCAGTAGGCCTACATTTGAAGTTGTTCTACCATGTTTTTGAAAAGGCGACAAACCGCTACAAACGTCTGAATCCACTATGTTTCAATGTATTGGCGATATAGATGCTACATTCGAAATCTGAAGCATTATAGATGCTATTTTTCCCCAAATTATTTCATATGAGGTTTGAATGGGTGAAGTTGGTTGGGAAATTTGGAAAAAGCCCAGTTGCAAATGCAGGCGCCAGATGAGGCATAGGTTTAGCCCGCTTGTGGAGACTATTTTCCTAAAAATACTAATTTGGGTGTTCAGATCTTTCAGATATTCCAGAATTTCAGATAGATAGCTACATATGATATTCAATTTTTTTTTGTTAAATATGAAACTGAGGGACAGCATATTGGCACTTTTTTTACTATGACCCATATATTGCTTCATGAAGATGTTCAAGGCTCTCGCGACCCGATTATGATATTTGGTGATTTCGTCGTATCGTGTGAGATGAAATCCTCGACATTTCGGTCTCCATGTTGAGACCGGAAAGAAAAAAGTTCGGAAGAAAAAAGATCTCAAGGAAGAAAGAGTGAATTTGTTCAATCTTTCAACTTACCGTAGTTCTCTAAACCTGACTGACTCTTGAAGATTCAAGGCTCACCATGGAGACCAAAACGTTGAGGATTTTATCTTCATGTCTAATATTTCATTGTTTTGAAAACAGTGCTTTGGTTTAAGTTAGATCCAGCATGGCCATTTTGAACTTTTGCCACGTTTTCCCATCTGTTACAGTGAACGTTTTCAGGAATCGCTGACATACGTAGGCCTAGGTATTTTAGACATTTTTTGGTTCTAATCACTTTAGGTGAGTGGTGCCATTGAGTTTGAGGTGGTGCTACTATCCAATGGTCAAGCCATCACCTCCTAACCTAGAATGTCTGCCACAACCAACAAAATACAAGAAATGGGCATTTTTATGTTGACAAATATCCAATCAAATGCCTTAACTACTCACCTGGGCAGACAATTTCTGAAAATAAGGAATAAACATCAAGAAGTGAATGACGGGACCCCCCCCCCCCCCCCCCCTTGAACAGCATCACAGGAAGTTTGTCATAAGTAACAATTACGGTACGGGCCTGCCTGAATTTGCACGTTTTTCTAAAGCTTTTTGCTACAAAAAATTGGTTTCCATATTATATTTTTACTGTTAGGCCTAGAGCCTACTTACATTTTACTCTTCAAACATATAGAATATTGTGTGGTTTTTTCCATGTTCCAATTAGGGTATAAATATCTGCAGTTGGTTGACATTGACACTGATAGGTACTCAGGAAATTTTAATGTCGCATTATACAAATGTCAGCTAGTTTCTCTACTTGTAAATAGGTTGTTACTAGCAAGTTCTAGACTAGTTCACATTAGGTTCATCAATCATTTTCGAGTCGGTAACTACGGTACGTTTATCCCAGTCAAGAAACAATTTAGCCGATCAATTATCGATAAAGAATCCATAGACTGAAATGGCGTAGGCCTACCCATGCTGATTTTTATGTTGGTTTTGGGCAAAATTATCCAGTTCCAACACGATTTAAAATATGATTTGTAACTGTCAAACCGCATCTGAAATATGGGTAAATTTGTCATACTTGGTAGGGCTACCACACATAATTATCCCTGGTTAACGACACTAACCCCAACCGAAATGCCACCAATCTTTGAAAACTAAATTTGGTACCAGTATAGAGTAACACAAAATGGTAATTTTGTGTTACTAGGTACCAAATTCAGATTCTACGATTTGTGGGTAATGTTGGTGTTTTCTTGTAGTTTGAGGTTTGAAGTGTGTTTTGGAGTAACCTTATGTTTATAATTGTTATGTTTTGTGTGTTTGCGACTTGGTTTAATGTGGCGATTTTCTGATATCACGTATACTCTGCCATGTTTTTTGCTATGCTGTCACAGCTGGGATGACGTATCAAGGGGTTTAGGTCAGGTTGGTGTACTTACCCCGCGTATACCGCCGGCAGGCGGAACGGAGCTTATATACTCGGTTTTTAATGTTTTGGTGGTAATTTGTGTTGCCAGGTGTGGTTTTTGTCAAAGTTTGATGTTTATTTATTGAAAAACACAATCTTCAGGAAAATTTTTACGAAATTAGGGATGGTACCGAGTAACTCGAATTTACCCACAAAATTACCGAAATATGTGATAAACATGCCAAAACGGTTTGGAAGAGCGTGCCAGTAATTTACAGCCAATAACAAGGTGGTATGAATGAAGTAATATGGCGGGCAAGCGGTTTTCTATTTCCAAACTCTCTTCAACTGTTTCGACCAAACAATTCAGGTCATTGTGGTAAATGTTGAATACTAGAACCATTTCAGGTCGAATCAGTTCATCCACCGTTTCCCAGCTGTGTGATAAACGTAGTCAATGCTAAGACTTAGTTCTAACCTCAGCCATGGAGATTAGTCCTACAACTATCTTAAGGGCTGGACTGAACAATTGACTAAAATGTGGAGGCATGTCTCGGCTAACCTAGACGTGTCCCGCCCTATCCCTGCAATAAAAACCGAACCTTTCCATATTTACTTTACAATAAAATGTAATACCATCAATCAGGCATCCCAGATCATTAACCAATAAAACATACCTAATTGCCTATGCCTAGCCCTGTGGACATGAGTCGGCAGATCAAAAGGAGGCTTCGGACACCTGAATTTTTAAAACCACCTGGGCCGAAACCATAAAAATGACAACTCGTTGGTGAACAAATAAGATAGACTATTGTCGTAACATGTTACCTCTTAGGTTTGGCATCTTTATCGTTCAATTCTTCTTTATCCGGACCATTTTCACCCGCTTCGGTTTTAACGTCCATCTTTGATACCGTTGTCAAAGAGGTCAGACCGCCAGACCGTCGGACTCAAAACAAAGACCTTAGTATCTAACTTCGTGATGAAGCTAGATACTAAGATCTTTGCTCAAAGCCCGGATAAATGCAAAGAGGCTCGCATCTTCGAAGATACTCTACTACTCGAACAGAGATTTTGTGACCTTTGCGGGCCTCTTAAATTTTTTTTTCGGAATTTTTTCAGTCATTAATTCGTACATTAAAGGTGTTTATAAATTATGATTGTGACACACAATCATTCAACAGAAAAAATTGGAAAAATTAAACTTTATTTATGAGAGTAAATATGCAATACATAAGAGGTTCAATGACTGATTCGATTTCCTCACATTCGTAGACTTGAATTGAAATGCTGGAAAATAGAAACTTTGAAAGTTTGAACCGGGATAAAAGAATTAATTTTTGTGGAAAATATTGCGATTTGAATTTACAATTGAATGATTATGTATTGGAGTTGGGATGCCAGTAACAATACATTATAATATATTTTTTTGAAATGAAAATAATTTTGTTTCAGCCATCCTCGAGTTTCAGTCAACTAACGCACTGCGTTTGAAACTGAAGTCTTGTCAAATATGCGACCAAGTCCGGCATAAAAAATGGGGTTTCGCACATGTCCTTTTATCTAAGATTACTTCACTGTTTCATTATCTCCCTACCACAGATAACCTAGCTGTTGATGGGGTCGTTGAGTTGTCAACATCAGAGGAAAAAGTTGTTTCAAACGTTATCACAACAGTGAAAAAGGGAGATATGGAAGTTGTTTGTCAGGGTTTTCTGGAAGTCATATTGTAACATATAAAACATGTCAGTGGGAAATTATATCAAATTATGGTTCACAATACTTATTACAATACAATGAAATAATACATAACACGAGTAGGGAAGATAATTTATATTTAGAGTGTGTATCTACAACAATATTAAATAAGAGTTTATTTTATAAAGCAGTAAAAATGTATAATAACCTACCATTAGAAATTAGACAGTGTAATAGTGTTCATAATTTTAGATCTGGAATAAAAAAAATGATTTGGGAAATGAGAATAGAATAAGTTAATACCAATAAGGGACAACTTTTGTATTAACAATAGGTATAATGTAAAAGCATATGGCTAACCAATAAATATATACAGTACAATACAACAATTTTTGCAATACCAATATCAAATTTGGTTTACAATTTGATTTAACACAGATGAAACACTTTGATGCAATGATACAACACAAGTATTGAGTCCCTTTGCTAGCTGTGGTAATTGCATCGCAAAGTCCAAAACGAACCGCTTATTTGTCCCTTGCTTTAAAAGTGAAAGAAATTAATCTCGAAAAATTAGGTTTTGTACACACTCTGTACAAATGTATTAAAAACCACCAACTAAAAATGGGTCTGCTACTGAAGCAGCTTTTCCTTTTCTTTTCAGAAAACTATCTCACAATTCATTTATTCTAATTGAATTGATTAAACTTGGAAACTTCACACAAACATTTCAAATGATGAATAGATTGAATTAAATTGGAAAAATTGTTATCTATACACAATGTGTATAAAATTGATGAGCATGTCATGCTCATCAATTTTGTTGGAAACTGTTTGAATCTGTAGACTGTAGTCTAATC
This sequence comes from Brachyptera risi, assembly GCA_964007535.1. Classification (NCBI taxonomy): domain Eukaryota; kingdom Metazoa; phylum Arthropoda; class Insecta; order Plecoptera; family Taeniopterygidae; genus Brachyptera; species Brachyptera risi. The sequence goes on from OZ023327.1 coordinate 36,089,114, forward strand.
TGTGCAAATTGACTGTTGATGTAACATAATTTCATTTCAGAATATTACAAGGACATTTTCAATTGTTTTCATAATCAAGGGCAAATCTACCATTTTTTGGCTTTGGCAGATAAACGTTATATTACATATTGAATAGAAACTTTTCATTTTCAATTACCAGTATTCTAAGTTAGATCAAAGATTTTAGTTCACTATTAGAGACTCTAGTTATCTGTAAAAGGTGCAATATATTCCTCGTATACCCTTACACAGTCATTTCTGAACTCAATGGCGTACATCCATTCACTTTCAAAAAATTACTTGTAGAATAGTAGAAAATAGAGTTTCCATCTTATCTGAAATGAATGTTGGGACATATCCAGGACCTTTGAGCCCAGGTCTAGGGCGGTAAATTTTTGAGAGGCGGAAATTTTTGAAAATGAAATAAGACGTAAATATATTAAATTTTGTTCGTTTTTCATATTATATACATTCACGTTTTGAGATGTCAATTAATGAATATACAGCGTATTGAAAACAATATGCTATATTGCTAGTTTTTTTCTAGTATACAATGATAGTCTTTGTATCATTTGTGTCTTGCCGCTTGGCGCCTGTGATGGCTGTCAATGACAAAAAGTCTGATATTGGTACTGAAATATGCAAGGAATGACTGAATGAGCCATGATTGGAAATTTTACTGTTAACTCATTTTCAATAATAACGCAATAAAATGTTCCATATTATCAGCACCCTCGTATTACTGACGATATTATTTCTGTTCAACTTCCCCACGCCCAACTGGACATGTGTAGGTAGATTAGATTGTGGCTTGCGAGCAGGGATTGGAGGGAAGTAAATCTCACAGAAAACAAAGAATATTTTATATGTGTTTCAGGATAATTTTGATTTTACTCAGTGCAATGGATGGCTAGATTCATTTCGTTCACAATCAAGTTTTCAGTTTAACTTTGAGGTCAAGTGGAGCCGAGTCTGAAAGCGAGCTAAGAATAAAGTTGATCAGGATGAAAAACTACTCAAAAAAACCCCCCAAACATCAGTTTCTCTTATTGCAGTGAAAGTGCCCACTTTAGATAACAGTGTTACAGATAATGTAAATAACGAAGCAATCAGTAGTTCGTCAGGATTCGAGTTTAACGCAGCTGCTACTGTTCCGAGCACTGGGTTCGAACTCAGTCGGTAGTAAAGTTGTAGCACCCATCCATGTGATGGCATAAGTGGAGATATCGTATTAGAATAATATAGAGTATCATTATACTCTATTTCATTCAATCGACCATTGATAAAGATCGGCTCAATTCAACAGCTCTTTTATCAATTGAGAGTGGTCTCCTTCAGAACATAAAATATGAAGATGTAATTGACGATTTTGCGCAAAAGAAACAATGCAACTAATAAACACCATCTTGTTTTTGTTGATGTGGCTTGTTCCGGTGAGTTATTACAACATTCTATGGTATTATCAATTATCACAGATAATCGAGCTCGATTATCTGTGGTATTATTTGAATATTTGCAAGGTATTCTGATTTATGAACAGTGGGTAATAATTTCTGGGCCTAGGGGTGCAAAATGTCTGAAATGGCCCTGGACATATTAAATAGAAACTTTTCAACTTTTTTCAATTACCAGTATTATATCATGTATTATGCATTTCAACATAAATTTGAGTTCTTCATTAGATACTTTAGGTCTCTGTAAAAGTCACAATTATTGATGCCTCGCACAACCTTATACATTTCTGTTTTTTGAAGCAAATGGTGTACATCTATTCACTCTCAAGCACTTACTTCTAAAATAGAAAACCATTGGGATTCAGCATGATTACAAAATTCAAACATTTGATTCCCTATAATACCCTTTATTTAGTCATCTTCAGAGCTCTACAATTCCCAAAACAATTTCCTGTATGCAGATGCTTCGATCTCGGAGAAAACAAGAAGCTGCTTAGGAGGGACATGGTGAACAATATACATCTAGATTAAGGATGTACTGATCTATATTACCTAATAGTAGCAGCTACACAACTGTAAGCTTTTTAAAGGCATTTTAATGCCACCTTATGAGTAATAATGATCAGTGTTGGGGAAGTTCAATTATAAAGGGAACTTTTAAAAAGTTCAGTTCATGTCAAATAAATCGATCTTTTGAAAAGTTCAAAGTTCGTTTTCGTGGCTTTGCTTAAAAAGTTCAAGTTCAAATTAATAAAAACATAGGTTCGTTCAAAAATTCACCTCGAAAATCACATGGAAACAAAGAGTTCGAAAATAATATATGGCTCGTATATAATATCGTTACTTATAAGTGATCATATGATAAAATCCCAAACAGGGAATCTTATACATTCGCAATAGACCGTAAGATAGTCAATCTCATTCAGAATTTGGACGAGGAAGAACGGATAGTGCGATCATGTCGAGTAGGATTATGAGTGATCTAAAATTATGAACTTTCAAATGGATGTTTTATTCCGTTAAAGATCACCGAAAAATCGAACGTGAAGAAAGTTTAAGATCGTCAACTGTAAATGTAACGCGTTCATTGAAAAGTTCCGATACTACGAACGCGTTCATTTTGAAAGTTCATTACCCAACACTGATGATGATCATTAAGAAGTGTTCGTAAGCCAATTTCAATCAGCGAGTAATTTTTTCTTCATTATTTTCTGCTTCTATTCCATGACAAATTTCATCGCATTCTACATTCAGTGGAGAATGAATCGAGTCAGACTAATCTGCCACTAGTCGCAAATGCTGCATCGGCTGTAGCTGGATCCACTAGAGATCGTAATCCATACAAAAGCGGTGCTCCAGAGTTCGTCACTGAATTCTAGCTTGCCAAGTCTGTGGACTAAGCCCATCGAGCGGCAAAACTTGTATTAAAAATGGCATCAGTTTCAGCTGAGCACTGAAACATTGCTCGCTATTCAGAGATTTAGCTATTTGAGAGGAAATAAAAAAAGTAAAATGAGTAAATCATTATTCTATAAAGGTACCTGGCAATACAATGAGATGCCTACATTCATTAGAGGCTACAAATGAAAAAATGTTCAAACTTAATTATTCAAGGTATCTAATTTATGCACTATATTATTAGTCACAGTATTAGTTATAATATATAATTTTGTTCAAACTATTCTTATTTTGATATTTATAGAATCAGTGTATACCATATTAGGCCTACTGTAAATGGAACTAGCTCAAGTAGCTAATAAAGAGAGTTTAATTACAAATTAAATTAAAAAATTAATATATATGGTAGAGGAAATGTTCAACAATTTCTTTTGTAGTTGTTTTATTGTGCATGTTACTCATCAACAAAGGTGCCTTACAACCCAACAGCAATGAGTTTTTAAAAATAAATTCTTAACTGAAGATTTAGAAAATAATTATCAGATAACCTAGTATCAATCATTATTCGAAAAATAGTGTCATCTTTAATCTTACATAAAAACCTGTCCCAAAATATTGATTTTCAGTTGTAAGCTTACACAAGGCTATGAATTTCATTCATCAATATTCACAAATTCAACATAATCTAACCCACTCCTTCAAGAAACATGTATGATATGAGTCCTTACATTTCAAACTCAGCTTACAACAAATACAAATTATATAAATATATGGAAATATATATATATATATATATATATATAAAAAAAAAAAAAAAAAATATATATATATATATATATATATATATATATATATATATATATATATTAAAAATGAATTCTATCACCAACGACTAACTAATTCAAATCATATGTAAAGTTCAATCTCTATGGCAGTATGACCACAAACAACATTTCAATTATAGGCCCTACAGTGAATACAAATTAAAATCACTTCCTTATTCTATATTTTTTTTGCAATGATACTTGAGCCAAGCTGAAAATATGTTGAAAATATTGATATCAGCCTATATTACTATGGTAGTACTTCAGCTGTACTTGTCAAAGTTTGTCCAAGTATTTGTAAAAGTGTGATTTAAATCTAGCAAAATTAAAATGCATACATTCCTGGCCACAATGAAATTACTTCATACTAGGGTATATATATTGTTTCCTTCATCATTATCCAAGTAGTTTGACTGATTGAAACAATAATGGTCAGTACCGGTAATACATGTTTATCAAGTAGTGAAATGAATAAATTGGGAATTCCAATTTCGAGTAGAAAAATTATAGACGATGATTCGATGAGTGATAACAGACAGAAAAAGATTTAAAAAAGAACATATGCATGAATCTTATGTTATTACCAGTTACTCCAATAGGCCCGCCTACTCAGTCTAGAAATAAAAAAGATTTGTGATTGCACATCTAGTTTCAATAAGAATAATTAATTTCAAGACAATTCAGTTGAATTTAAAACAAAAAATGATTAAAACATAAATTACTTCTGAAGATGAACACTGCCTAAATTCAACTAGACTAAATGTGCAAGGCTTTACAGCAATCCAATCCTAGGATTAAACTGCCAGTTTGAGCATTCAAACTCAAACATTACGTGCATTACGGTATGTTTCATCTACATACTATTTACTGACAATTCAAGCAAACATGTCTGATAATCTCCACTTGATTCTCCATCAATAGTTCACATCAACGGTTCACTTGTATTGCTCTACATTCAAACCTGGATCAAGTGCAGCTAACACTTACGCAAATATGCTAGATTTATGTGGACACGAATACTATGAGCTTCTCCAGCTGACAGATGGACCGGAATGAAACCAACATCTTTCAACATGTACTGAACATACGACCAGCACAAGCTACACAGGGGAAATATCAATTGAAAGCATGAAAACAAACATTTGAAAACCACCTGCAATAATACCTTGCTTATAAATACACAATATTCAAGGCCACATACATCTCATTCAACTGCCACTGTGCATTCTAGTTGACCGCTTGCCATTAGCCGCAATGCTATTACAACGGACCAAGGAATTGATAAGTTAAAATTACAAAGTCAAGTGGGACAGTCGAGTCGCGCGAGTATCCATCCAGCAGACTTGTCATAGTAGTTTAAAAAACCTTGGAATTTTCACTGACTGATGATGCAGTGATATTTTATTTGCGACTATACACGGATTTAGTCTAAGATAATATGAACCAGTATTTGAAAGTAAGTCATCTAGCAGTGCATTTGACATTACACCAACACCGCAGCAAGCTGTGTTTTAACCTTGCTCGGTACGTTTTGCTAAATGAACAATATCTATTAATAATCTGTGACACTGATTTAGTTGTATTGTTCTGGTAAGACGTAGCTGATGTCGTCCCAAGGATGGCGATACAAGCCTTGTTTCAAACGCTTCTGATCCATGTAGTGTCCTGTCAAATAAAATCAACTAGTTAATTAACACTCTTTGTTGCAACTTTCACACACCCTAGCTACAACTAATGCAAACTACTGGTACAAAAATTTGACTGCATCCTAAAATGATCATTATGGAATTCACCTATTGAAATAACAGTGCTGCAGATAAAAAAAACTGGTCAATCACGTACTAAATTATAAAAACTTGTTATAATTTCAAGTTCTTTTTGAGATCTCAATTCAGATAGCAAATATCTATCTGTTATCGGCCGGCCGAAACAGAGCCGAAACAGACTTATTAGAGACTTTTCACAGACAAAATAGAGACATTTCAGGGACGTAATTTGCCGTCTAATTTCAGTAGGGGTTATACAATCAATATTAGAATATAATCTAAAATATTCACATTTTGCAGTTCACATTTGGCTTGATTTTTCATAACAAATAAAACGTATCATCATTCAACTTCTTTACTGTCTGCTAACAATAACACTTGGATCTAGAACTTTTGTTATAATTGCATAGTTCGTTTTTATGCGAATGATTGGACTGTGTTTTCTTTGTTGGCATCCATCTTGGATACGTAAAACCTGTTGAGCTACAACACACACAGTTTGAACCACGTGCAAACACGTAGTGTTTGCACGTGGTTCAAACTTCAGTCTAACCGCGGCTAAAAATATTGTCGTGTTTACACAGTACACACCCTAGTTGAGCCCGCAGGGTAGGGTCGAACCTGCGGGCGATAGTTGCTCATTGGCAGATAGTTCGTTTTTCTCTCACTCAGGTCAAGTTTCAAGGTATATTCTAATCAAATAGATCATGAATGGAGAGTGATATTTGCTGAACAATTATCTGCAATACACATGGAATCAATATGTACCACTCTATATAGGAGAAAACGTCAAATGTGTCTGTCATTTGACCACAAATCTATAAGTTGAATCTAGGCAGAAATATTAGTCACATGGGCCAGGTCATTGAGTATGTATATAGACTCAATATACTCAATGGCCAGGTTGACAACTTGACAAACAATTATAGTTTTCAAGTGCTGGTAATCTGCAATTTGGAAACAGAAACATCCTTCAAACAAGCAGTGGAAATTTGAATGTGTAAACAATCTCCCAGTTGACCCATGGTACAGACCAGAGTCAAAACCGGGGGTTGAATCCCCAGGGTCATATCGTGGGTTTACTAGATGTAGAGTAAAAACAGTTTTGTTATATGCAGCATAAAATTGTATTCAGAAAGTGAAAATTGATTCATTAGAGTATTTAAATCATTCATACAATCTGTATGGCAACAAAACACTGAAATTTCAGTATTTTTCTGTCAAATCGGCGATCTTTCGTTAAATCTCACCCCGTTCAAAGAAAAACGGATAGAAAGTAGCAAATATCAATCGATTCACCACACTTTAGGCAATGATTTAGTACACAACTATCATAACTATTGTCATGTATAGGCTTCCCGACGCTTATACACGACGTATCTTATATTTTAATAGGCCAAATCATAAAATAGAAATTGATATATTTAAAGGACTATGATTTGGATAAAATAGAATTTTGTTGCAATAAACGTGAAGATGAAATCAAGTTGAATGAAATCTTTTACGAAAATGTGTTGTTAATTCAAATGATCAGAAGGGCAATAAAACCCTGAAGGTTTGCAAACTTCAAACCTTGCTGTTAATTCTACAGCTTGCTGTACGCACTGACCAATCAGATTTGAGTAAACGTTTGGCGCGCCACAGGCTTCTATCGTTCGGACGATGTCTAGCAGGCTGTTTTTGAACACACCCCCCTTCAATGTGCCATTAGTGCCACAGTTTGAGTTGAATCCATGATGTTACAATTGTGTTTCGAGGAAATGTATGATATTAGAGCATTAGGGTATAAGAATAGATATCAGGGTGTATGATATAATGTATTATTCGTCAATTTGACCTTGACCTAAAAACTAGACGTAATAGCACAAAGGAAGGCTGATTCAGATAAACAGCTGATGTAAGCAAGCCATCTCAATGGCTGTTTCTTACTGCTAAATTGTTGTCAGTGGCTACTAAATAATTGCACTACTGCTAACGCTAATGTTACTCTAATTTCTGTTGTGAATGGGCCTTTAAACTCAAGTCTTGACTTGAATCTGTGCTGATAGTGTATTGAAAAACTGGGAGTAACCCACTAAAACCAGATTTAATCATACTGGAATGGGCCCCCTGGGACTTCATGGCATACACACTACATATCATCGCACCCCAATCAATGACCCCCCCCCCCTTTCCTGGGTTATAAACCTACTCACCCCTGTTCTCGCCCTACTTGTTCATTTATTTATTTGTTTATTCATTTATTAATATCGGGTTGAACGACACACTGTAATGATATCCAAAATCTGTTGGCGTCAGATGAATGGTTATTGAGTTGATGGGATGATTAGATGAAGTTTTCTTAGGGAAGGATAGTGGGAAGGATAGTGGGAAGGAAGTAGTCTTGGGCTATATTATAGGAACTACCCTGTGATTAGCCCAGAGTACAGAGGGAAACCAAAAAAAAAAACTGTCAAGATTGATAGTGGAACTGGAACTAAGGTTCAATGCCCCTAACCTCTGGGATCACATGAAACAAGTACATTAGCAATTGAGCTACATGTGCCAGTTGCCCCACTTGTTTGCATACATGATACAAAATAGCAAGTACTAAGCATTCTGCTCAACTTTCATTTCCCTTTCATCTTTTCTTACAACTTTCAATTGCTCTCACAAAATATGGAATAAAGAACCTACTACATACCAATTCCTTTAAGGGGGAGACCCAGCTTCGACTGGTAAAATAACATAAAACTTCAAGATTACATAAATCTGTAGGCCTACACATCCATAGGAACTTACTGAAATTTTTTCTACATATGATCATACCTTGACTAATATCAAAAATATATATATATACATTGTTACATATTGTTTGATATTTTCAGAACAATTTTCTTGTCAACAATGTTTTTTGGACATTGTTGGACAGATGACACCATATTTTGACCATCAATAAACTGATTTTGGTCAAATATTTTTTTATATCATCAACATGTCATCTACAATAAAAAAGATGAAGAATGATAAAGCAGCAGGAGTAGATGAGATCGTGGTAGAGATGATGAAGGCAGCAGGGCAGTGGGGGGCGGAGTGGGTGTTTCGTGTGATGGCGGCAGCATGGCAACAGAAAAGAGTGCCGGAAGATTGGGTGAAAGGGGTAACTAATAACAGTAATATTCAAGAAAGGAGACAGAAAAAAAAGTAAGAATTATAGAGGAGTGACGCTGATAAGCCAGGTAGCCAAGCTGTATGAACGAATTATTGAAAGGAGGATGCGAGTGTTAGTGGAACCCATGTTAAGGGAAGAGCACTATGGGTTCAGAACAGGCTGATCAACAGTAGATTTGATATTTGCTGTCAGGCAACTGTTAGAAACAAGGTGGGAGGAGGGAAGAAGAGTGTACATGGCTTTTCTAGATTTGGAGAAAGCATACGACCATCTTCCCAGAGAAAGGGTGTGGGAGAGTCTCAGGGCAAAGGGCATACATGTAGGGATGATAGACCGTGTGAAGAGTTTATATCAAGAATGCAAGGCTTCAGTGCAATCAAATGGAGGCAGGACGGAGTGGTTTGAGGTAAGGAGTGGAGTTACGCAGGGCAGTGTCCTACCACCCATATGGTTTGTAATGGTGATGGATGAGATGATCAGAAAAGTGGAATCAGAGAAGGAAGGCCCAGGGTCAAAGACAATGATATATGCTGATGATATCTTGTTATGGGGAGACAGTAGAGACGAGGTGCAAGAGAAAGTAGAAAGATGGGAAGAAATGACAGAGGAGTTAGGGATGAGAATTAGCGTGGAAAAGAGCAAAACAATGGTGATGAGCAGAGAGAAGAGAAAGATTGAAGAAAAAGTACAGTTGCAAGGTCAAGAACTGGAAGAAGTAGAAGAGTTCTCATACTTGGGAAGTATTGTCAGTAATACGGCAAAAGTAAAGCTAGAAGTGAATAGCTAAGGCGTACGGGCTATTTCAAAAAGTAAGGAAGCTGATTTGGAACCAAGATTTTCCAAGGACTGGGAAGATACTCATTTATAATGGGTACTACTTGCCTATCTTGACATATGGAGCAGTTACATGGTCAATCAACTGGAGAGAAGAGAAGAAAATGGAGGCAGCAGAAATGAAGTTTGTAAGGAGCGTAGCAGGAGAGTCAAAGTTGGAGAAGAAGAGAAGCAGTAATATAAGGAAGGAAGTGGGAGTGGAAAGGTTATCATTTAAATTGGAAAGGGAGACTTAGGTGGTACGGGCATATGCGGAGGATGGAAAAGGAGAGAATACCGAGAGCAATGTTTGAGATAGCAGAAAACAATGGAGCTAAGAGAAGAGTTGGAAGACCAAGAGAAAGGTGGCAGGAGGGAGTCAAGTTTGGGGTAGTCAACCGAGGAGAAAAATGGGAAGAAGTGGAAGACGATAGATGGTGGGAGAATAGAGAACGATGGAGGGAACTCGTAGGAGGAGAAGAAATAGAGGATTATTATTATTATTATTATTATTTATTATTTAACTCTTGCAAATGCACATAAATGCGCGGTGGCAAGTTCCCTAAGTACCCCTATCCCACCATCTCCTTAACCCTCTGACGGAATAACTTTAACCTGATTTCATCCCCTTCAAAAACATTTCTACTAAGCCCATTCCAGTCCCTACCTGTCCTATTTAAGAAAGAGAATTTACCGACATCTAATGTAGCCCCCTTTATGACTACCGCTCTATCATGACCCCGCCTACCTCCATACCCTGACTTATTTCTTTTTATCAACTCATGCAGCTCCCCCCACCCCCCCTCTCCCTCCATTACCCTGAAGAAATTACATAAACGATCCTCCTTCCTCCGTATTTCCAATTTCTGCCACCCCAGGTCTCTCATCATCTCAGTTGGACTCTCCAACATTCTTACCCTCTCCCCCCTTTCATTCTCATCCCATTTCCACCTCCTAACCCTACCTGTAACCCTTCTCACAGCAATCCTTTGAACCCTTTCCACATCCCTTATCTCACCTAATCTATAAGGATCCCAAACTGAACTAGCATATTCTACCATGGGACGCACTAACGAGAAATATGCTTTTTCCTTAATCTCCATACCTGCCCCCCTAAGTTGCTTCATTACAAAGTTTAGTGCATTTATACTCTTTTTTACTATTCTCTCAATCTGACTCCCCCACCCTAGACGCCTATCAAATACCACCTCCAAATACTTGTAGTTTTCCACCAACTCCAGCATCTTCCCTCCTACCTCATACACTACATCTGTCCTTATGTTTCCCTTACCGAATGTGACTAACTTGCACTTTCCTGTATTCAACCCCATCTTGTTTGACTGAACCCAACGATTAATTGCCGCTAAATCTACCTGAAGAGCTGCTACATCCTCCTCTGTAATGATTTCCCTATATAACACACAATCATCTGCAAATAACCTTATTTTCGAATCAACAACACTAGTCAGATCATCTATATATAAATCAAACAATAAGGGACCCAACACACTACCCTGTGGAACTCCTGACGTAACCTTAGTCTCACTTGAAACCTCTGAACCCACCCGAACTCTTTGCACTCTATAGGATAGGCCTAGTAGTAGTGAAGAAGAGGAGGAAGAAGTCGGAACTGGCAGGAATCGATTGATATGAGAAGTCTGCCCTAGAAAAGCTGGTGGAAACACCCCCTGGCCCAATTTAATTGGTTATCTGGGTTTGATATATATATATATATATATATATATATATATATATATATATATATATATATATATATATATATATATATATATATATATATATATATATATATATATATATATATATATATATATATATATATATATATATATATATATATATATATATATATATATATATATATATATATATATATATATATATATATATATATATATATATATATATATATATATATATATATATATATATATATATATATATATATATATATATATATATATATATATATATATATATATATATATATATATATATATATATATATATATATATATATATATATATATATATATATATATATATATATATATATATATATATATATATATATATATATATATATATATATATATATATATATATATATATATATATATATATATATATATATATATATATATATATATATATATATATATATATATATATATATATATATATATATATATATATATATATATATATATATATATATATATATATATATATATATATATATATATATATATATATATATATATATATATATATATATATATATATATATATATATATATATATATATATATATATATATATATATATATATATATATATATATATATATATATATATATATATATATATATATATATATATATATATATATATATATATATATATATATATATATATATATATATATATATATATATATATATATATATATATATATATATATATATATATATATATATATATATATATATATATATATATATATATATATATATATATATACATGTATGTAACTTTGAGATAGACTGGGATATTTATTCTGAGTGCATTATTAAGGTTCAAACTTACATAGATTCATAATGGAGTAAAAAATAAGGTAATTTCATGTGTATTACAGGCTACTATTATTGTACTATCTGGCCAATCACAAATACCCTAGTCTATTTCAAAGCTTCACATAAAATGAACTTGTGGTTGAAATTTCACAAAAATTGGTCCAGTAGTTTAGAAGTTACATTGCCATTTAGGTGGAATTTATTTATTCGCCGTAAAATGGGTTTGAAGTTCCTTTATTAGACCAACAATAGAGTTGAATTTATTTGAATAAAACTCTTTTTTATCGACTTATCATCATGAATCTTTCGGTGTTTTGCCAAAAAATACTCCATTAATATAATAAGATGAAAAAAAAATCCCCCCCCAAAAAATGAGGCTGGGGCTCCCCTCTCAAACCCAAGTTATACAAAAAGCTCTCATAGACTGGAGCAGAAATTAACTGTAACAATACATCTACGTAACGGCGTACGTACGTATGTATCTGTAACGGTACATCTTACGATGTGAACGAATGAAAAAATACAATGATCAACATACCAATGAAGCCAATTGACCGACCCAGGACAAACAAACTGTTGATGGATCCCATTTCGATATACTCCTGTGCCTCTTCCCTGAAATAACAAAATTGAGAGTTTACTGTACTGCTTTGCACGAAATGTTTGCTCATCATATCTAGCCGGTGAGAAAAAACTGTGAAGGAAATAGTTGAACATATTACATTGTGAAGCTACCGCTGTGTCTGAGCAGGTCGACGAATGCGACAGCAATGACACCATCAACGTTCAAAATTAAGTTCGGCTTCTTCGATGTAGTGATCTTTTCAACTTCAAGCGCGTAGTGCAACAACGGCCGAGCAGGGAAGTTCTCCAGAACAAACTCCTTGATAATCTTCACTCTCATATCAGGGTTGTTGATCTGAAACAAGATCAATAAATGAGAATCTAATATTTTTTTTTCATTTTTTCTAAAATTGGGAGAAAGGATCAAGTACATAAATTGATGAGAAAACAGTATGGAAACGGAAAACAGCAAAACTCAATGGTTGAGAAGGGAATAGTTGAATGGAACAAGACAAGAGCAGATACTGATCCTGATGTGTTCAGATTGATCACTAGATTTAGAGAGAAGATCAAGATGCAAGATACTGTACAAGTTCTTTTTTGATTAATTGTACATTAGACTCCTCAGGAATTAGTTATCATACCCATTCACTGCAATTGATATAATTTATGAAATTGTGCAATCCCGTTTCAATGAATGTTATTACTACACTTCAGTTAGATGTTGGGTTTGTTTTTGCACTGATTAGCAGGTGTCTGAAATGTAATGATACTCAATAGAAGGTAAATATAAAGGTAGGTCTAACCATTTGATAACTCAATCCATGACGTAAAAGTAGGCTGTAAATATTTTAAAACTTGCTTCACAAAAAATACTGTTGTGCCAGGTAGTAGAATCATAGCTGAGTGATGAGTAAATATATTAAGTCTTAATCTTATGGGGGTTCTCATAACACGTGCACTGTTCGGTCATATTGTAGATTAACTCACCGATTTGACACGGTGACCGATACCCATGATGAGTTGGCCTTTCTTCCGCATGGAATTTACAAACTCCATTGGAATCAAGCCTGAGTCGTAGCCCTCGCTGAACTGCTTGGCTGCACCATCGAGAGCGCCACCGAACCGGTCGCCCTGAACATCAACAACTTATTTCAAACACCTTACTTACAAGACATTCATTGGAACCAATATATTTTTCTCAATATGTAGGCCTACTACAGTAAAACTTCTTTGGTAAGTATGTCTTTCATTACAGAGACCATCGCGATATATTGTAATTTTTAGAAAGTCTCGGACAATACATAAGACCCTGTGCATTTTTCATTTGTTAATGCGCCCCTCAATATGACAACCATCACGTGAAAACGACGCTTCATTTCATCGTTAACATGCAAGAAAAACTAAAAATTACAACGAAATTATGAAAAATCTTCTACTTCGATCATGATGAAATTTTTTTCCATAGTCTACTGGAGGTTGAATTCACATTTTAATTTTTAGCACGTGTCTGTACAATCAACATTTTATTCACGTCATTGTGTTCGATCCTGATTGACGGAATTTGCTCTTTGGGATAGTCGTAGATGTGAGTTACCATAATCAAAGAAATCTGAGTGAATTGTCATTCACTTTTTACTGCCAGATAAATTGAGATACAGATGTTGGTGCAATCAACTTGGTACGAAGTACTTATTATTGTGAAACATCATTTCAATAAGACATCCAATAATAAATAGAAAATAAGTAAACGATTTGAATAAAATATCAGGGTGAGTAAGTAAAACACTGCAGACCTAATATTTATGTATTCCTAATAATAGAAAAGAAGCAAGGAATGATTTATGCTGTAATAAAAAGAAGATCAAAAAGGCTATTACTTTTGCAAAAAAGTAGGTGCAACCACACCTCCAAAAAAACAATTCATTTCACTAGGGCCTATATTCAATTATTTTATGACAGGTTTAGAGTGGATATCATGAAAAGGTGAGCGAAGTCTGGAAGGGGGAAGAGGGTAAAAAACCGTAAGATGGGCAATAACGCAAGGTCGAGTCGACTGACATGACTCTCGTTGGTGCGATTTAGACACGCCATTCTCTATATCGAGGGTACCCAGGTAGGAGAATACCACCCAGGTAATGCACTACCCGTACCCGACACGGTTAGTACCCAAAGGCATCTCCAATTCCCTTGACTTACGATGGTTAGCAATCCACTGACGACCGAAGAGACGAGATCTTTGCCCGCTCGCGCGCAGACGATGGTGTTATGCGCACCGGAGACTGCCGGCCCGTGGTCCGCAGTGACCATTAGGCACATCTCGAAGAACTTACACACGTATGGGGGCAGGCAGCGCTGGAACCACAGTAGCGAGATGACGCCCCCGATCCCGACGTTTTGCTTCAGCACGTCGCTGATCGGCATACCTGCAATAGACAAGCACATGTCTGTTACTTTCAAAGACAACACGCGTAGTAAACCCTCTTAAATTCGAAACTAAATGCACCCTAAAAAAGTCATTTTGTGGGACTGTGGGTGAGATTTTACGACGAGGGGAAAACTGATATTGAAGTTTAAAATAAACAGAGTTTGTTATTTTTAGGAAGAAAATATATTCGTGCTAAACATTTCATTTTTTCAACTCTTGTCTCTCATTCTTAATGTTTTAATGGTGGTCTAGTGCTGTGGGGCTATCTACCAACTGTTTGTAACTTGCAAGGAATAACAATCTCTGTCTTGAACAGACAAGATTCAAATGTCACCGAAGATAAAAAAAAATTGATTGAATGATTAGTAAACACTGCATTTATTCTGTATGTGTAGAAAGAAAACACTTCAAATTAAAAACACAACACTTGAACAACAATTTTACAGTAATAAATCAACAATTGGGGGCCAAAAAGAATTCTAATTACGAATTCCAGATCAACCAAGTTTGGACTAACGAGGGTTTACTGTATCACTTGACGAGGCCGTGACGTAATGCAGTAGCCCGCATTATAGGTCACCTTTGTTACACGAACATGAATCTCCATTGTCGGATCCAAGTCCTAAAAGTCCTACTAAAATTAGGGAAACCCTATTGAGAACTACAGTAGAACCTCTTTAGTAAGTTTCTCTTTAGTAAATTTTTCACCTTGGTAATTTTCATTTTTTGATCCCATCTATATACTCCACATGCTGAATAGTTTCTTTAGGAAGTTTTTCACTAATAGTGAGTTTTTTCTGTCTGGTCCGCTGAAAAACGTACTGAAGAGGTTCCACTGTAGTTGTAAGCGATCGTCTGTTGATCTTACCGGCATAGTTGAGCTCCTGTCCCCTCTCGTCACAGATGCTGGTCATGAAGGAGGCAGGTTTACGAATGAGGCCGAGCTCCTAGAAACAT
>OZ023327.1:36110065-36112048 GCA_964007535.1 Brachyptera risi
TCCCTCCGTGAACCTCGGATTGAAGATTCCCAAGCACCAAGAGTTGGCTTTATTTCTTTCAGCTTGTTGTTGGTCTCCCTGTCCCACTCTTTTTGGAAACGAGATTTGAAAAGTAGTTTGAAATACGCCTTGAAATCATTGAAAGTTACTCTCGGGTTATCAATATCTTCTTCCTCCGTCGCTTCTTTGGCAGCCGTGTCGGCCAACTCATTACCACCAATCCCCACGTGTCCAGGTACCCAGCAAAACACTACACTGACATCCTGCGAGGCAAGGGCGGTCAGGAGTGTCTGCACTTTCTGGACCAGATGGTGAGTTGGAAAGATCTGAGTAAGGGCTTGGAGTGCACTCAAAGAATCGGAACAGATCATGAAGCACTTCTCAGGCCGTTGTTGAATGTGCTGTAGAGAGGTGACAATTGCGAACAACTCGGCTGTATATACGCTACTCATCGAACCTAATCTAAAACTAACAGTGGAGGATTCGCTGACGAATACGCAGCCAACTTTGCCGTTCAGTTTTGATCCGTCCGTGTAGTATCTAATATGTCCGGGGTAGTGTGTGCAGAGCTCTAGATATTTTTGCTTATACTGTTCTGCACTCGTGCTTGCCTTCGTACTTGATGACAAGTTCATCAAGCACTCCGGACGTGGAGCCAACCAAGGAGCGGTATCACTGAATTGAATTGGATAGACTCGAGGGTATACAAATGACTCTTCGACCAAAATATGATTCAAACGAATTCCAGTTGGTATGGTGGCGAATGGTTTCGATTCATAGAGAGCATGAAATCTAGGATTGATAACTGATTGGTAGGTGGGATGATGCTTACTGCAAAATAACTTCGAAGCGTATGAGCAAAGGAGATATGCACGTCGACTCTTCAACGAGGGCTCACCAGCCTCACAATACAGGCTCTCCACCCGACTGGTACGGAGTGCTCCTATGGCCAGTCGGATGCCTGTGTTGTGAACTGTATTGAGTGGCTTCACGTAGCTCTCTCGTGCCGAGTCGTACACAACACTACCATAATCCAATTTGGAACGTATTAATGCTCGGTAAAGCCGCAGCATCGTGGTGCGATCCGCTCCCCATTTGGTACCACTAAGATAACGGAGAAGGTTGAGTGACTTGAAGCACTTGAGTCTGAGTTGCGAAATGTGAGATTTCCAGTTCAACTTCACGTCAAACGTCAGCCCTAGGAACTTGGTCGTTTCTGCGAATGGGAGGAGTTCTCTACGAAGATATATATCTGGGTCAGGGTGCAGGCCTCTCAGACGAGAGAAACGCATGCACATTGATTTTGATGTAGAAAACCTGAACCCAGTTTCATCTTCCCATGCTTCTAGTTTCCTAATTGCGAGTTGGATTTGGCGAGAGGCCGTTGCACTTCTCGCTGACTTACTGAATATAGCCAAGTCGTCAACAAATAAGGAACAAGTGATAGAAGATGGAACGCTTCGAACAATACCATTTATAGCGATGGCGAACAAAGTAACACTGAGGACAGAACCCTGTGGTACACCGTTCTCTTGGATGAAATCATCCGACAACACATTACCAATTCGTACCTTGAAACGTCGGTTGGTCATGAAATTACAGACAAAATTAGGAAGATGGCCTCTGAAACCCCATTGTGATAAGGTTTTCAATATGTTGAAGCGCCAGGGTAGTATCGAATGCCTTCTCAAGGTCGAAAAATACAGCTATCACTTCCTGCTTCGTAAGAAAAGCTTCTTGTATGAAGCTTTCCATACGAATAAGATGATCCAAGGTATTTCTATTTTTTCTGAATCCAGACTGTACTGTGCAAAGGAGGTTTCTCCGTTCCAACCACCAAACGAGGCGGTTGTTCAACATCCTTTCCATCACTTTACACAGACAGCTGGTCAGTGATATAGGTCTATAGCTTGATGGTGAATGCTTATCCTTAGATGGTTTCAAGATCGGTACCTGGATAGCTTGTCTCCAAGAATCAGGAAA
>OZ023327.1:36112248-36189748 GCA_964007535.1 Brachyptera risi
ATATATATATATATATATATATATATATATATATATATATATATATATATATATATATATATATATATATATATATATATATATATATATATATATATATATATAATATATATATATATATATATATATATATATATATATATATATATATATATATATATATATATATATATATATATATATATATATATATATATATATATATATATAAATATTTATATAAATATTTATATATATATATATATATATATATATATATATATATATATATATATATATATTTATATATATATATGTATATATATATATATATATATATATCTTTCATTCGTTGACGTAATTGAGTCCACGCTTCTCTCATCGAATCAGGCCCACTTTCCGATATGTCTATATGGGCCTCAGAAATAATATGAGTAATTGATTTTTCATATCATTCATATAGGTATTTTAATACATTTATAAAAATATATGAGACCAACAAGTTCAAAATCTACTGTTGTATACGCCTCCATATTTCCTTTCATTCAATCGTTAATATTACATTTAATGTAGAGTATATATCCTCAATATAATAGGGTTTATTTTAGAATCCTAGCATGAGTATATTTTAACGCATGGATTTGTTGTAGTTCCACGTGCTTCATTTTAATGCTGCTTAACGACTCTGACAACAGCTAGGTCTTAAAGAAGTACGAATGAGTGTGGGGAATATAAAATCGATGAAGTGATTAGAAGTTGAAGGACGTTCACAAAACCCCATGCCTTATGCGGGACTCGAACCCACGCCCAACGTGCATTCAATTCTTAACGCAGTGCGATTGTTGGCTGAGCCACAGTGGTCATGTTGTGCCTTTTGTTGATATAGTGATATTAGAGACCTCGATGTGTATTCAAGGTATGCGAAGAATAATATTCATCTGGCTGCGCTGAAGTAGTTTTTTTTCAACAATAAAACTGATCTGTTCATGGGATCATAAGCCTATGAGGCGCCAAATCTCTAATTCAATTCTTGAAGTGACTTTCATTATATAAATGCGACGTAGACATAAGCTGAAGTAATCTATACGTTATTGGTAAACATGCACATGGCTCGTAAAAATTAACTAGTATATCTGAATGCAAGAGTATTAGGATTTTAAGGCGCATCGACAGCGAGGTCATTTAGCGCCTTGAACCATATCTGCAGCAGTAATATAATGAAAAAAAAGAGAGTATTTTAGAACCAAGATTCTAATAATTTTTATGAACAGAATACAATTAAAAAAATACGTATTTTCTATATATAACCAACTATGAGTGAAGAATATATTTGATTCAAATTTTGGTATGGGGCATTGAATACCCCGGGGAAAGAGGGGTTCATGGCATGCCTGAAGTTATCACTGTTCATACGATTCGGAAATGTCATACTCAAATATATAAATGAAGTTTTATTTTCAGTAACTCTAAAATTGTAACTTGTAGGCTTCGTTTCCCTAGATTATTCATACTATCATTCTACAATTGTTATGGGATTATGCGTGGATAGTAGAATAGTCGTATGTCAGGTGGCTGAATAATTGCGTTTGCGTTTATGTTTTCATATTAATATCATACATTTGTATATCTATAGGCCTAATCACTCTTTCCCTCGTTGCCTACATTGTGTAGGCTGCAATGTCAAACGAGCAATGTCAAAATTACCACGGAAGTTACCACACCGCATATGTTCATTCAATTTCATTTGATGTCATCATTTCTATTTGATCACTAGTCAAACGCGAAATATGCGTTGTAAGATGAGCGAGATATCTGAATAAGGTATAAAAGTCCTTGAAGTAGTTCTACCCTTGCTACTTTATCGACTCTGGTAATACATTCTACACACCTTGATATCTGAATAAGCTATAAAAGTCGTTAAAGTAGTACTACTCTTGCCACTTTATTGACTTTGGTACTCTACACACCTTGACGCATATAAAAAATACTTCATTGTTGGTCAACTCTAGAATCTAGAAGGCAGTGAATCTCGATAACTTAATTCTGTCACAATTTTTATGATATATTTGATGAATAATATCATTTTTTTTTTTCTTCAAAATGGCTGATCAGAATTGAATACAAAATCGTGATAATGTGTAAAACCCATGTAGGCCTATACACATTTAGAGAAAATTTCATCCCATTTGGAGAGATTTTATTTTTCAACATTTTCCGCCCAGCTAAATCTTATGGGGTTTTTAGAAACTTTGAGATGATATTCCTCAAGATCGGTTGAACCGATTCATTCCAAAAACTATACGGTTCTAAGTTGGATGAGTTTGCATGCACAAAAAAAGTTTCATGTTGATCAGTCAAACTCTGCAACCTGTGAAGTGCTTACAAGAAAAAAACACTAAAAGAGTGGGATGGAGACTTTGCTACGCTCATCTAATTATTCATCAATCATCAGTTCAATTTTGTTCATAAATATACTTATTCTAGATACAGTAGAACCTCTTTAGTAAGTCCCTCGTTGGTGCATTTTCTCCTTGGTAAGTTTCATTTTTTGATCACATCTATAAGCTCCTACATGTTAAATAGTCTCTTTAGTAAGTTTTTCACTTTGGTAAGTCTTTTCAGTCTGATCCCCTGAAAAACGTACTAAAGAGGTTCCACTGTATATAGAACCATATTGGTTAGAAACAGATTTTTTTCCTCCTGCTTTTTTCCCTAAAAAGGGTGGGTAAAAATGGTGAAATTTTGCCTCACTTGGACTAGGTTTTCAATCAAATTTCGATAACATTTTCTACTTAATACAAAGTACCCATTCACCGTAATTTTATTTTTAAAATGATATGTATAGCATCAGGAGTGACTTAAATTTTCTCACAGACTATGCATGGAATGGATATGTACATTGTCTTTTAGTTTTAGTGCATATAATATAGGGTTGCCTGTCGATCAAGGAAATATAAATGATACCAAAATGTGCTATATCGATAATCAATCAAAAATATCGAAATATTAGAAATTCCATTCGAAATCGAATCGAAATGATATTGAATATCGATCACAATTGCTACATGGTTTTCACGTCTAGAACATGTTCTTTAGTCGTCCATCATTATTTTGTGACGCACAATGAGGATCTGCATTCGTAGAAACTCACATGTCGAGCGTTAACAAACTACTTACGTCTCGGCCCTGAGCCACACAGAATGCTCACTGTGATGTTTAGTAAGGTGGAGCAAAGGGGGAACATTTTGATAATATTGTGCGGCAGACCACTGAGTATTTGAGTCTAACAGGTTGTCAGTGGTAAGTTTCCCTCTGCAATCTAGGCTAATGCCGGAATGATTCCTACAATATTTTCCACAACCGCTTCTTTCCCACTATCCTTTTCATTACCTAAGAAACCTTCATCTCATCAATCATTCAACTAACGCCAATAGATCTTCTGTCATCATCACACTAGGTGGTTAAACCCAATATAATTTTTTTAAAAGTCTGTGTTAAGCATAGGACAAACACGTGATCATCAGGGCAGACTGAGTATTCAGTAATATGAATTATAAAGTGAAGTTCAGGATAAATGACAAGATCATGTTTGTGTTAGCAATCAGTTCCACTCGATTCAAACACAGGCCTTCCCCCACTTCCAGTCTTCAACCTTCCTCAGCACAGAATACTGGTCAAGAAAGATGTTATGTGTTGATATGTTGATGTGTACAAGATATAACAGATGCCCACACTCGAAACTCCTGCCGATAATTGGAACTCCTTACTGCTATTGTTGAGGAAATGTCATCTGATAACAAATTGATTGATACAGTCGGACCCGCATATAACGAATTTCAAGGGGAATGAAAATCTGTTCGTAAAAACAGAATTTCGTTATAGAGATTTATTGCTTTTTTTCATAACACCACTTGAATTTTAGAGATTTATAAAGATAGGCCTACATTTACGACTTAGACCCTAGTATAGTACTGTATTAGGTGACATATTATCATCGCATCGTATCGTCACTTAGTATGTTTGTAGAAAGTAATAGAAAACAACAATGTCCTTTCATAAAGAACTTATCATCTGCTATCACATGACACCACCACTCCCCACTTCTCGTGTTTTATTTCCTAGGTTACAGGACACCATCACGAATGGAAATGAAGGAATGTAAACAAAAAATAGATAAACAAAGTCATTGAAGATGTCACCATCACGTTATTATTTAGTGCGTGTTGAGCGAGTGGTTTGGTTTGGGCTGTTCCACTGTGCGCGGGACGGGGAGGGGGGGAGGGGGGGGCAGCAAGCGTTATGACCACGTGCTGTACGCGTCACCAGCTGCTACGGTGTACAGTCCGTTCAAAATAAATGTAACCTGAAAATAAATTCACGCAAAATGCTCCGATTTTCGAACATTTTGTTGGAAATAGCTGAAAATAATGAGCAAAATATGCTGAAAAGTGACAAAAAATTCGTAATAACCGAATTTTGAAATATAAATCACTTCGTTATAGGTCTTTATTTAACATTGTAAGGATAGGAGATTTGAAGGGGGATGGTAATTAATTCGTAAAAACCGAAATTTCGTTAAAACCGAGTTCGTTATATGTGGGTTCGACTGTATATTAGTTACCAAACTGTCATTTGGTTTCATAATTTAGCTGTTTTAAAAAAAAGATCAGATGGAATAGAGAATATTCTGTCTTGGCTATCTTTTGAATTCAATAAACATAATATTATGAACGTATTATTATTTTGTATTCATTTATTTCTTCAATGGGTGAGATTCAGCTAATTAGTTTATGCATAGTTTAATTAGTATTTTTCTTGATGCTGAAATTATTAATGCAGGCATTGGTATAAATATCAAGAAATGAGAGATAAGTGCGCCTATAAGTGCATGTGGTTACAAGTTGTGATGATTGATTGAATGATGACATATATATTGGTAAGACATAGACAGAGAGAGCCAGACAGACAGAAAGAGAGAGGCATTATACCAAAGTTGAAAATTGTTGACAGGCTGGTTTGTTGATTCTTTCTATCGCCGGACAGGAGAGTAGGGGGCTCGAGTGTGAAAACACGCATGTCGGCGATCTAACGAATCTGACACATGACTGACCCGTCTGAATAGACACGCTGTCCATTTATTCGATATTGGATTAATCTGAAATCGAATAAATTGGTTTCGATATCGATGGAAACCTTGATGTCGAAAAATCGATCGAAATATTCGATATCAATTGGTAACCCTTGTATGATATAAGTATATTTTCTTCACGAAGCATTTTATTATACCTTGATCGACCACATTATGTGACCGCAACCGTACGTCCGATGTTTCTCAAAAACTTAAAACGCAAACTTGGATAGCGATGGGTAGCAAGCCCTTTAAGCCTGTATTACGTTTAGACAGTGGAGCCTGTCGGCACCGGTCCTTACCTGCACACGTTCCTATGCACCAGGCCACCAGGGGCTTGCTGATTCGTCCGTCTTGTAGCGCAGCGCAGACGTCGTACTCTTCCACTCCCCCGACCTCCCCAAGCAGCACGATCATCTTCACCTGCGGCACAAACACCATGTACAGAGCACGCACAACAAGCAGCCCACTTACTGCACTTCCGTTACAGGCCTCACGACTCCAGAGTGTATTTCAAAATAATTGCAATAATGACCAAATTAGAGAAAAAAGTGACCAGATGGTGATCAAAATACATAAAAATATATGTAAAACAGAGCGATCTTGCTTACACCATTACCAACATTTAGGTGCCAAGCCAGTTCATGTAATACCAGTAAACATCACTGTTTTGTTCAAAGTTGAGACAGTTCAGATGAATAAGCAACAAGAAAATTTAATAGCTCCAAACAACCAATCATTATACAGTGCAATATTATTCTAGTGTTTTGAGACAAATAAAATTCAGAATTCTTAATTTTATTCTTTTTCATTTTTCTCAATCACAATCGAAATCTCGATGTATACTGTACAATTATTGTGTAATTATAGCTAAAGATGAATTAGTAAGATTAGTAAATTCCAAATTGCTAAAAAAAGATCATGACTTTGGGGAACAATTTCGTAAATAGTGACTTTTAGTTGAAATAGTAACCAACTGAGAGATCCGACATTAGTGACTACCGGTATCTTCAAGCCATGTCACACAAGGTTGGAATCGGTTGGCAACAACTGGTTGTTCCATCTCACACGTACAGAGGTGACATTACGATCAGATAGCATCACTGCTTTATACAGCACATGAGACACTGTATACAGTACTTAAACTTTCATTGTTAGCCAATATTGTTATGGTTGACCATGCTGTGTTGGAATACATGAATCTTGGATTTTTTTCAATTTCCACGTTTCTATTGAGTTGTAGATCATTAATGAAATTACAAATATTCATCCCAATCTGCATAATAGGTCTAGGCCTATCCTAAAAGTGGTTGCTGGTTAGGCTACCCGAAATGTCAAGTCATGATATGAGCCTACATGTCATCATCATTATTAGGCTCATCAGAGTAACTAAGAACATAAAACAAATCATCACTTGACTCAAGATCACTGGCATCATCTGTGCATACTCTAAAGCATGTACATTTATGTATATTTACTTTGTTTTCAAATATTTTGGTACGCAGTTGGAAGTTTACAACTGAAGACGACATTTGAAACATTTTCAATAATTTTACTACAACTTTGCACTCACTTATCTAAAAATTGCGAAAGAAACTTGAGGGACACACGTATACAAATGTCAAGTATGGCATCAGTTTTCCCATCTACTGTGAGTCTGAATATCTATTTGAATGTATCAGTTTACAATAAATTCCCAAAGTTTGAGCTACTTGCGGTGGAAATACGCATTTATAACACAGCAGGGGCAACACAGATTGGCGGAAGAGAGTCGTCTATAACAGTGAAAGGGTTCAAAAATGTAGTTATAAAATAGGCCTATAATACTACAGTTGAGGTGTTGCAAAATGACCCCAAAATAAACATTTGCACCTGGTTGTAAGTTCAATATTAAATAAATACTTTCAGTATAGGTCAATTTTCAGTAGAGTTGCCGTTCAATTGAAATATTTTTGATCGTTTCAATATTTTAGTACTTCAGTTCGATATTAGATTCGGATAGGCCTATTCTATGTTTGATAATTCGATATCAGAACAATGATCAATATCGATTGAAAAATTAGTGATTACAAACTATAAGAAATGATATACTAACAATCCCATAATGAATAAAATTAGGCCTATACTTTCAAGAAAATTGTCCACTTCAGTTTGTGGACATGGTAGAGAAAAGAGCTAGATCGTACACCCAGTGTTTACTTACATAGGCCTTCACTCCACAATTCACTGACAAGACTTATGAGTTCCAGTCTTGCAATTTTTTTTGTTTCAATTCAATATTGATCGAAAATAAGAAATTGAAAAAAAAAATGCCAAGAGGGAGGGTGGCGGGGATTAAATTGTGGGCCAATCTACCCTTACCTCCCGGGCCCTATGAAGCTAGTACCGAGCTATCTGTGTCGGTGCAAGTGATCTTACCTCGGGATCATGCTGGTACCGCATTATGTGGTCCATGAAGTTGGTGCCGGGATAACGGTCACCTCCGATGGCCACGCCTTCCAACACCCCGTTGGTCGACTTGGAGATGATGTTGTTCAGTTCGTTGGACATACCCCCCGAGCGAGACACGTACGCAACGCTAGAACAAACACGCTTGTGTTACTCGTACTTCACTAACTCTACTTGATTCTTCACACAATGGAAAGTAGGGCTGTGCGAGCAGAGCTCTTTGAGTTCGAGCGAGTTTCGAGCGAGATTGCCTTTTTTCAAGCGAGTTTCGAGCACTATTTTAGTTTGGGCGAGTTCGAGCACAAATTTTAGTTCGAGCATGTTCGAGCACAAATTTTATAGAAAATTTAATTTAAAAAAAACATGGTAAATAAAATCATTTCTTGAAATATAGCAGGAATATCAAAAAAACGATATGACAACCCTTGAACAATACTTCAGCAATATTTTCGTGAAAAAATTGAATTGAAAAAAGTTATTGTTTGAGAAAAACAAAAAATATATTTCATTGTTGAAAATTTCGTAAAAACCAAATAATCATGTAAATTGTTGGTTTTTATTTTATCTTCATTTGTTTTGCAGTTTTAGCATGATGGTTATCTAAGTGCAAAATTTGAAGTGGATACAATCACTATTAAAAAATATAGCCACGAAAATCATCACTTCTCGGTTAGAATTACGACAATTTTGTATTGCGTACGAGAGAAACCGGGCGAAACTACTTGATAAGTTCGCTACTGATGAGCAACTTGATCGGCTAACTTTGCCAATGACGACGCGCACTTTTTGCCATTGGCGCTCGGCTGTCTCCCGAGTGTCTTGGCAACACGCGTGATGACATTTTAATGTGTCCTTGAAGAGTGTGTGGAGGGGGAGGAACTGACTGAAGAAGGGAGAGACGCATGTGCGTGTCTGGTGATTACTACGACTCAACAGAACTCTTACTCAGTCACTCGGAGTCATTCAGTCCGGTGCAACTGACATTGTGAAATGATGTGTGTTGTTATCATTCAGCAAGTTCTATATGCAAAATGGAAGGGAGAAATGCAGAAACAAAACTTCTTCATGTTTCAGACACTATATATTTATTATTTAATATCAATATGTTGAATGATAAAAAGATGACAAGTTTATTCCTGCTCGCTCGAAAACGTTCGAGACCCGAAAGTATTTTGAGACTCGAAGTTTCGATCTGGAAAAAAATCTTTTCGAGCGAGTTCGAGTCTCGATCTCGACTCGAACTCGCTCGAAAATTTCGAGTCTCGCACAGCCCTAATGGAAAGGTGAGGGAGGAGTAGACACGTCTGCCGCAGTCATGCACTAGGATCATCGTAATAGGCTGCCGTTCTCTCTTTTTCTCTCCTCCTAAACCTTGTGAGAGAAGGGTTTTGACAGGGCACCTAAAGACCTAACGGTACATCACAGCTTCATTTTGTATATCCTATTGACATGTATCAACATGCCCTGTGAAACTGGGGGTTGACAATATTGAATATTAGAAAGAATGAGCTATCGAGCACACAGACTGTAAGTGTGAAGTGACATAAATTTGTAGTAATATAAATAACATTGAAAAAAATTGTCAGTAAGTTATTAATTTATTATTGACAAAATAGATTGACTTAAGGACAACTTTAGGGGACACTCAGAACTCCCAATCATTAGAATTTCTTATCTCTAATGCTAGATGATAGGTCTATAGATATCTCGTAAGTTTATAAGTACAGTCGGACCCGCATATAACGAATTTCAAGGGGAATGAAAATCTGTTCGTAAAAACAGAATTTCGTTAAAGAGATTTATTGCTTTTTTTCATAACAGCACTTGAATTTTAGAGATTTATAAAGATAGGCCTACATTTACGACTTAGGCCCTAGTATAGTACTGTATTAGGTGACATTATCATCGCATCGTATCATCACTTAGTATGTTTGTAGAAAGTTATAGAAAACAACAATGTCCTTTCATAAAGAACTTATCATCTGCTATCACATGACACCACAACTCCCCACTTTTCGTGTTTTATTTCCTAGGTTACAGGACACTATCACGAATGGAAATGAAGGAATGTAAACAAAAAATAGATAAACAAAGTCATTGAAGATGTCACCATCACGTTATTATTTAGTGCGCGTTGAGCGAGTGTTTTGTTTTGGGCCGTTCCACTGTGCGAGGGACGGGGAGGGGGGGTGCAGCAAGAGTTATGACCACGTGCTGTACGCGTCACCAGCTGCTACGATGTACAGTCCGTTCAAAATAAATGTAACCTGAAAATAAATTCACGCAAAATGCTCCGATTTTCGAACATTTTGTTGGAAATAAATGAAAATAATGAGCAAAATATGCTGAAAAGTGACAAAAAATTCGTAATAACCGAATTTTGAAATATAAATCACTTCGTTATAGGTCTTTATTCAACATTGTAAGGATAGGAGATTTGAAGGGGGATGGTAATTAATTCGTAAAAACCGAAATTTCGTTAAAACCGAGTTCGTTATAAGTGGGTTCGACTGTATATTATTCACCACATTATCAGTTGTTCTCTGTCATGATGATTGATTGATTGATTATTGTTAACTTACGACCTCACCAAAAACCATGATATTTGGGGGTACAAATGAACATTGATAATGAAACTATGAAGTGATAATAAGTGCAAGGACATTTACAGTACAAACCCATGCCTTGTGCAGGACTTGAACCCATGCCCAATGGTGACTCCAGTTTCTAAAGCGATGACTTAGCTGTCTGAGCTACGGAGAGCGGTATTTTCTTTCATGATTCATACCATGCAAACGAAGTGAGGGAATGAACGAAAAATTATATAACTGTGTTTTTATCTTGAAGATAGTGAACATACGATGGTCGTCCTCAAAGTAAGTTTCCCTGGGGCTGTTAACAGAAACAAAACAAAATTTCAAAGAAATATTCATTGCAACAGATACAGCAAGTGTTCAGCAATTTTGAACATATTCACCATCGGAATTGAGACATTTGTCATATCGTAGAACCAACTTTTGAATACCCGTGTTGTAGAAGTCTGCCGCCTGGGATTGGAACTACTGTGTGAGAGCCATCTCCGTCTCTCTGTCATTCTCAAACAACTGATATTGACCAGACTTCACGATTTCCTGATCAGAGATGAGATGGTGAATGCTGAGCATTACTGCGAAACCCTGCAGAAATTGCGACGGGCCATTCAGAACAAACAATACGGGATGCTTAGTGCCGCTATTGTCTACCTGCACGATAACGCTAGGCCGCACACAGCTCGACAGACTGCAAGTCTCCTGCAGGAGTTCAGCTGGGAAATGTTCAATCATCCACCATACAGCCCGAACCTTGCTACCAGTGATTTCCATCTTTTCCTCTATCTCAAGAAATTCCTGTTCGATCAGCATCAGCAGTTTGAGAATGAAAGAGAGGCAGAGATGGCTCTCACACAGTGATTCCAATCCCAGGCAGCAGACTTCTACGACACGGGTATTCAAAAGTTGGTCCTACGGTATGACGAATGTCTCAATTCCGGTGGCGAATATGTTGAAAAATAGCTGAACACTTGCTGTATCTGTTGCAATAAATATTATCATGATATTTTGTTTTGTTTCTATAAATGGTCCCAGGGATACTTACTTTGTGGACGACCCTCATATTTGAAAATTAGATCTTGATTTAGAGAATATCAATTTGTGATGGACGATATAAGAAATGAATGATAGCCTAGTTGATGATGATGCAGAGTAAGAGAAACAAATGAAAAGAGAAATTATGAGGTGGGTACAGGTTGGAGGAAACATTGTCAAAGCACAAAGAACACACCAACTGGACTGGCCAAAATTGAACGTAATGAATAAATGTACTCTGTGTACTTTTTGTTATCTTTTCATGAGCTTCATGTGTACTTTTCATTTCATCTCTTGTGTTCTATCTACGGGCTCTCCACTATGAGTAGGTCTTTCTCTACTTAAAAATTTCGGTAAGTTGCTGTTCTCTCTTTCTCTTTCACCCAATTCATATAAATATAGCTCCAGTTATTTTATAAATATATCATTTTTTATTTCTCTAGTCAGAATTTTGTTAGTCAGAATTGAAATTTAGAAGTCTTTTGATTTCTGATATCGAGGATGTACTGTAGTTGTTACTTCAAACTAATTTTTTTTTTTGTAATGTATCGTTATCATATAGGCCTAAATATGATATTTCACTGAAATGCCCTTCCCTTCCACTTCATTTTTCTCAAGAAATTCTACACTTCAAATTAATTGTTAATGGGTTCATTTATTGGGTTTGAAAATGATCAAACCTTTGAAGGTTGGTTTGATTTATGAACACAGGTTTTCACAACCCAGACACATGAAACTAAAAGATATTTCGTTATATATATTTTTAAAACTCACCTTCCAGGTCTATAGAGCTTCGAGTGCAGAATATTATCCATCATACCTCCGGTGTTACCGATCTTAAAACAGCCGGGTTTTACTCCGCCCACAGTGGCTGGACCAATGATAGCAACACCTTTCTCTTGTGCCAACAGAATCAACTTCCTGGTCATATTCTCCGGAATGCCCTCGGCAATTATGGCAATGGTACGAATCTAAAAAAACAGAAACCAAACAAACAAATCACTGAATTTGGCAACTTGTTGAGATATTACTCAATATTCATCCATAAGAGGGTAAATGCTGAATACCATGTACAGTGAAACTTCTAGCCATCATTTTTCAAGGGACCAGGAAAACAAAAACATCAATCCAGGAAATATTGACATTGATTATTTGAGAGTACGTTGAGAAAAAGTGAATGATTCACGCAGGAAAACAATGGATACGGGAACAACGCATGAGATTTCTCTGTACTTCAGAGTGAAATTCCTTCAAGTAATATTGCTCATCTAGGTGTATTATACAATGCATGCATCTACAATTTATTAACCATTATTTGGACCACAGAGTAGATTGGGAAGTATGGTATGTACAGCAAAAACACCAACTTTCTCAACATCCTTCTTTTACAAAAGTTTTTAAACAACCAACCTGCAGTTTTTTCAGTTAATTTGATTAATTTCATATTCATTATTAGATACCATTACCTCATATTGTCAAATGTGATGTAAAATTTAAATTTATGAAAGCAGCTCAAGAAGTTAAGGAAGAAATATTTTCATTATTACTATAGATTAATAATACTTTCTTCAATCATTCATTTGTCATGGACCATTTTTTTTATGAAGTTAGTCCACATGAAATGCATGGTGCCTTGAACATATTCACAGTTGAAATTTGAAACATTTTTTTCAACTTTTAAATGAGGTTATGTTTGGATCTGGATAGGTTTTAGTCTGCCTGATATTCCTAATGAACTCCAATATTGATGTTTCCTTAAAAATTCTCGATGATTTAAAAAAAATTGAAAAATTATTTTGAAATAATTTTTAAAATCTACGAAAAGTGTTTTCTGATTACATTAAAGTGTGATTCTATTAGACTCACTGATGATTTAAAAAAAACATTACCCGTAGTTTTTAATACATTTTTTTTACTTGGGAGGCCATTTATTAGAAACTACTGTATTTAGGATTTTATTGGGTCAAGAATTGGTAACAACCCTACACAAACAGCAATTGAATTGATAGAAGCACAAAGTTGAGGTTAACTGCGTTTTCCTATTGGATACCAAATGCGGTGTTCATTCACCAACAAGTATCCTGATGAGTGATGACTGAAGAACACTGACAGCGAAATCTTGACCAACATTTAGTATACCAAATTATGCCAATTATTATTAGTATAATAGTATTACTAGTATAATAGTAAATAGTTATTAGTATATATATGCCAATTATATGGAGGCAGGACGGAGTGGTTCGATGTCAAGAGTGGAGTTAGGCAGGGCAGTGTCCTATCACCCATGTTGTTTGTGTTGGTGATGGATGAGATGATGAGAAAAGTGGAACCAGTGAAGGAAGGGGCAGATGCAAAGACAATGATATACGCTGATGATATCCTGGTATGGGGAGACAGTAGGGAAGAGGTGCAAGACAAAGTTGAGAGATGGGAAAAAATTACCGAGGAGTTTGGGATGAAGATTAGTGCGGAAAAGAGCAAAGCTATGGTGATGAGCAGAGAGAAGAGAAAAAGTCAAGAGAAAATAAAACTGCAAGGTCAGGAACTAGGGGAAGTAGAAGAGTTCGCATACTTGGGAAGTGTAGTAAGTAATACGGCAAAAGTGGAGCTTGAGGTGAATAAGAGAATACCAAAGGCGAACGGACTATTCCAAAAAGTAAGGAAGCTGATTTGGAACCAAGACTTTCCGAAGAGTGGGAAGACACTTATTTATAATGTATACTACGTGCCAATTTCAACATATGGAGCAGTTACATGGACATTGAATTGGAGAGATAAGAAAAAAATGGAGGCAGCAGAAATGAAGTTTGTGAGGAGCATAGCAGGAGTGTCAAAGTTGGAGAAGAAGAGAAGCAGAATGATAAGGAAAGAAGTGGAAGTGGAAAGGTTAGCATTCAAAATGGAGAGAGAGAGACTCAGGTGGTATGGACATATGCGGCGAATGGATAAGGGAAGAATTCCGAGAGTTATGCTCGAGTTAGCGGAAAAAGATGGAGCTAAGAGAAGAGTTGGAAGGCCGAGAGAAAGGTGGCAGGAGGGAGTAAAATGCGGTGTAGTCAACCGAGGAGAAAAATGGGAGGTAGTGATAGATGAGAGATGGTGGGAGGATAGGGAACGGTGGAAGGAACTCGTAGGAAGAGAAGAAGCAGAGGAAAGTAGTGGTGAAGAAGAAGAGGAAGAAGTCGGAACTGGCAGGAACCGATGGAGAGATGAATCCTGCCCTAGATGAAGTGGTGGAAACACCCCCTGGCCCAATTTAATTGGTTATCTGGGAAAGATATATATATATATATATATATATATATATATATATATATATATATATATATATATATATATATATATTATTAGTAAGTGAATTGATATGACCACAGGAAACTTTCGTTAGTCCTGACTCGGTTGAACAAAAATTGACATATTTTGAACTTGAAGCCTCTCCCCAGCTGGACAGATATGCATTTCAATGTTAATTATCAATTAATATGATTAATCCAAATTCTAGCTATATCATAATTCCAATTACAGTAAACCCCCATTAATCCAAAATGCAAAGGACGCCAAAAAATGATTTTGATTTATAAAAATTGGGATCAACCAAACATTACTTTTCCACGAAAATCGTCACACTTCCTGTTAGAATTGAAGCAATTTCGTAATGTGCGCAAGAGATAGCTATGCCACACGTGAGAGAAACCAACTGCTTCACTGATCGTGTGAACTCGGCTAGCCGACAACGCAAGATCGTTACAAGCCCGCTTCCATTGGCATTTGGACGTCCCGAGTGCTATTGACAAACGAGTATTCTGAGCTTACCATAAATCTCAACTCGTCAAGGTCATAGGCTCAGAGCGCACTCGGATGACACACTCAAAGCAGCAAACAGCTGAGCTGGCTTCGGCCTAGTGTTACTTGTCGAATAAAAAGTATGGAAATTGGGAAAATAATTATCAATTCAAGGAATTCACTCGAATTACGTCGAATTTTCCAATTCGAAGACAGTGCTAAAGCAATTAAAGGATCAAAATGTTAGTTTGAATTACGGATTAGATGGCATTCGGATTAACCAAATTAATTAACATTGAAATGCCTATACTTTCAGCCAGGGACCAACATTAAGTTCGAAATATGTCAAATTTCGGATTGACCGAGTTTGGATTAACGATGGCTTATTGTAATATTTTGAACCTTCAATTGCTTAAACACGGTTTTCAAAATGAATCATTCGATATAGTTTGAGTACAATTCTTAGAGATTAGCAATATTTTCTCAATTTACGTGCTCTTTGTTTGACGCGTATGAATAGGCCTAAGCATGTTAAGATGTTCACTCCTTAGTGTAATTCATCCAACCGAGTGTGGTCTGACCTTGACGAGAACGAAACCTGCTGAAATCGAAAAAATTGTCATGTCAGTCACCCTCAATAGAAGCGGGCCACACGACAATCGCGCTTTGACAGCAAGGCAAGTACACAATCAATGAGTCCCCTCTGTATGGTTTCTCAGACGTAGTTTCAGCTGGTGCAGAGCTTTCTCTCATGCGCAATATAAAATTGGGCAAACTCTAATAGGGAGGAGTGGTGATTTTGTGGAAAAGGAGTTTTTCGGTTAATCCAAATTTCTACAAATCAAATTCAATTTTTTTGGGACCCTTGCATTCCAGATTAACGAGGTTTTACTGTAGTAATTGACAATAGACAAATAATAGCTTTTTACTTGAGGATAGTTCATGGTGTCAATGACGCTCTCGTAGGCGGAACGCAACGACGCGAAGTTGACCATGACATCAGCGTCGCTGTGTTTTGTCATCGCGTCTTCCATTTTCTTGTAGACCGGAATGAGAATCTCCTTGTGGCCCCAGTAGAACTTCTGCTTGTGATCGCCGGTGAATGGATAGACCATTGCAACAACACTAGGTTCAGTGCGACGGCACACAAAATCAAAATCGAGCATACTCTGCAAAACAAAATTTATTTCATTGATAAGACCATGCATATCTTGCGTGTCTAAATACACATTAAAAAAAATGTGATATACAATTTGAATTCTGAATTTTCCCAACACTTGTTAACCCTTGAGCAGTAAGTTATTTTTCAAGAATTTGTTATACAACCATCCCAGTATTCACCTTGACGACAAGAGGCAATTCACAAAAAACCTCGGTCAGGATGGTTGACCGTGACGAGGATCTAAACTCGGTATCCTGACTGACAGATCAGCGAGCTAGTCACTGATCCACCAAACGCAGTTCATCATCATTAAATGGAGGTGAGAGAAGTAGGTGTACCTATCAAAGCTACCATTTACTAGATAGCGCTGGTCCACTGTCAACATACCTGCACTGCTCTGGTCTGCATGCCCCACACGATCGACTTGGTCTTGTTGGTGAAGAGGACCTCGCTCTTGGCGCCGGTCGGATCGCCGGCCCCGTTCACCTGAGTGACGCTGGGCCGGGGGCTCGACGTGCTGGTCACCTGCGACATGGAACCCTTCCGAGACACACGCGGGCTCTCCTGGTGGCACAAACACAAAACAAGCATTAGTATGACAGAGGCACATTTCACTGGTTTGCTTCAATCAGAATTGCTTCAATCAGAACATTAGAAAAAAAACAGCAGAAGAATGACTTTGAAACGAGATAGAGATCAAATCATGAAGATTGAATCATATACAATATTATATCGCAGAACCCATGACTTTGAGAAGGCTTGTTACATGAAATTCACTAATATTCACATTTTTTTCATTATCATTTTTATCTACAAATACTGTAGTATATCAATTAGGGCTGCTGTTCGATGATATTGTTATGAATCGATAACCGTACACTTCACATCGGTAATACAGAAGGGGGTACACAGAAAGGCTCTCCCCAAAGATTGTTGACAGACAAGAAAATCAAAATTACAATTGGCATACACTGGAAACAATGTGGAATAAGTGCAATGGCTAATCCTTTTACCACCAGTAAACACAAAATTCAAGTGCTATGGCTGTGATATCTCATCTAGGGATGCTCTTAGTCTCAACAAAGTAATAGTGTTATCATCATGATTTTTCATCTGTTCAATACTACTTCTAGCTTGCAAAATTACTTAAATTAGTATTAAACTACATAGCAGTTGGTGAGCGGTCGGTAAAATAGTTTCTATACGTCTATATTTTCAGAGGAAATGGTCACTGTCAACTTGTGGAAGTGAAATGGCAGTGCCTTCAGCTCAGAAGTTATTTGATATTTGGACTATTGAAGTACAGTGTAACCTCCATCGTTTTTCAATGAACCAGGAAAAATAAACCATCCATCCAGGAAAAATTAGCATTGGCCATATGGGACTGTGGTGAGACAAATTGAAAAATAGAAGCGGGAGAAAGGTAAATATGGGAACGATACATAGCGTTTTCACTATTAGAAAATGGTGATAACTGACAAAGGAGATGATGATGATTGTTTAGATGAACTATATATGAGTTGAGATCACGTGGTATCTACCAATACAGTGAAATAAGTGTGAATTTGGTATTTACCATTTACTCAGTTCTAGCATCAATATTTGATATGGATAGGCCTACAAAAAATTAGTAGGCCTACATTTAGAGCGAATAAAACTTGAAATAATCAATTAGTTGCTGTCTTGACCTCATAAGTTCCCTATAAATTTCAAGAACATCCACCAATTGATAAAAACTAGATAAAAATGATTAAATGTTTTGTGAAAAGTAGGGGTATGCAAGTTTGAGAATTCAAGTTCCAGTCAAGTTTGAGTTTGAGAGAAGATCGCGACTTTCGAGTTTGAATTTGAGTTCATGAAAAAAAAAGATTAAGATGAGATTTGTATATCAGTAGCAATCTCTGGACCCTGAAATTAAAATTAAAATGATCAGGTATTGTATTTGGGACTATACAATTACAGGAAAATTGAAGGAAAAAAAATCGTAAAAAAGTCAAACTCAAATTTTTTGAGCTCAGCTATTTTTGAACTCGAACTCGAACCTCGAATTCAAAAATTCGCTACTCCCTTAGTGAAAAGTGATTTTTCTGTTAGCAAGAGAAAGTCAACTTGTTTTATAATCTCTAATATGAAGTTTTTTATTATGAATAGTAAAATTTGTATAATTTTGTGGGAATTAGTGATGGGGTGCAAGGTTATAGGTTGATGCTGATATTAATAGGAACTGTATATTTGAGAAAACTACATACATCCTTATCCTTATATACTAGTACTAAATAATGGGGCTGCCACAGGATTTCCCAACAAAACATCACCAGGAATTTGTTGGATGTAAACATCCAACTCCAGGAATTGGCAAATACCAACATTACATTTTTCTATAGAACGCGTGAACTTGTAAACACGATGAACAATCCTGAATACTTTGAAATTATGAATAGAATTCAAATCTGCAATCTTAAAATAACAAGTTGACCTACCTTTTAAAATAATTCAGCGCAGGGGTGGTTGAACAGGCAAAATAATATCAACTGAAAGGGTTATATTTCTCGTAGAACGTACCTTACTCTGTCCTCCGGGCAATAGGAAGTTGGCAGTGGCAAACTCAACCTCGGTCTCCTTGGGAATTGGTCTTTTACCGAGCGCCATGCTGACGATAGCCGTCATGTGCGTTTCTGGGCCGAACACGTACAACGGAATGTTCAGGTTCTTCCCAACGTCACGCATGATTCTACGCAAATCAAACACATGGCTTCGTATTACTAGTTCATGGAGTTGCTGTTATATAGGCTCTAATACTCTGGATACAAAGCAATAAGTTGTTTATTAATATAGAAAAATAATAATTGAGCAAGTTGGACTTGGATAGAATTTTCCTATTCCTTTTTTCTTCATTTTTTCTACAGTGTATTCCAACAAAACAAAATTTTCTGTGAATATACAGACTCATCTAACTAGATCTGTATAGTTTTTGACCAGAATCGGTTTTACCACTTTTGAAAAATATGATTCCAAATTTTGAAGAACTTCGAGAAAAACTCAATTCATGAAAAAAAAAATCACTAAATCAATCACATCAACACATCAATGATAGCTGATCATATAAATATCATTATTTATTATAAATCATTTTTCCTACATCAACTAGGGCATATGCAGAGAAGTCATCTGTAGGTACTAGGTAGTAGGTAGGTACCAAGGTATTTGTGAATATTTTCTCATTTTGTTGAAGAACTCAATTTTTATAGACACTATTACTTCATAATCTACATGTTTCAAAACTGTTGTGATTTCCTGTTTACCAGACATAAGAAATGTAGGTTTACTGAGTACAGTCAACAACTAGTAATGGGCGTGACGTATTAGTCGATCACATTGATATGGAAAATTGAAGATAAACTGATTGGTATTTTCTAAATTCCACAAAATAAAGTGCTCACTTGATTGGCTATTCAGCCTATTCTGTTTAGTGCAATCAAAGGGTGGGTCAATCTCTAGCCTTGAATTTGGATGTGTAAAATAAAATATCTTCCGTGATATTATTTTATGCTAGAATACTTTTTCAGTTCTGTTAATGTTTCAATATGGTATTGTAACATTGCCTACAAACATGGTAAACACTTATTACAGAAAAATACATTCTACTGTACATAGTATTTGTGTATTTTTGAGTTATAAGTACGGGTGTTTGGGTACCCGAGATTTCGGGTCGGGTCGTTTTTTTTTTACCCAACCTGATCCGATCTCTAAAACTAAACACTAAAATCAACACTATCTAAGACTAAAATCGGGTTTTTCAATATCGCGCGGTTTTGGCGCCATTTACTTTATTTGTTGACTGATCCACTGCAAACAACTACTAGAAGTTTAACAGTAGTTGAGTAGAGGGCAGCATCGTGCACAAAATTGGGATATCTTTGTTTCCAGGGTGAGCCTGTTGTCACAGGGTTAGCGGTAGGGGAGGAGTTTCATCAGATCCGAAGCTCGGTCACGTGACCACACGAACTTTCCGAGTGTCGACTGAGTGATGTACTACTTATTGTATGTTGAAAAAGTTAAGTCCTTCAGAAATAGAAATTATTAGAAATTTTCCACACCCCGTTTTATTAATTTGTTAAAGAAAAATAACCAAACTATACAGTCCCAACTAGGATAAAGGGCCACTTTCTAGTTGAGCTGTAGAAAAACAATTAAAGAACACCAAAAACGACAAGCAAACAATAGCCTGATTTTTTTAGTATTTCTCCATTTTTTGCCACAAGTATTCAATTGTTAAGTGTCTAGAAGATGAGAATAAAATGAGTTTTGAATGAAAAAAA
The DNA here is from genome assembly GCA_964007535.1 of Brachyptera risi. Taxonomy (NCBI): domain Eukaryota; kingdom Metazoa; phylum Arthropoda; class Insecta; order Plecoptera; family Taeniopterygidae; genus Brachyptera; species Brachyptera risi. The sequence continues at coordinate 36,132,691 of OZ023327.1, forward strand.
TGAAAATGTAATACCTATAATCTGTAAAAAAAGTTGGTAGGCTTATTCATTCATTCTATTAATAATGTAAAAAACTTGGTTGATTTGTGGGTCTCTGTATTACGGACTGAAAATTTATAGCCGATAGCCTTCATGCTATCGACAAATGCACTGTAGCCTTCATCGCCATCCACATAGCCAAAATATGCATCTTTTCGAAGCGGTCCTTCAAGGCGTCGAAGGTGAACCGCCACCACTTCCGAAAAACTCACATTAATCATTATAAGGCTTATGTATTATTAGGTAAGGCTTATTATTTGGCTATGTGGATGGCGATGAAGGCTACAGTATATTTGTCGATAGCATGAAGGCTATCGGCTATACATTTTCAGTCCGTAATACAAAGACCCACAAATCAACCAAGTTTTTTACATTATTAATAGAATGAATGAATAAGCCTACCAACTTTTTTACAGATCACGTATTACATTTTCATTTTTTTCATTCAAAACTCATTTTATTCTCATCTTCTAGACACTTTACAATTGAATACTTGTGGCAAAAAATGGAGAAATACTAAAAAAATCAGGCTATTGTTTGCTTGTCGTTTTTGGTGTTTTTTAATTGTTTTTCTACAGGTCAACTACAAAGTGGCATTACTAGACTGTACATTAGTAACATTATAAGGCTTACTAGGACTAGGCCTAGACCTATTCGTTCTACTTGATTATTACATAAATATTATAAACTTGTATGATACCACAATAACTTGCATAGGCCTACGATAATATCTCTTTAAACAAGTTTGCGTACATCCCGGCAAAACATTCGGGTGGTCATAGGACCGCACTTCGGCTCGTGTAACTCCTCCCCTACCGCTAACACTGTGACAACAGGCTCACCCTTGTTTCCAAAGCATTTTCAAAACAAAGATGGAGGCAAAATCTTTTTGAAAGGTGTGAGAAATTTGTGTTGACTTGAGGATTTTTTTACCACGTAGGCCTACGATACATCTATCTCGTGATGAGTGAGGAGGATATAGATGGAGATCTCTATTTGGAAGCAAATATAGATTACTTGACTAGCTCTAGGCCTATACCTTCAGTAGGCCTAGACCTGGATCCAGTAGATAGGTCTATTCGCGCAATTGTCAACTTTTTCATTTCGAGGCTAAAATACAGTGTTTTTCCTGAAACCCGACACGAAACGAAACCCGAAACCGGAGTTTTCTCCACTATTTGACCTGAACACTACCCTTACACCCCTAGTTATAAGTATCATTATGTTTTAAAAGAAATACTTTGGCCTGAGATTTCCAAAAACCAAATTATGTTTACTACTAAAGGATATATTAGGATACTGTTCATGCCCACACCCTACTTGACAGGTTGTTTTTTTAGCCACATTTATAGAAAGATTAAACGTACACCTTGGTATATTTGTGACATGGGGAATAAGGCTTGTGAAAATAATCTTTGGTGCTATCTCCCCACCCCCCTGGTGTAAATACCATCAGTTGATCTTCATTCCTCGAGCTTTATGCAATTGGCAGGAAGCAAGCCGCATTTAGACCGGGAACGCCCAACAAGACGGTATCGGTACTCATAGCATTTTCCTACTTGAAGCAAGATCTTGAAGTTGAATTGTGGAGGTACTCACATACATGAATTTGAATCAAATTCAAATCCACATTTAGATTCTGATTCAGTGTAAAATAAAAGATTTGCAATTTCGAACTATTCAATAGTATTTCGAATTTGCTGCCAATAATGTGGCCACATTGCACTCTCCAATTTAAGCAACTTTGCTTCCTGCTCATTGGCTAATGCACCAGCCAATAGAAGGCTGGAATTCAAGTGAAGAAACAGGGACGTCAATGGATTTGTGTATGGAGGGGGGGGGGGGGGGGAGGTTACACAAATAAAATGACCGCCCAGCTGGACACCAGTCTGCAGGAAATTTTTTGAGACATGGTCATTTTTCAAATGATTTTTGCAATTTACATGCAGGTTTGAAGTCCAATAATTGAACCATAATGGACATTTTCAAAGCTATTTAATAATAATAATTGAATCAATATGGGCATTTTCAAACTTAGTTTCGCGATACTAATTGTTTCATCTGTTTCGTAATTCAGCAACAGATGAAACTTGCACTTGCTTCAGCAGCGTCAAGAACACATGTACAAAACTACAAGATCGTAGGAATGTTTCCAAATCTTTTCAAATCATATGCTATAAAGGGAGTGCCACCACATATTCGAAAAAAAAGTGTTTGGAAAATGTGTTTTGAATGGAAAAAACGTTTGAAAAACTATTTGCAAATAAAAACTGTATGAATAATATTACTGTATTTTGACATTTCGGTTAGCCTGTAAACCCCATGCAGAAGTGAGGGGAATCTTCCTTTCCTTAAAATACTACTAATCGCATTTTAAAAGATTAACTGCATCTATTTATTAAACTGGGCAATTAAATTTGTAATTTAATTTCAAAATAGCCTAACCTAACCTCTGATGATATCAACATCAAGCTAACCAAAATATCAAAATACTACCGGTACATTATTATTCAAATAGTTTTTTTCACTAATAGTTCATGAACAACTCTTCCGAACACTTTTTCAATCAGTTGGTGCACTACCCTATAAAATATGAAACTCCCCGAGGACAAGAAGTTCACTTCGAGTTTCAACTGGAACCGATTTGTCCTAAGAAGAGTTTCATTAGCTTACCTGAGTCCCTCTTGGTAGTTTGGTCCAGCACGTCTTACAAAGATTGAGATGTTATGTTCAACAAGTTTAGGTTGGAACTCCTGCAGCGCAGTCACAATGCCTTTGAATGTAGCGGCGACGTTCGTGAAGTTAGCAATACCTCCTCCAATGATCAGCACCTTCAACAAGAAGATAACATTTTTCATGTATTGACATTTGGAGAACTTTGAAAATCTCAATTCAATGGACTCCTAGAATTTAATTACGATTCAAATTCAAAATAGAAATAATTAAAAAAGTAATCAAAATAATTTCATTCATTTGTTTCAATAACTCTAATTTCCTACTAATGTCAAGATCTGAATGCTTGAGACATAGGCCTGCCGATTTATCTATACGTGAGCCTGCCGATTTATCTATACGTGATTTATTATATAAGAAGCACACTGTTATCATTTTCAAATCATCCAACGACCCCCTGCACTTCATGAAAGTTGGGTGGAAAAAATCAGAACTTTTTGTGCTGTTACGATGTGCAGTCGATGCCAACTGATTCATGTCTCTTCTTCTCCGTCATACACCCACACTACTAACTCCTTGCATGAAAGGTCAAGAGTTTCGAATATGGCCGGTGATTAGGAGTTTTGAGCTTCCCTAACTATGCTGAATAGGCAAACAATTGATACGACATCTGTTCTTCATAAACAATAAGGTTGCTTAAAGTGTTTTGTCGCCTGTAAGCGTAAAGAAGAAAATCAATAAATTCTTGGTAGTGAATAAAAAAAATGATGAAACATTAATTCGAATCATGATACAGAACTAACATCAATGCACCTTCCGATCGAATACTGAGACGAGTGGTCGAGTGTTTAATACACTGAACCGCCATTCAGGAAACCAGGGTTATTCAATTCCCGCCATTGTCGACCATCCTGACAGGGGTTTTCGTGGTTTCCCTCTGTCGTTCAGGTTAGTACTAGGATGGTCCCTTAACAACAAGTCATGACCGACTCCTTCCCACAATCCAAAAAACACCTAATAAAAACCAACTTTCATATCATCGTCCCATCATCTCATATATCATTCATTCATTCATTCATTCACCAACGCCACTAGATCGTAGTCATCAGTACAGTGCGTTGTTAAACCCAATATAAATTGAATAAATAAATCCAATCGAACGAGAATAAAATTAAGTTCAAGTTACGATTTGGGAATATTTCAATTTAGAGTTTTACATCAATATTATTATAAAAAAAATATGTTCAAATTTCTTCAAGAACTGACTACTAACGATAGGATAGGCGTGGCTTACAAATTGACCAGTTAGATCTATGTCCTTGAGAAATACTCCGATTGGTATGTCAATTTACCAGAGTTTAAATAGCCCGCTTGATTGGATGATATGGTTTGTAATGTCAAAGTGGCAAGGAAAGAAGAATCGTTAATTTGATCTAATCAACAGATCTTCAAAGAAAGTTATGTTGCAGCTTATAGATAGTGTTGCAGTCATGGATAGAGGTGTTTGTAAACGGTGTTATGATCTGGTGTTTTTCGTTTCCATGTTTTCACATTTCGGTGTTTGGCGGTGTTATGAGTTTTTTGACCTAATATCATGCGGGAATGCCATTTCACGAAGTTTCAAATGGAAAAATAGGTTTAGGTCGATGCATGACATATTAAGGCCCGGTTTTACCTATCTTAGTTAGGGTACTAATCCACTAACTATTAATTAAAGGTACGAAAATAACATATGTAACCAATGGTGATAACAAGTTAATCCGCTAACTATTGCTTAATCCAGTTTCGTAAAACCGGGCCTAAGTACAAAAAAAATGAACTACCGGTATTTACAGTTAACCCTCGTTAATTCGAATTCCAAAGGACCCCAAAAATCGACATTTGAATTTTAAAAATTCGAAGTATGAAAAAAATGTTTTTCATTTGTATAGTACAGTGGTAAAGTGTAGGCGTGCAGTTTGGATGAACCGGCCATGTGCGCCTCGCACGTGGTTTGTTCCCTCCACTTCCCCTCGCCCCAAGGAAGTCAACTTTGACAGCCATGTGGTTATCTTCAAGTCAAGTGTTTTCTCAGCAATTTTTACAACACAATAAGGAGTCCCATTAATACTATATATATTATTATGTCATTCATTAGGAAACCCTCATCACAGTTCACAGTGTTGAAAGAGTCAAATTACCGAACTGAATGCTACGATTAAAGGTAGAAAGCAAGGCATCAAATATAAATATTGGGGCCTAGAATGAAATGAATGAATTATTCTGTCTACATGCACTAGCTGGCTGATTTATTTATTATTGTTTTGTGTCTGTTCAATTCGAATTTCAGCAAAAATTACGAATAAAAGTTGTCACAATTAATACGTGAAATCCTGTCGTCCATTATCCTGAACATTACTGCTCCGGTGTCTCGACAAGACTGTCTGCATGAGCTTGTCTGTATGACCCTGAAAAGACCCCCGCCCCCGCCTCACCCCTCATCATTCTTTACTTACACCCGACCGGTGTATCGCTGTTCTACGCGCAAATAAAGCACGCACAGGGTTGCTAGATTTAGTTATGCTCGTGCGCATGACTGCTCTGTTGAGCTGCCTCAGCCATACTACACAGAGAACTGGCAACGTTCGACCCACGTTCTAACCTTGAACGTGCATCGTGTTGACATAAAATAGCATTTGAAGTTTTGGGTAAAATTGTGCATGTTTAGTAACGTAAAACATAATATTTTACTAAAATCATTCAAAGGGTTGAATTTCGTGGTACATTTCACGGTTAAGGCTTGATTTCGGTGTTATGAATGAATTTGAGTGAATTTTGCGTATTTTCGCGCGCTGAAAATTATATCAATCAGTTTAGAATTGGTCGAATCATGCTTATATTAATGATTCATCAACATATAAAACTTTTCGCGATTTCGCGGCTTGCGAAAAACAAACACCTCTAGTCATGGATAAGATAATTTACACCTTAGATAATGTGTTCTTGCATACACAACTATTTTTATGCATTGTTTCTATGATTCTCAATTTTACATAAAAATCAGTTAAAAGTTTGTCATGATCGTTTCAGTACCGTTTTAGATGTAGATAAGATCTAGAATAAGCATTTCAGTCACATTAGTGATTTTCTGCCTCACCTTTCCTTGACTGTGTTTCTCTTGTGTCATTAGGCTGAGGATGGTCTTGGCATACTCGTAGGTCTGCTGCTCACTAGGAGCGCCACTGTACTCCCCGTAGTTAGCCAGCTCTGACGCGCCTCCGAGGTCGCAGATCGTGTCGCTGTAGATGACCGAAGCTCCGCCACCAGCCACCATGGTCCAGATGCGGCCAGTTTTGTTCAAAATGGTCAACTGCATATCAAAACAAATTCTATTGAACTTCAGTCAAACAAAAAGATGGTTGTTTATTTTCTGACAGTTTTCACAAATTAATTAGTCAATGTTATAAAATACAAGTAGTTCGAGATGAACGATAAGTAAGGAGGTAAAACCACTCATGTAATTGCCGCATAAGGTATTAGAGCATTTATTTATTTGACATTGATTGTCAACAGCGTAATAGAATGAGATGTTATGGCTCATTCAGTTTTGTACAAAAAGTGCATCATAGATAACATGAGGAAGGTCATACATGTCTGCCAAGTCAGTTAATACTATATTTCTGTGAGAAGAATGAAAGAGATCTACTATGCTTAAAAAGCAAATGATCTTCAACCCACCTTGAGTGACGCTCCACTCTTAGAATCAAGGTCAGCAATGTACGCCTCTTCTGGATACGCATCACGGCCAAAGGGCGGTGGATAGTCGATCTCACCCCACTTGGGTCGGCAGATGAAGTCGGCCGTCGCATCCAGCTTGGCAGCCAGATCCATGACGTAGATGCTGTCTTTTGTGACAACCAGAGGGTTGATCTCGAGGTAAGTAAAGTACAAGTCCACGTACAGCAGGTACAAAGCCTCGATAAACTTGCCAACCATTCTGAAACATCAAACAGGTTTGTACCTTGTTTTATAGCTATTGTATCAATGGACATACAACTCATGCTAATTCTGATGAAGACTCTACATGGCAATGAAACATGAGAGTGAGTTGTTGGATTTTTCATTTTATTAGGGTGATCAAAGTTCAAATTGAAATATGAATCAAAACACTGTGATCCTCGACGTTTACTTGGTTGCCTAGTATACTGCTTTCCTGATTTGTGTGATCTGTCAGATTTTGTGTCACAGGATCCTGGCTTAAATCTTACTCATCAATCAGGACCCATCATCAATCAGGACCCAGTGTGTATAATTGACCCATCAGAACAAGTATTTCTGGGATATACCCTGAAATGTAGTGTACTCCAAGGGTCAATACTTGGTCCTTTGTTCTTTACAACCTTTGTGATGACTAGGCACAAAACATATGCCTTGACAAGCCTAGTCGTAATGTAATGCAGAGTACCTATATGACTCGAGTGCCTCAGTAGGTATAAGGTGTGGACATAAACGCTTTGAATGGTGAGTTGTCATCTACTCTATCTGATTTTACCAAGAGGTTTGAACTAAACCAATGAAGCTAACCCAATGAAGTGAATGTTTTCACATCAAGAGTTAAGAAGATCAAACTACCATGGGCACTACAACTGCAACCAATTTCAAGATTGTCGGGACAATAATCGATGATCATCTGTCAGGTATTGGGTGCTGCCCATTATACAACTAGAATTAAATATTGCAAGAGACAACTCTGTCATCATAGCCTTGTCTCGTCAAGTCAACTTGTCGACGGTACGATCTGTTCATTTGGTTTAAGTCCACTCACTGTTCAGTATGGAGTGATATTTTGGGGCTTTTTTAGCACACAAATATTGTAACCTGAATTCAACCTCAAATGCATTCATCTAAGCTCACTAAAGACTCTTCAACAATCTCTCAGGCAGAATACAGTGTATAAAAAAGACAAGGTTCAAAAAATATATAATTGAAACTACAGATTAGATGCGTAGTGCAATAAAGAAGAAGCAAGTCGTCAGGTAAATGTTCATTTGTTGAATATGCACCATTTCTGAGATGGCAATTCCATTATTTTTTGGTATTTATATTTGTACTAGGCCTATATCCCCAAACAATAATTGTAATTTTCCAAATACGATGAGTTGAAAAATTGTTTGTTCGTGATATACCGGTATCCAACTTTGTATGAATGTTTATTGGTACTATATCCATTCTAATGTTTGAAGTAATTAATTACGCCAATTTGGCGTTGATTTTATGCATCCGCAACCTTTACAAGGCGCTGTTGGATTATCCTGCATGGCGTAACTTGACATCGTTCATTGAAACCCCCAAGTTTATCGGCCAAAATGATCATGCTAAGAAGCTCAACCTCAAGCGATAAAACTCCAACATTGGCAGATATTCCATCTGGGGTCGAACCACTCGACATTGAAACAGCTTTTCACAAGCACAGATGAAATCGCTTCCAACTATGGGGGAACTTTACCTCTTACTCTCCTTGTCTAATCTAATCTTATTATCTTTTCTTATAACTATTTTATTAATGCTATTTCATCTCACCTTTTTTATACTTGAGCTAATTCATAAATATATATATATATAAATACAGACGGGTACCGCTCTTGTGGACCACAGTATTGTGAACCCCGATATTCTGTACCCCAAGAAAAGGATAAAGTGGACCCCAGTATTGTGGCCCACACGTTTAAACCAGAAAATTGTACAAATACTTTGGTTTTGTGGTCCCCAATATAGTGGGCCACAAAACTAGAACATGGGGGTCCAGAATATCTTTTCCAAACGACCGAAGTGGTATTGTGGACCCCAATAAACTGATACACAGAGATTTGTCATTGTTGACCCCAATAAACTGAACCCCGATATTGTGAGCCACAAAAGTGTATGAAATGTCGTGTGGATATAGTGGACCACAAACTAGATATACTGTAACCCAAAGCTCGTTAGACATACTGCACCCCGGTATTCTGGTCCCCAATATAGTGGGCCACAAAACCAGGACACGGGTGGTCCAGAATATCTTTTCCAAACGACCGAAGTGGTATTGTGGACCCCAATAAACTGATACACAAAGATTTGTCATTGTTAACCCCAATAAACTGATGACAAATCTTTGTGTAACAGTTTATTGGGGTCCACAATACCACTTCGGTCGTTTGGAAAAGATATTCTGGACCACCCGTGTCCTGGTTTTGTGACCCACTATATTTGGGGACCAGAATACCGGGGTGCAGTATGTCTAACGAGCTTTGGGGTACAGTATATCTAGTTTGTGGTCCACTATATCCACACGACATTTAATACACTTTTGTGGCTCACAATATCGGGGTTCAGTTTATTGGGGTCAACAATGACAAATCTCTGTGTATCAGTTTATTGGGGTCCACAATACCACTTCGGTCGTTTGGAAAAGATATTCTGGACCTCCATGTTCTAGTTTTGTGGCCCACTATATTGGGGACCAGAATACCGGGGTGCAGTATGTCCAACGAGCTTTGGGGTACAGTATATCTAGTTTGTGGTCCACTATATCCACACGACATTTAATACACTTTTGTGGCCCACAATATCGGGGTCCAGTCTACGGGCTCCCCCATTCAACCACCGGAAATGATAGCCTGCTCAACACGGGTTGTTAATAAATGAACATTGAACATTGAATATATTTTTTGCAACCCAAGTAGTTGATAATTAAAACAAACTAGTGATTTGGACGTTTGGCAGGGCCAAAAATAAATTTTGACCTGTTTTAATTCCAGAATATTTTCAATTTCTCTCACACCTATCTTGTGACGACTCTTTGGATGAGAAATTTCAGGTAGAATTCAAATTACACATGTATAATTGTTTTCCAATGACCTAGACGGTTCTAGAGCGTGACCTCAACATTGCACTCAATGACACTCAACATAAGATCCACAGAAAATGTGTAGAAAGTTTTTGAAGCGTATGAGACAAAGTTTGCGGGTATTGTGAAAAGAGATTGAAAATTTAGGGATATATCCAGAAAAAATGAGCTTTTTTCAAAAATAGGAGGCTTTTGTTTTTCCCCTTGTTTGGCAGTGGTGGGAACGAGTCAATTTTAGAAGTGGAAAATTGATTACTCTAATTTGTTTTCGATTTTGAACATGTTTTTCTACTAGATATTGTTTATGAACCAAAATTTAAATATATTGAGCATGTTAATGATTTTCCCCATTAAAAATTAAACTTTGACTTGGTCTCATTGAACTTTTCTATATTTCATCATTAAGAATTTTCTGTAGGTCAAAGGTCATACTATAGAGTATTCTAGGCCATCGGAAAACAAGTATATATGTGTTGTCTGAATTCTCTTTCTAAAGCGTCATCACACGTTTGGTTTGGAAAAGATGAAAAAACCCATTGGAACGGTCAAAATTTTGCTATTGAACCCGTCATAGTTCAAAATCATTATTTTGATATAAAATATTACGAATTTGGTTTACAAACAATATATTTCATGAAAAAACAAGATTCAAAATTGAAACCAAACTAGAGTAGGTAATTTTCCACACTCCAAATATGTCCCGGGAACCTTCACCACCTCCAAATGGGAGAGAAAACTGAAGTTTTTTTAAAATAATCATATTATTATTCTGAATATAACTTCAAATTTTCATGCTTTTTTCACACCTTGCAAACTTTGTAGGCAGGCTATATAAACTATAAGTATTTCAATATAGCACATTTCGATATCGTTCACATTTTCTTGATCGAATGGCAACTCTTAACAATAGGTAGGCTCTACAATTATCTTCAATTTCGAGCCTAGTCACAATATAGGTTCAACAAACTGAATTATGAAGGTGGCTGTATATAAGCCCAGTCAATTCTCGAAAATATTTCATTTTAATCTCTCTAATGCAAAATTCAAGAGATTTCTAAGTGATCAATCTTATTCACAAAACAATTGGACCTTGACAATTAGTGGGGAATTACTAGCCACAATATAGGTTCAACAAACTGAATTATGAAGGTGGCTGTATATAAGCCCGGTCAATTCTCGAAAATATTTCATTTTAATCTCTCTAATGCAAAATTCAAGAGATTTCTAAGTGATCAATCTTATTCACAAAACAATTGGACCTTGACAATTAGTGGGGAATTACGTGTGAAGAACCATTAAAATGATCAAATAAATGTACGTTCAAGTTTTAAACAACTAATAGATTGTCACAATTCAACGGAAATCACAAAAATATCTCTGAATTCTTACCTAATCCTAAACACAGAATCAATTGAAAATTAAAACATTGTAAAAGTGAAAAACCAACTATTGAAAATGATTTAATTGAATCCAAAAACAAAATGAGGAAGAGAAAAACTGTAAAAAATTTCCAACGATGAAATAAATTATTGATGCATAGAGCCACAAACCTTGTGGATTCTTGCGCAAGGGTCGGAATCATCATATGATTTTAAACCAATTAGAATGAAGCGATGCAAATGGTCACCAATAAAACATCTAAATACAAACATTAATGCAATGGCACTGCTGTAATAGAACTTATCACATTTTGTGTGTCTTGTTGGGGTGTGGGATTCTGGTTTGGCCGTACGTCTTGAAATGCTAGCCATCATAACTAGCAGAAATGTTACAAGTTGAATAAAAACTGAAAAAAACTTATATGATACGAGAACAAATGGATGTGAAAGTTGAATGAAGAAGTGGGTTTTAGTAACACTAGGGCCTACTGCGTAACGATAAAGTAGCGCACGTCAACATATTCGTATCCACAAAGAAGAAGGTCATCTTGCGAACAGAATAATTGTAACTGAAAACCTCAGTTTTTACCTAATCTTGCTGCAACTTCTTGGTTTCAATGCTTATGAAAAATGTAGTTTCGTTTCTTATCGCAAATCTCACCCTGAAAAATCCCAATACCCTGAAAATACTACAGCTATACAAATATAACTGTGACATTTGTGTTTATTCTGTTGGTAGTCGACCTCCTTCTTTCGTTGATATAAGTGTAACAGGACAGGGAAGAAATGTTCATCCCCATCGTTAGTTCGTTTTCAGATTAGGACACATTGGCATAAGTAGGCCTTACACAACTTGACGGCAGTGTATACTCTAACCCTATAACTTAATTGTGTACCAACATGCTAAACTACACAACTGATACTGACAAGGGATGAGAATTTCTTACTGAATAACGACAGTTTTTTTACACACACACCAGACGTAGGCCTAATCTCACTGCCAAGGGGTGTAAACAATAATACCATGTATACGCAATAATACCATGTTTACGAACAAGGTGGTATGTACTACGTAGTAGGTTGTACCATGTCATATTGCTCAAGTCTACTGATACACCCACTCAAATACATCCGTTGAGGCACTACATAGATTCTTAGTAGGAAAATGTAGGCTATAACAGTGTCATCTAGTTGATGGATAATCAAGAGCAAAATTAGGTCCATTACAGGTTTTTATGTTTTTTAAAGATAATGCAACTGAATTATTTGTTATAGGAAATGTTTTTACTAAAATTTGATCAAAATTACACCAATTTTTGTTGTTAACCACTCGACAGCCATGCCATGGAATCACTAGCTTACCTCCTAGGTCGAGTTATTTTGAGTTTATATCGCACAAATACTTGTGTTTAGATGGCTTTTTATAACTTTAATAGCAAGAACAAATGATTTACCGATATCTTCCGATAATTCGCCGATATAACTGTTATTTAGCGGTTCGTGAATTTGACACTGAAGCCTAGAACTAGGTTCTGGGATAACAGCTGACTGTATTATATTATTATTCAATACACTAGCGTACTTTATCGATGGAAAAAACAATAACACCACAATTTCTCAATCCATCTCCTAGATGTCAGTACGAGTCCCATGTGTATATGACATTTAATGAATGCTGTTGAGATATTAAATGCGAAATATTGGAAAGTGTAAGAACACACGCATGCGTTTACAGCCCGTGTAGCTCGATCGCGGTGGACGTATATATACGCGACCACGGTCGTCAAGTGGTTAATATATTTTATAAAAACATTCTGCTACTCGCCTCTCCGTGAGCTAACACCAAGAACAAATTGATATACAACAGAAAACAGGCAGACAAATTTGGATTGATCAGGCAAGACAATATCAACAGCTATTTGGTATAAGACCAGAGGGTAGAATCACTTCCTCCTCACAGACCAGTAAAAGGTGGGCTACTTGACGCAAAGCTTGACTCACTCTTTCTTCTGCGGGGGAACGTTGGCGAGCAGCTTGGTCGTGATGGTCGCAAGATTCAGGTCCTCTCCAACCGGCACCTCCAGGCGCAGCGCCTTGGCGTCTACATCCCCAATATCCACCCCACCTAGGTGATGGAACAGCACCGTGTCGCCATAGCGGTGCGAGTAGATGCACACGTAAGACTCCTCCTCCTGTCACATGAAGGTATCAGTTATATAAAAACAAAAGCTTTACATATTCATCTTTTTTATAGTGCTCCATGGTAGTCGATTTAGCGATACAGTGAAGTCTCCATATGTCGTTTTTCAAGGGGCCAGGAAAATGAAACCATCCGTACAGGAAAACGATCCATCCAGGAAAAATTAACATTGGTTATGGAAGAAGGGTTGGACAAAATGAATTATAGAAGTGGGAGAATGATGGTTCTGGTAACAATACATGGAGGTTTCACTGTACCATATCAGTTTTATGACACTGATAACTTTTGATTGGTATCGGATATCAAAATTATAATACTGAATGAATAAATTTCTAATACCTTCAGATTGATGTGAAATGAAAGTATTAACCTTGGATTCCAACATTTTCACAGGTATGCATCTAAAAAATGTGTTTTTAGCTGTATACCAGTGAAAATTATGAAATCCAAGTGAATTGTTTCTCATTACCATATACAATTTTGTTCAAAAAATCTATATTTCTTGCATATTATAATTTTGGTATCTTACACCATTCAAAAGTTATTACCAAAACTTGTTAAATCGACTAACACGTGCTCTTAATGACCTCATCAAAAGCTAGATTAGATAAGGGGAACTAATGAGCAGGTAATAATGAACCTATGAAGTGAAAAAATAATAATACAAATAATGAATAAGTGATAATAAGTGTGGCCTGTGTGACAATGATGATCGAAATGAAAATTAGTGGGGTGGTACGTTTGCCCTTTGATGCCCCGTCCGAATGATCCTGCCTTTCATCCTTAGCCATTGAGAAACAATGATTTTTTATCCAGTTTCGATAATAATGAAAAAAAATGCAATGACGTTCACAAAAATTCATGCCTTAAGCAGGACTCAAATTCACTTCCGTTTCTTCAGGAATTACTTAGCTAACTGAGCTACAGAAGGCTGCTCATATTCATCTATGACTTCATATTTAGGAGATTGAGTAAGCCACTTAGTCAAGGGTCAAAAGTAATACACACTCATGGTGCTTTGAACAGTGATGATGATAGGATGATGAGATGAAAGTTTCTTAGGTAATGGGAAGATTGTAGGAACCATTCCAGAATTTGCCTAGGCTACAGAGAAAAATCCCCCAAAATCCCTGTAAATGCAAAATAATTAATTATGATACATCCAAGAAGAATGAAGTACGACTGTGGCAAAACCAAAATCCACATTTGAAACAGATTGAAAAAATTTTTTTGTGAAGTTCCTGAACATAACATTGAGATAATGGCTTACTGCCATACTCAATCCAATGTTATTTATATTATAAGTTGTATTGTAAAATATGTAATTTGTGAACCAATTTCTTCAAACGAGGGTTAAAAGAATGAATACTACTACGGTACTACTACCAGTACTAACACTACTACTACTACTACTAACACTACTACTACTACTACTAACACTACTACTACTACTCTTACTTATCTTGGGGATGTACAACTAATAACTACTTGAACAAAATTGAAATTATTCAGAAAAGAATTTTTAATATAATCACGTCGAAACATCACAACCAGATTTCAAATTCCAATTTCTTTACAATTCGTCAACTGCATCTACTTCTCTTTATCACATCAAATTATTTTTCACAGAGGCACAAGAATTCATTCATGCATTCACATCAAACACGTAATAACGACAGATTGATAGAGCCACTAACCACCAACTCGTATGGTAAACAGGAAGATAGATTTTTAATCCCTCATTTATTTAATAAAATCCCTTCTGAATTTTTGAGTTTCCAAAAAATGGTTCAAGTAAAAACCGAATTAAAGAGGTATATATCATCTCACCATATTTTCTAGGAAGTTTGACATTATATTTTGCTTTTCAGCACAAACATTTCTCTGTTTTGTTTATTTCATTAAGGAATTCATTATTGAGTAGAATTTGATTTAATTTTGAATTGTGTGAGTTATATCTATGTATATGTATTGTATATCATCCAGACAACTGAATTTGGTTGTATTTTTTTGTGTAATAAATGTAATAGACCCGCAGACAAGTTAAAATTTTTGACTTTGCGGGTCTATAGAATTTAAAAAAAAAAAAAAAAAAAAAACTACTAACACTACTACTACTACTACTAACACTACTACTACTACTACTAACACTACTACTACTACTACTACTAACACTACTACTACTACTACTAACACTACTACTACTACTACTAACACTACTACTACTACTACTAACACTCGCTGTCTGGACAGCGAACAGGTAGGACGTGTTTTGCTCGAGCTCTCGCTTTCTAAGTTCAAGTGTGTATACGGTATCGTTTTTCGTAATGGAATGTCATAGATGCAACGATCCGTTGCCCAAGGTTGGCCAGTACATTGAATGCTATGGATGCGAGAATAATTATCACATAGAATGTACAACTTTATCGGAGAAAACCTATCGATCTATGCCTGACAGTAAACGCAAATCGTGGAGGTGTATGTTTTGTAAAAATAAGACCTCTGAAAGAAAAACCTCGACATCGTCAAACCCGGATATTGCAGATAAACAACAACAGCAACAAAAATCTCATCTTGAAAAACTATTTGCGGACCTGAAGATGGATTTGGAGAAGAGTCAACAATTCATTTCTGATAAGTATGATGAGCTTGTTATCAAAGTTAACGAAAGTAACGGAATAATTGCTAACATGAATAAGACAATCGAATCTCTCGTCGCTACAGTTAAAGAAAGGGATGAAGAGATTGTTGATTTGAAAGCTAGGTTGAATAACCTTGAACAATATGGAAGGAATTCGAACATTGAGATCCACGAAGTGCTAGAGTATAAAGACGAAGACCTTGAACGTGTTATACTTCAAGTGGCTGAAAAAATGGAAATTAAACTTGTGAAAGACGATATAGAAGTTGTCCACCGTCTCCCTGCTAAAAAGGATAAGGTGAGGAGTATCATTGTTCAGTTCAACTCACGTAAAAAGCGCGATGAATTTATCGTCAAGAAAAATAAAGTGAGAATAACTAACAACGATATCCTGGCAAACGGCAATGGCAATAGAATTTACGTCAATGAAAACATCATTCCATTCTACAAGAATCTCCTGTGGAAGGCCAAAACTGCAGCAAAGGAAAAGGGCTTCGCTTTCACGTGGTTTCGTTTTGGTAAAGTACTCATGAGGAAGAATGAAGCTTCTCCAATAATACGCATCAACAGTGAGAGTGACCTTGAGAAACTACCGTAACTCGAACATTCACCGCTAACTCACGTGTTTGAGCTTTTGTCATGAGTCATGGGTTTAATAATGACAGATGACGACATCGTACCTTGTGTCAAGAATTTTAGTTTTAATGTTTTCAATGATACTAATTTGGTAACTTTATTTAATGATAAATTCAATATTCTTTTCTTAAACATACGATCAATTAGAAGTAATTTTGATCATTTTGTTTCCTACATGGATATGCAAATAGAAATTGTGGATATTGTTATTTTAGGAGAAGTGAATATGAAGGCCCATGAGAAAGAAAGTTTTCATTTAAATGGTTTTTCAATGTTTACGTCATTAAGAGAAAAAAGGCGAGGAGGTGGAATTGTTGTTTATGTTAAAACTGGTATAGATTTTTTGTTGGATGAAGATGTGTTTAGCAGTTTTGAAGGTGTTAAAGGTTCTATGTTGTTGAATGGTTTCAAAACTCATTTGTTTGCAATATACAGACCGCCAGAAAATGGTTTGATCATTAATTTTCTTGAGGAAATTGATTTACTATTAACTAATGTCAACCGTAGAGAACAGGTAATATTTGTTGGAGATGTGAATCTAGATCTAAATTGCAACGAAAATATAAACATACAACGTTACAATAACATTATGTGTGGCCATGGAATGCGTCGTTGTATTTACGGCAATACTCGGGTTGACGAACGATTGGGTGTTTTTTCAAAATCCTGCATTGATCACTATTTCGCCAGGATGAATAACAAAGTTCCTGACCTTTACTTGGCAATTATAGAAACTAAAATATCTGATCATTTTATAATTTTATTGGGAATTCATAATAATGGTGAAACTATTGATCACGACAACGGGCATGATAAATTGAACTTGACAACAATATTGAATGAAAATGAAGTTAAAAAAGGACTGAAGAGTATAAATTGGATCTCTCTTTTTGAAAATGAATGTGACCATCCCAACAAAATCTATGGTAAAATAAATGTTATATTCAATAACGTTTATGAAAATGCGAAAGAAACTAAAAATATGACGCCTATGTCCTATTCTCAACGAAATTCAAAACCGTGGGTAACTTCTGAAGTTAAAACTATGATGAGAGATAGAGACAATTATTTTAGGAAATGGAAGAATTCTAAAACAAATTTGATTTATAGAAATATGTACAAGAGTCTGAGAAACATTATCACTAAACAACTTATAAAGAACAAACAAAATTATTACAAAAAACGTTTTGATAATTGTAAAGGCAATATTCGAGAAACTTGGCAGGAAATTAACTGCATCTTGGGCAAGAAAGCGAAAAACTCGGTGGATGAAGTTATAACGAAATACATGGGAAGTATTTATAGCGTGACGGAGATTGTTGATGGTTTCGTCGACACTTTTTCCAGTGGCGTAGCATCGATACGCCATGATTGTAAAATAATAACATCATTGGAAACCAACACTTCGGCACTTCAATCTATGCATTATGTAAGGGCCACTTCAGATGCGATTAAGAAAATTATTATGGAGTCAAACTTAAGAAAAGGGCCTGGAATCGATAATATAAGATTGAAGGATTTACACTTCATATCCGAAAAAATTTGTCCATTCATTGCTAATTTTATCAACCTTACTGTTAAATATCATCAAATTCCCTCTGAAATTAAGAAATCTATAATAAAACCTATTTTCAAAGGTGGTGACCACAAGTGTTTTGAGAATTATAGACCCATAGCGATCTTGTCTGCAATAGATAAAATCATGGAAAGATTCATGGCCGATCAGTTGATAAATTACTTGAACAAATTCAGAATTATCAATAGTAACCAATATGGTTTTCAAAAAAATAAAAGTACATCTAAACTCTTGTATGATTTCTCTGACTTAGTATATAGCGCACTAAATAAAAACCTCTCTGTAACAGTTTTATTTATAGACTTTTCTAAAGCTTTTGATACGTTAATTCATGACAGATTATTAATTGCACTGCAAAAAATTGGAATAAGAGGACCAATGCTTGAATGGTTCAAAGACTACTTGGCTAATAGATCAATGTCAGTTCAATTAGGAAACTCTTTCGGAAAATTTGTCCCAGTCACATCAGGTGTACCCCAGGGCTCAATTCTAGGACCTCTTCTCTATTTAATATATGTTAACGACATGCTGAATGTAGTGAAAAAATGCTCTGTATTCTTGTATGCGGACGATACGGCAGTAGTTGCGACTCATAAACATTATTCTCTAGCGAATGAGTTTCTTCAATTTGACTTCAATAATATCTTATGTTGGTCGCATGACAATGGGTTAACAATTAATTCCAAGAAAACCAAAGTTATGCATATTCATTCTCCTTTCATACTTTTAGAAAATGTCAATTTGATTTATCATGATAATGCTTGTTTACACCGACATTTTAGAAAAGGTTGTACTGAATTTTCGGGAAATTGTAATTGTTCTGTTAAAATAGCAAATACCAATCAGCATACATATTTAGGATTATTAATAGACAATAAATTCAAGTGGGATAAACATATAGATTTGGTATGTAATAAGCTACGTTCTGGAATGTATAGTCTATGTATAATCAAGCCATTTGTGAATAGTATAACTCTGAAAATAGTTTATCATGCGCTTATTGAGTCTGTGATTAGGTATGGCATTTTATCTTGGGGATGTACAACTAATAACTACTTGAACAAAATTGAAATTATTCAGAAAAGAATTTTTAATATAATCACGTCGAAACATCACAACCAGATTTCAAATTCCAATTTCTTTACAATTCGTCAACTGCATCTACTTCTCTTTATCACATCAAATTATTTTTCACAGAGGCACAAGAATTCATTCATGCATTCACATCAAACTCGTAATAAAGACAGATTGATAGAGCCACTAACCACCAACTCGTATGGTAAACAGGAAGATAGATTTTTAATCCCTCATTTATTTAATGAAATCCCTTCTGAATTTTTGAGTTTCCAAAAAATGGTTCAAGTAAAAACCGAATTAAAGAGGTATATATCATCTCACCATATTTTCTAGGAAGTTTGACATTATATTTTGCTTTTCAGCACAAACATTTCTCTGTTTTGTTTATTTCATTAAGGAATTCATCATTGAGTAGAATTTGATTTAATTTTGAATTGTGTGAGTTATATCTATGTATATGTATTGTATATCATCCAGACAACTGAAATTGGTTGTATTTTTTTGTGTAATAAATGTAATAGACCCGCAGACAAGTTAAAATTTTTGACTTTGCGGGTCTATAGAATTTTAGCATATGTATTTGTTTGATAACAATGAAAAAAAAAAAAAAAAAAAAAAACTAGTAGTAGTCTACTACTACTACTACTACTACTACTACTACTACTACTACTATAAAATACTACTACTAATACTATAGAATTTTAGCATATGTATTTGTTTGATAACAATAAAAAAAAAAAAAAAACTACTACTACTACTACTACTACTACTACTACTACTACTACTACTACTACTACTACTACTACTACTACTACTACTACTACTACTACTACTACTACTACTACTACTACTACTACTACTACTACTACTACTACTACTACTACTACTACTACTACTACTACTACTACTACTACTACTACTACTACTACTACTACTACTACTACTACTACTACTACTACTACTACTACTACTACTACTACTACTACTACTACTACTACTACTACTACTACTACTACTACTACTACTACTACTACTACTACTACTACTACTACTACTACTACTACTACTACTACTACTACTACTACTACTACTACTACTACTACTACTACTACTACTACTACTACTACTACTACTACTACTACTACTACTACTACTACTACTACTACTACTACTACTACTACTACTACTACTACTACTACTACTACTACTACTACTACTACTACTACTACTACTACTACTACTACTACTACTACTACTACTACTACTACTACTACTACTACTACTACTACTACTACTACTACTACTACTACTACTACTACTACTACTACTACTACTACTACTACTACTACTACTACTACTACTACTACTACTACTACTACTACTACTACTACTACTACTACTACTACTACTACTACTACTACTACTACTACTACTACTACTACTACTACTACTACTACTACTACTACTACTACTACTACTACTACTACTACTACTACTACTACTACTACTACTACTACTACTACTACTACTACTACTACTACTACTACTACTACTACTACTACTACTACTACTACTACTACTACTACTACTACTACTACTACTACTACTACTACTACTACTACTACTACTACTACTACTACTACTACTACTACTACTACTACTACTACTACTACTACTACTACTACTACTACTACTACTACTACTACTACTACTACTACTACTACTACTACTACTACTACTACTACTACTACTACTACTACTACTACTACTACTACTACTACTACTACTACTACTACTACTACTACTACTACTACTACTACTACTACTACTACTACTACTACTACTACTACTACTACTACTACTACTACTACTACTACTACTACTACTACTACTACTACTACTACTACTACTACTACTACTACTACTACTACTACTACTACTACTACTACTACTACTACTACTACTACTACTACTACTACTACTACTACTACTACTACTACTACTACTACTACTACTACTACTACTACTACTACTACTACTACTACTACTACTACTACTACTACTACTACTACTACTACTACTACTACTACTACTACTACTACTACTACTACTACTACTACTACTACTACTACTACTACTACTACTACTACTACTACTACTACTACTACTACTACTACTACTACTACTACTACTACTACTACTACTACTACTACTACTACTACTACTACTACTACTACTACTACTACTACTACTACTACTACTACTACTACTACTACTACTACTACTACTACTACTACTACTACTACTACTACTACTACTACTACTACTACTACTACTACTACTACTACTACTACTACTACTACTACTACTACTACTACTACTACTACTACTACTACTACTACTACTACTACTACTACTACTACTACTACTACTACTACTACTACTACTACTACTACTACTACTACTACTACTACTACTACTACTACTACTACTACTACTACTACTACTACTACTACTACTACTACTACTACTACTACTACTACTACTACTACTACTACTACTACTACTACTACTACTACTACTACTACTACTACTACTACTACTACTACTACTACTACTACTACTACTACTACTACTACTACTACTACTACTACTACTACTACTACTACTACTACTACTACTACTACTACTACTACTACTACTACTACTACTACTACTACTACTACTACTACTACTACTACTACTACTACTACTACTACTACTACTACTACTACTACTACTACTACTACTACTACTACTACTACTACTACTACTACTACTACTACTACTACTACTACTACTACTACTACTACTACTACTACTACTACTACTACTACTACTACTACTACTACTACTACTACTACTACTACTACTACTACTACTACTACTACTACTACTACTACTACTACTACTACTACTACTACTACTACTACTACTACTACTACTACTACTACTACTACTACTACTACTACTACTACTACTACTACTACTACTACTACTACTACTACTACTACTACTACTACTACTACTACTACTACTACTACTACTACTACTACTACTACTACTACTACTACTACTACTACTACTACTACTACTACTACTACTACTACTACTACTACTACTACTACTACTACTACTACTACTACTACTACTACTACTACTACTACTACTACTACTACTACTACTACTACTACTACTACTACTACTACTACTACTACTACTACTACTACTACTACTACTACTACTACTACTACTACTACTACTACTACTACTACTACTACTACTACTACTACTACTACTACTACTACTACTACTACTACTACTACTACTACTACTACTACTACTACTACTACTACTACTACTACTACTACTACTACTACTACTACTACTACTACTACTACTACTACTACTACTACTACTACTACTACTACTACTACTACTACTACTACTACTACTACTACTACTACTACTACTACTACTACTACTACTACTACTACTACTACTACTACTACTACTACTACTACTACTACTACTACTACTACTACTACTACTACTACTACTACTACTACTACTACTACTACTACTACTACTACTACTACTACTACTACTACTACTACTACTACTACTACTACTACTACTACTACTACTACTACTACTACTACTACTACTACTACTACTACTACTACTACTACTACTACTACTACTACTACTACTACTACTACTACTACTACTACTACTACTACTACTACTACTACTACTACTACTACTACTACTACTACTACTACTACTACTACTACTACTACTACTACTACTACTACTACTACTACTACTACTACTACTACTACTACTACTACTACTACTACTACTACTACTACTACTACTACTACTACTACTACTACTACTACTACTACTACTACTACTACTACTACTACTACTACTACTACTACTACTACTACTACTACTACTACTACTACTACTACTACTACTACTACTACTACTACTACTACTACTACTACTACTACTACTACTACTACTACTACTACTACTACTACTACTACTACTACTACTACTACTACTACTACTACTACTACTACTACTACTACTACTACTACTACTACTACTACTACTACTACTACTACTACTACTACTACTACTACTACTACTACTACTACTACTACTACTACTACTACTACTACTACTACTACTACTACTACTACTACTACTACTACTACTACTACTACTACTACTACTACTACTACTACTACTACTACTACTACTACTACTACTACTACTACTACTACTACTACTACTACTACTACTACTACTACTACTACTACTACTACTACTACTACTACTACTACTACTACTACTACTACTACTACTACTACTACTACTACTACTACTACTACTACTACTACTACTACTACTACTACTACTACTACTACTACTACTACTACTACTACTACTACTACTACTACTACTACTACTACTACTACTACTACTACTACTACTACTACTACTACTACTACTACTACTACTACTACTACTACTACTACTACTACTACTACTACTACTACTACTACTACTACTACTACTACTACTACTACTACTACTACTACTACTACTACTACTACTACTACTACTACTACTACTACTACTACTACTACTACTACTACTACTACTACTACTACTACTACTACTACTACTACTACTACTACTACTACTACTACTACTACTACTACTACTACTACTACTACTACTACTACTACTACTACTACTACTACTACTACTACTACTACTACTACTACTACTACTACTACTACTACTACTACTACTACTACTACTACTACTACTACTACTACTACTACTACTACTACTACTACTACTACTACTACTACTACTACTACTACTACTACTACTACTACTACTACTACTACTACTACTACTACTACTACTACTACTACTACTACTACTACTACTACTACTACTACTACTACTACTACTACTACTACTACTACTACTACTACTACTACTACTACTACTACTACTACTACTACTACTACTACTACTACTACTACTACTACTACTACTACTACTACTACTACTACTACTACTACTACTACTACTACTACTACTACTACTACTACTACTACTACTACTACTACTACTACTACTACTACTACTACTACTACTACTACTACTACTACTACTACTACTACTACTACTACTACTACTACTACTACTACTACTACTACTACTACTACTACTACTACTACTACTACTACTACTACTACTACTACTACTACTACTACTACTACTACTACTACTACTACTACTACTACTACTACTACTACTACTACTACTACTACTACTACTACTACTACTACTACTACTACTACTACTACTACTACTACTACTACTACTACTACTACTACTACTACTACTACTACTACTACTACTACTACTACTACTACTACTACTACTACTACTACTACTACTACTACTACTACTACTACTACTACTACTACTACTACTACTACTACTACTACTACTACTACTACTACTACTACTACTACTACTACTACTACTACTACTACTACTACTACTACTACTACTACTACTACTACTACTACTACTACTACTACTACTACTACTACTACTACTACTACTACTACTACTACTACTACTACTACTACTACTACTACTACTACTACTACTACTACTACTACTACTACTACTACTACTACTACTACTACTACTACTCGAAAAAAGTCAACAATTTATTTCCGATCGGTATGATGACTTGTTAAGTAAAATGAACAATAATAACGAAGTAATTAACAGTATGAATAAGACTATTGAAACGCTGGTTAAGACTGTTAAAGATCGTGATGAACAAATAGTCGACCTTACTACTAGGTTGAACAGCTTGGAGCAATACGGTAGAAACTGCAATTTAGAACTGAGTGAGGTGCACGAAATTAAAGGTGAAAATCTGGAGAACATTGTTTTACGTGTTGCGGAAAAAATGGGTATTAATATGTGCGCAAACGATATAAACATTGTTCACCGCCTTCCTGCGCGAAAAGATAGAATTCGTGGTATAATCGTCCAATTTTCGTCAAGACGTAAGCGTGACGAGTTTATCATGAAGAAAACTCAAGTCAGAATAACGAACAATCAGATTATTAACAACGGAAACGACTCGAAGATCTATATTAACGAAAACATGACTCCTTATTACAAGAAATTACTTTGGCTGACGAAAAATAAAGCTGCTGAAAAGGGATACGCTTTCACTTGGTTCCGTTACGGCAAAATTATGGTAAAAAAGAATGAGTCAGCAGCGGTTATTCGCGTAAACAGCGAAGCGGACCTAGACAAGTTAAACTAATAATCTTTGATAATTTCCTATGTGCTTCAATATTGATTTACATACAAATATTTATGTGTAATGGAAATTACAAATATTTTTGATGACGTCGTACCCTTTGTTAATGAATTTCATATTGATTCGATGGATCATAATTTCATAACTACATTCAAAGGCAAGTTAAATTTTTTATTTCTAAATATAAGATCCATGAAGTGTAACTTTGACGAATTTGTGTGTTATATTGATAATGTTACCGACTTGTTACACATCGTTATTTTGTGTGAGGTTAACATCAAAGTATGTGAAGAAAAAACATTCAATTTGAAGGGATTTAGTATGTTTTCATATTTGCGTGAAAATAGACGTGGTGGTGGAGTAATTGTTTATGTTAAAGAAGGTGTTGATTTTCTGTTATGTGAACAAACGTTTAATTATTTTGAAGGAGTAAGAGGAACAATTACTCTAAATGAATGTAAAACTCACATTTTTTCAATCTACAGACCACCAGAAAATGGCAACATTATTAATTTTATTGAAGAGATACATGCTTTATTTGATGACATCAAGGAAAAAGAACAGATAGTATTTATAGGAGACATAAATTTAGACCTGAATTTAAATGAAAATATAAACATTCAGCGTTACAATAATATTATGGCTGAGCACAGAATGAGACGTTGTATACATGGCAATACTCGAGAAGAAGAACGATTGGGTGTTTTTAGTAAATCATGTATTGACCATGCTTTTGTCAGGGTTAATAATACAGAGCGTAACTTAACATCAGCAATTATTGGCAGCAAAATATCAGATCATTATATTATTATCGTAGGACTAGATGTTTTGGAAAATTACTCTGAGAACGAAAACGCAATTAACGTGTGTCAATTAAAGTGCTCAACGAAAATAAAGTTAAATCAGGACTGAAAAACGAAGATTGGGTCCAGCTTTTAAAACATGATGACCCTTGCTCTATGTTGGATGAGCGAAGCGAAGACTCAATTACACTATACCGAAAAAAAAGTGCCTGTTTTTTTTTTGCGCTCCACAGGTCAGACAAAAATTCAAAATCAGTTGAAACTTGGCACACACATGAACCCCTATCTGACTTGATGCTGTATAGTTTTGAGGCACGATCGGTAGAACAACTTCTGAGAAAACTCATTCCAAAGTTTTCAAAAATCCCATTAGAATAACCCAGAGGAAAACATTCGTGAAAAATATTTCATCTGAGAGGATTCAAATTCTCAGGGAATTTCAATCTGATAATGATACACATTATTCCGAACTTTTACTCAAATCGGATCAGCCGTTTCGATGTAAAAAAATATATAATGTTATTTGTGTAAATTATTCAAAGCTATTAAGATACCTATTAAATCAAAGCAACAAGTGTCACCACTTGATTGTAAACGATTAAAACAAAGCCTTCTTTATTTTTATATAAATTATTAATGGAAAATAAGATGGCAGTGATGTAATGGTTTGGATCTCAAGGTGTATATATATATATAATAACCAATCCAAAGATAAGTTGATATGTTCCAGCTCATCCATCAACGCGGAAACACATAACGCGTTTGCCTAGTATAATGATTTGAAGCAAAAGTTTTATAATATATATGAAAATGCAGTAGAAAATAAAGTAGTTCATACAACGGTGCTTAATCTCAAAAGAAATGCGAAGCCATGGGTAACGTTCGAAATAAAAAAGTGTATTAAGGAAAGAGATATTTGGTTCAGAAAGTGGAAAAATGCAAAAGCAAATATTATTTATAGAAATATGTATAAGCAGCTTAGAAATACCATCAATAAAAAATTAGTTAGGGGCAAATTTGCTTATTACAAGAAACTTTTCGATGTATGTAAACACAATATTAGAGAAACGTGGCAAGAAATCAACACTGTAATTGGAAAACAACCTAAAATGTCTGTAGACGATGTCATAGCTAAACACATGGGAAAAATGTATGATGCATCAATGATAGTAAATAGTTTTGTGAATACGTTTTCGGCAGGAGTAGAATCGATAAAACATGATTGCACAATTGAAACTGTTATTAATTTGGACGAGCCTGCAATACAATCTATGCTATATATTAGAGCTACGGCAGATTCTATTAATAAATTAATCTTGGAATCTAATACCAAGAAAGGTCCAGGAATTGACAACATAAGGTTGAAAGATCTACACTTCATTTCAAATAAAATAAGTCCAATTATAGCAAAATTAATAAATCTCACCTTTACTCATCATAAAATACCAACTTTAATTAAGCAATCTATTATCAAACCAGTTTATAAAAGTGGTGACCATAAATCTTTTGAAAACTATAGACCTATCGCCATCCTATCATCTATAGACAAAATAATGGAAAGATATATGGCTGATCAGTTAATACTTTACCTAAATAAATTCAAAATTATTAATAATAAACAATATGAATTCCAAAAAAATAAGAGCACAAATACACTTTTATATGATTTCTTAGACGTAATATTCAATTCATTGAATAAAAATTTGTGTGTCACTGCTTTATTCATAGATTTTTCAAAAGCATTTGACACTCTTCTTCATTCGCGTCTTTTGCGTGCTTTAGAAAAAATAGGAATTAGAGGTCCCTTGTTAGCCTGGTTTGAAGATTTTCTGGAAAATAGGTTCATGACAGTTAAGTTCGGAAACACAAATAGTAAGCTACTTCCAATTTCTTCTGGAGTACCACAGGGTTCTATTCTGGGGCCGTTACTCTATCTTATATACGAAAATGATATGTTAAATGAAGTCAAAAAATGTTCTGTTTTTTTTATATGCCTACGATACGGCTTTAGTAGCAATTCATAAGAACTTTACTATTGCTAATGAATATCTCCAACATGATTTCAATAACATACTTTGCTGGTCTCATGATAATGGTCTTTCAATTAATTATAAGAAGACAAAAGTTATGCACATACATTCACCTTTTAAAAACCTAGAAAATGTTAATTTAATTTATCACAATTATGCCTGTTTACATCGTAACTTTAGAAAAAATTCAAGCATTTGTGTTGTAAACTGTACTTGTATGGGAAAAATAGCAAACACTCAGCAGCAAACATATTTAGGAATTATAATAGACAATCAATTTAAATGGGATAAACATATAGACCAAATTTGCAACCGCTTACGCTCAGGCATGTACAGCCTGAGAATACTCAAGCCCTATGTCAATTTTAATACGTTAAGAATAGTGTATTATGCACTTATTGAATCTATATTAAGGTATGGCATTTTATCGTGGGGATGTACAACAAATTATTATTTAGATTACATTGATAGCATCCAAAAAAGAATATTCAAAATTATATGCTCTAAAAACAGACATAATGATACTTGTGAATTTTTATCAACAAGGCAATTGCATTTGCTGATATTTATAATTACAAATTACTACTCTACAGAACATAAAAATAGGTCTGATCATTTGCATACAACAAGAAATAAGAATAGACTGTTAGAACCGCTGTATCAAAACTCATATGGAAAACAGGAAAAAAGCTTTCTCATACCTGTACTCTTTAATAAAATTCCCTCAGAATTAATGACTAGAGCAAAAATATCAAAAGTCAAGACTGAAATTAAAAAATGGATTTGTCAGAATTCGTGTTTGACCATAGATTGAAATTTACCAAGTCGATTGTACTTAGATAAAATGATTATAAAACATGTCTCAATTTTCTTATTTTACAATTTGCAAACTTCTTATTTTGTGTAATAATTATATTCAGTATCTAGACGATGTATTATTTTCCATATATTAATCTCTAAGTATTGTAATTCATATGTAAACCCACAGACAAGTCATTTTTGTTTGACTTTGTGGGTTTACGCACAACTTGTAACTTGTTCTATAATGTTCATTAAAAAAAAATAATAAAAAAAAACTACTACTACTACTACTACTACTACTACTACTACTACTACTACTACTACTACCACCACCACATTAGTGGCTTAGTGGGTCTAGAAATAACTACGTCATGTACATTAAATGAATAGAGAACTTTTGAAAAAAAAAAAAACTACTACTACTACTACTACCATACTACAAAAACAGTGCTACAACTTTCTGCCTACAGTACAATATTCTATTACTCATAACTCGTAAGTGACAGGGAAAACTAAGAGCGGGCAGGCGTTAGAAAGCAAATTAATCGTTCACACAGTCAATCAAGCACTGAGTAAAGTAAATGTATTTTATCAGAACTCAGTATTGGATTAAGCCTTTTTTTTTTAGAAACAAAATTTGAGAAGAAAAATCAAATTGACACTTGAAAAAAAAACGGTCAGGAGCATTGACGGCTACAGTGCTTTTATAAGTGGCATCCACCTGTGGGCTTGTAATGAGTATGTTTACTTACGGGCGTGTGTGGAATGAATGGTTCGATAATGAAAGTCCTCAATTTTCCAGTAGCTTTTCCAACGACCTGGTCTTTTCCCATACGCTCTTCAATCCATGTTTTGGCGCCCGCTAAATCTGTCTTGACCTTGATCAGTCCCAGCTTCCCTCGACGTTTGATCAATTGATCGGGTTTCACAACCAAGAGCTGAAATCAGAATGAATACATTCAGGATGTTGTGAGAGCTCTCGATAATCTGAGCAACATAATTAACATGTATTGAACAAAATCAATATAGGATACATATCATCATTTGCAGTCCAACTTCAATAAAGTATTCATTGAACAAAATGTTCAACAATCAATCATCGTTAAATGACTTAGTTTTCACTAATAATATCATTTATTATTCTTACTATATTATTATATTATGTTTACTTAATGCCAGTTGATAATGTTGTGGTGTTGAATAGACTTTAGTGTATATGGTTGATTGATTGATGGATTGATGGATTGATCACTATTGTTTGCTCTTAACAACCCTACCAACAGCCAATTTAAATGGAGGTGGGAATGAGCAGGTGATGATGAAACTATTTAGCGTTGAAAAGTGAAAATACGTTTATAAAGACCCATGCTCAAACCCAAGCCCAACAGTGAATTCAGTTTCTAAAGCTGTGCCTTAGTTGACTGAGCTACGGAAGGCGGCTCTATGGTTTATTGACTAAGCAAAATGGATGATGGCTTTCCCATATAACCATTCACAATGAGGAACTGTGGTCACGTGTTTATGGTTCATGTACTGACTTATGTTTTAATACGACTAAAACCTCAAAATCCTCATGACTCAAACCAATCTTTGACCAATCAGAATACGCGTACAACTGTAGTCAAGTAACTACCGGTAGTGTTTCAATTATTTTATTCTCTTATGAGGTCAGAACTTCTACTCAGCAACAAGATGGAACTTTACAAGGCAACTAATGATTTACGGAGACTGCAAAACGGATCTTGCGAAGAACTATTGGCAAACCTGCTGTTAAAATATCAGGCTATTGTGGCCCACCTTGATCATTACGATGATAAACACCAAACACTACAAAAATTGTAAACGGGTCTTGAATACTTGTGTTATTTTTGTTAGTCGGCTTCTTTCTGTCACTGAAAGTAATCGTTACAACTTAGTTCCTCATTGTTCCAATAGTCACATCGAATCAAAAACAACTTAAGCATAATGCAGGTGCAGATAAATGATCATACTTGAGTATATAATTAATAAGGTATTTCTAGTTTCATCCAGTGGCAGCCCGAAGTGGCCCAAGCACGCGGGGCCAGATAAGTAAGACACCACCACCCACCCACTGCAGGGGTGGATCAAGGAAATATTCATGGGAGGGCGAGCGATTTCAGTTCGGAAAAGAAAATGCCATATGAGATCAGGATCGCGAAGCCGCGGCGAGCTGCGGCGGGTAAGGGGGGAAGGCCTCCTTTCGGCCCCGCGGGGAATTTTTTGAAATCACACCCATTTTCAATACTGTTTAGCGTGTTTCAGATAACGTTTAGATGTCGAAATAATTTTACCTATGGAATTCAAAATAGTGGCAGAATCAATATTTGTAGCTGCAGGGTCGTTTCGTGTAATTTTAGTGCCCCAGGCAAGCACTCAATTGTGCGCCACCAAAACTGAGTGAGAATATAAAAGATAAATGCAAGAGGGAGCCATGCCCCGCAGGAACATTTTTGAAAATTCCCCATTTTCAATACGATTCTACGGGTTTCGGGAACTATACGAAATTTCTGGAAAACATGGATTCTTCCCTGTGGTAACAAGACTTATTGGCTATTTCAAGCAAATAAAACTCTGAATTAATCTGCCATTCAATAACTATGATATTTGAATGAGAACATTTAACTATATTCAGTGATTTGAATAGAATGGAATAAAATTTATAGGTTACGCACTGAAAGAGTCACAAATGGGTGCCAATAGCACCTCTCAAATTTGGCCACCGGACAGCCTCCATCTTCCCCCCCCCCCCTACAAACAACCCTCGTCGTTATTATCATCGTTATTTACAAAACTCAAGATACATTCACAACCTAAAAAAAGCACGGTAGTGTTGTTCGATGATTTTTGCTAACCAAACTACATACGCCTACTGGATCTGACATTTTGAAACAGTACGTAGAATGCTCAATGCAATTATGTAAAATGCGAAATCGTGCTTCTCTCTTCCTATTTTCTTTCTTCCTTTCTCCTGTTTTTGTCACTATACTAATTCACGAGGGTGGGGGGAAATTGTCCCTATCACACACCTTTATATCTGCGATTGAACCGACTGAGTTCGGGCTATCGACTATGGCCATGGTTTTAAATACGGTAAATTTGTTTCTGTTGTATATAATTGAGTAACTGACAATGAATTATGAGTGCTCTACAGAAAAACAAGGATATCGATGGGATTTCCGTATTGGGGAGCGTACGTGAGAAATCCAAATAGAAAATCGGACAAATGCAATAATTGCAGAAAACACGAATGAGGGGGTTAGAGATACAACAGCCCCGCAGGGAGGTTTTTCAGAAAATATGATATTTTAAGCACTTTCAACATATTTTGGAGAAGGATTCTGTCACATATTCAGGGTATACTATATACAGCTTAGCCTATTCTTCACCTATTCCTGACAGAGCCACGCAGGGATTTTTTCATAGGGTACGGTATTTCAAGTGGTTGTGATCTTCGAAGTCTTTTTAAAAATATATTTTTGGTTTGTGAGATATTTCAAGCCTGCTTGATAACTACCCACCCTGAATAGAAGGAGCCTCGCATGGAATTTTTCAAAAAATGATGTAGGCCTATATTTGAAGTGTTCTTCGGAGTAATTTTTAAACAGTGATTTTCTGTTCGTGAGATATTATGAACCTTCACCTGATAACCACCCACTTCAAGCATAACTTTTCCATAAATATTGTATTTGAAGTGTTCTTTGAAGTAATTTTAAGACAGTCATTTTCTCTCCGTGAGATATTATGAACCTTTAATATTGTATTTGAGTTGTTCTTTGAAGTCATTTTGAATATGTAATTTTTGGTTTGTGAGATATTTCGAACTTTTAAGTGACAACCACTCAATTCACATGGGAGCGCCCTGCAGGAGAGTATTTTGAGATTATAATATTTCAATAATTTTTTCTCAGCACATTTTCAAAAATGTAATTCCATTGTTTTATGGGGTATGCAGAAGCATTGCTTCCTTCTTAGTTCTCACCTGATCCAAATTCGATGGAAGGAGTGATTAACAAATTCCACTTCTCATGTAACCTTAACGAATGGCCATGTGTTTGAGTTTATAAGCATATTCGCGAGAATTTGTCGACTACTCAGAAACAAAACAAAAAAAGTATTTTGCCATTTTGATTTCCTTCTCCCTTTTAAAACCCTTCCTCATCCTTTCCCTTAACAACGTCCACAAGATATGGAAAAACTAGACATTCACCTCAACACGATGAGTGAACGTTTAATGGTTTCGTTCAAAATCATAATTATGAGTAGATAAAATGAATTTCCGACACATTGCATGTGTACCTTTTGAAGTCAACGTCTATACAACTGCATACATTTGCACTGGTGTTCAGCTGAAATATGTAGACATACGACATACATTGGCATAATGGTAACACATCTTTTAATTCAGTATGACGATCTGCGTTAAAACTCATCAAATAATGTCTGGTCAGGTAGATCCCAGAGGGACCTACCTAACCAGACACCCACCCACCCCTTTCGGGCGCGGGGCCATGGACCCGACTTTGTATTGTCGGGCCGCCACTGGTTTCATCAATTGGACTAAAGAATTACAATTACTTTCGTCAAGGTGATGAATACGATGGTGATAACGACTATTGGTTCAATTCTAAGATCTAGATAAAACGAATAATGGAAGTATTTCAAATCATTACTTGTTCAAACTGAATACAGATACCCCAATTTAGTAGCAGCAAATCATTTTTATTTTACACATTTTCACATGATTTTAAAAATTAATTTCACACTATTGTATCTGATTTGCAAAGAATGTTGATAGAAATAAGAACAATAATATTTCCCAGATATAATTTTGCTGTAATATATAATGTTGTATTTAATTTGATTAACCCATCACAAGATATTAGCAGATGGTTTGAAAAAATATGTTTGTTCAAAGGAAGCCATGAATTTTCATTGTGAAATGTTTGTGAATTTTGTTTGGGAAAGCCGTGATTTCTCATTGATAATTGATGAGCGTAGCGAAGTCTCCATCCCACTCTTATAGGGCTTTGTCTGTGTGTTTTTTTTTGTTTTGTTTGTTTGTTTTTTTGTTTGTAAGCACTCCACAGGTCGCAAGGGTTGACTGATCAACATGAAACTTTTTTTGTACACGCAAAATCATCCAACTTAGAACTGTATAGTTTTTGGAATGAATCGGTCAGACCGATTTTGAGAAAAATCATCTCAAAGTTTCTAAAAACCCCATAAGATTTGGCTGGGCAGAAAATGTTGAAAAATAAAATCTCTCCAAATGAGATGAAATTCTCTCTAAATGTGTATACATAGATTTTACACATTTTCACAATTTTGTATGCAATTCCAATCAGCCGTTTTGAAGAAAAAAATAAAATAACTGATAATATTCATCAAATATATCATAAAAACTGTGACAGAATTAAGTTGTCAAGATTCACTGCTTTCTAGATTCAAGAGTTGACCAACAATGAAGTATTTTTTATATACATCAAGGTGTGTAGAATACCAGAGTCAATGAAGTGGCAAGAGTAGAACTACTTTAATGACTTTTATAGCTTATTCAGATATCAAGGTGTGTAGAATACCAGAGTCGATAAAGTAGCAAGGGTAGAACTACTTCAAGGACTTTTATACCTTATTCGGATATCTCGCTCATCTTACAACGCATATTTCGCGTTTGACTAGTTAGATGAGCGTAGCGAAGATTCCATCCCACTCTTATGGAGCTTTGTATGTGTTTTTTTTTTTTGTAAGCACTGCACAGGTCACATGGGTGGACTAATCAACATGAAACTTTTTTTGTACGGGCCAACTTTTACAACTTGGAACTGTATAGTTTTTGGAATGAGTCGGTTGGATAGATTTTGAGAAATATCATGTCAAAGTTTTTAAAAACCCCATAAGATTAGGCTGGGTAAGAAAATGCGAAAAAATGAAACCTCTCCGAAAAAAATAACATTTTCTCTGAGTGTTCAAACATGAATGATACACAAAACCATCATTTTGTAAGCAATTCGAACAAGCCGTTTTGAAGAAAAAAATTCAAATAACTGTTTTTATACATCAAATATAAGGAAATGAGCCAAGATTCACTGCTTCCTAGATTCGATATTTGCCCAAGAATTACCCATTCTTTATATTCGTCAATGTGTGTAGAATACCAGAGAAGATAAAGTAGCAATTAAATGAAGGACAAAGTGTGTAGAATACCAGAGTCGATGAAGTAGCAAATGTAGGACTATTATTATACCTTTTTCAGATATCTCGCTCATCTTACAACGCATATTTCGCGTTTGCCTAGTTTATTGAATAAATGTTTGGTTTTTGAAAAAATTGGATATATTTGTGATATCACCGACGGCCTCCTACTGTCCGGATCTAAATCACACAACAATAGCTCAACATTCATACTTTTATTAATATGGCCTGAAAGTTTCAGCTCAAAAGAGTGGGTAATTTAAAAGCCCTACGTAATCCACTGGAGGTGTTTATTTACTTTTGATTTTCTCCACGTTAATGTTATGAGATTTTTGTGATATCACCGACAGTCTCCTATTATTCACATCAACTTCAAATACCAATTACCAATCTATCAAATTACCAATTACTATCAATTACTTTCAATGAAAGTATTTTTTATTAATCATCCCTGAAAATTGCAGCCCAAACGAAGCAGTAGTTCAGGTACGATGACAAGCGGCGGAGACGCCTGTTCCTGACGAAGAATTAGAAGAAGAGAGAGAGAATTGGAAGACAAAACAGAAAGCATCACTAAAAGTACACTCCCAGGCCCTGAAATGACCAGCTCTTGGATGGCGCAATCAATTTTCTTAACTCCGGTGAGTGACCATGAACTTACAGAAATAATTAGCGATCTCAAACCTAAATCTACTCAGGATATATATGACTACAGGCCCACCCAAGTAGCACAGCCAAAATGATGAAAATACGGGCCATGCGATGCTAACTCATGGCTAGCCACTCATGGCTAGCCACACATGGTCCTACCCGTTACCATTTGAAATGTGGAGAGTGAATTTACAAGGCATGGCCGATACAAGCTGGGCCATGCTATTGCCATGAGCGACGAGCCGTGTGCTTGACAGAGTCTTGGCTTGCCGTAGATGGGCCATGGACGTTAATCCCCAACATCACCATGCATGGCCAGCACGAGCTGGGCCATGCCATCGCCATGAGCCACGGGCAGAGTGCATGGTAATGTTCTGGCTTGCCGTAGATGGGCCATGAGTGTTAATCCCCAACATCACCATGCATGGCAAGCCCGAGCTGGGCCATGCTATTGCCATGAGCCACGGGCCAAGTGCATGGCAATGTCCTGGCTTGCCGTAGATGGGCCATGAGTGTTAATCCCCAACATCACCATGCATGGCAAGCACGAGCTGGGCCATGCCATCGCCATGAGCCACGGGCAGAGTGCATGGTAATGTTCTGGCTTGCCGTAGATGGGCCATGAGCGTTAATCCCCTACATTACCATGCATGGCCAGCACGAGCTGGGCCATGCTATTGCCGTGAGCCACAGGCCGAGTGCATGGCAATGTCCTGGCTTGCCGTAGATGGGCCATGAGTGGCAATCTCCAACATTACTATGCATGGCAAGCATGAGCTGGGCCATGCCATCGCCATGAACCACGGGCCGAGTGCATGGCAATGTCCTGGCTTGCCGTAGATGGGCCATGAGTGGCAGTCTCCAACATCACCATGCATGGCAAGCACGAGCTGGGCCATGCTATTGCCATGAGCCACGGGCCGAGTGCATGGCAACGTCTGGGCTTGCCGTAGATGGGCCATGACTGGCAATCTCCAACATTACCATGCATGGCAAGCACGAGCTGGGCCATGCCATCGCCATGAGCCACGGGCCGAGTGCATGGCAATGTCCTGGCTTGCCGTAGATGGGCCATGAGTGGCAATCTCCAACATTACCATGCATGGCAATCACGAGCTGGGCCATGCCATCGCCATGAGCCACGGGCTGAGTGCATGGCAATGTCCTGGCTTGCCGTAGATGGGCCATGAGTGGCAATCTCCAACATTACCATGCATGGCAAGCACGAGCTGGGCCATGCCATCGCCATGAGCCACGGGCCGAGTGCATGGCAATGTCCTGGCTTGCCGTAGATGGGCCATGAGTGGCAATCTCCAACATTACCATGCATGGCAATCACGAGCTGGGCCATGCTATTGCCATGAGCCACGGGCCGAGTGCATGGCAATGTCCTGGCTTGCCGTAGATGGGCCATGAGTGTGTATCCCCAACATCACCATGCATGGCAAGCCCGAGCTGGGCCATGCTATTGCCATGAGCCACGTTCCGAGTGCATGGAAAAGTCCTGGCTCGCCGTAGATGGGCCATGAGTGTAAATCCCCGACATTACCATGCATGGCAAGCACGAGATGGGCCATGCTATTGCCATCCCATGAGCCACGGGCCAAATGCATGGTAAAGTCTTGGCTCACCATAGATGGGCCATGAGTGTTAATCCCCAACATCACCATGCATGGCGGGCCCGAGATGGGCCATGCTATTGCCATGAGCCACGTTCCAAGTGCATGGCAAAGTCCTGGCTTGCCGTAGATGGGCCATGAGTGTTAATCCCCAAGATCACCATGCATGGCCAGCACGAGCTGGGCCATGCTATTGCCATGAGCCACGTGCCGAGTGCATGGCAAAGTCGAGGCTTGCCGTAGATGGGCCGTGAGTGTTTATCTCCTACATTACCATGCATGGCCAGCACGAGCTGGGCCATGCTATTGCCATGAGCCACGTGCCGAGTGCATGGCAATGTCTTGGCTTGCCGTAGATGGGCCATGAGTATTAATACCCAACATTACCATGCTTGGTAAGCCTGAGCCGGTCCATGCTATTGCCATGAGCTGCGGTCCGAGTGTTCGGCAATGTCCTGGCTTGCCGTAGATGGGCCATGAGTGTCTGTCCCTAACATTACCATGCATGGCCAGCCTAACCTGGTCCATGTTATTGCCATAGTATTTCAAAAGAGACATGGCAAAGTTCCGATGGCCCATGACAGTGCCATGCAAATTTTCTGTTTTATTTTGAGCGGTATTTTCGAATTCTTGAAAGTACTCATCTTTATAAAAACTTGCCTAAAGAAAGAAAGTTTGAAGTTTTATAAGTGAGTACGTGATATTATCATTGAATTTAACAGGTCGTGAGAGATGCTGAAGTGATAAAATAAATACATCAATCAGCTATTATCTAATCTTTGCAGTAATATTTGACTGAGACGCGTGGCCGAGTGGTTACACATTGAACCGTCATTCGGGAGACCGGGGTTCGATTCCCGCCATGGTCGACCACTCTGAAAGGTTTTTTTCGTGGTTTCCCTCTGTCGTTCAGGTTCATACTTAGGTTACATACTTGTTGTTTCTTAACAACAGGCCACGACCGACTCCTTCCCACCATCCAAAACACCTAATGAAATAACCTCTCATCTCATCATCCAATCATCTCATCCATCATCCACCGACGCCAATAGATCGTAGCCATCAGTACAGTGCGTCGTTAAAACCCAATATAATGAAGTAAAATTTGAAGTTATGCGATAAATACAACGATGTACTTTCCATGTCCATAGATCATTGAATCTGAATTCAACATGTGAAAACATGTGCAATGAGTGTGCATCTATTCTTATATGAATGGAGAATACGCATGACCAGAACGAACTGGCCCATACAATTACCATGAGCTATGACCCAAGTGTATGGCACTGAATTGGCTTGCCGTTGATGGACCATGTGTGTCTAGCTCATACCCCACCGTGCATGGCCTACCTGTCATGGACCATACAATTGCCATGTATTCCTGGTGACACTGAATGAATATATGCGCACAGCTCAATGAGAGCTGCCAACACTTGAAATATAATACTACAATAATTGTATCATAGATAATTTCATGATTGGTATTAGAGTGAAGTGAAGTGAAAATCCAAGCTGCAAGAACGTTATTCTGTATATGTAGCGAGTAATAAATGTATAATTTCATCAATTCGGCCATCGGTTCGATATTAGAATCGGAAATATTTCATAGTTCTGAGTTTTGTCAGGTGGTATGCATACACAAACTCGTCGTAGGTGGCGTTTCACCAGTGCGTTGCTTATGGTTCATAGCTAATATTTTCAGTTGGCGGTTGACGCACGCTTCTCTTGTCACGACAAGTCATGGATGGATGGGTGAATTTAATTGTCCTAGTGAATTATGAGACTTTGATTAAACTTCAAAGTCATTTACACTGCACTACCGTATATCTATCTTCTGTTACTCTGCAGTGCACGGTAAGTTATTATTTTGTTTACCTCTCTAGGCATCTCATTCAATGTAGTCATCGGTCGAGCTTTCCAGCCAAAATGGCGGGCGGCGCTAGACATTTTTGCACAAACTCACAAACCTGCTTCACAATTCGAGCTCAATTTCTATGGATTGCTGAATATAATTAGTGTTTCTAATTATGATAATATCGACCAATCTGAGTAGCAAATGACTATTCATTCATGAAACTGTGTGTCCATTTCATTATGTATATAGGCCAACCTCGCTCACAGCGTGAACTGTCCTGACAGAGCTTTTGTAGGCCTACATTCGGAATGAGATTTCGACCAACATGGACCTGTGCTACCCTAGCTAGATGATATGCTTGTAGAATGTATTTTGTTTATCGACCCTAATAACAGATAGGTTATATGGGATCAAACTTCATTAGATCACTTTGAACTTTTCCGTTACCGAATGGCAGTTCTGTACAAATGTTCTCTAGCGATGCAGCAGGCCAAACTTGAGATGTTGCCGTGCCGGCTTATAGCAAGGCTAGCCAGTAGGTTACCACGCATGGCATAAAGGAGGCCAGTCAGTAGGTTACCATGCATGGTATGAAGGAGGCCAGTCAGT
This sequence comes from Brachyptera risi, assembly GCA_964007535.1. Taxonomy (NCBI): domain Eukaryota; kingdom Metazoa; phylum Arthropoda; class Insecta; order Plecoptera; family Taeniopterygidae; genus Brachyptera; species Brachyptera risi. Next base: position 36,172,788 of record OZ023327.1, read on the forward strand.
AGGTTACCATGCATGGCATAAAGGAGGCCAGCCAGTAGGTTACCATGCACGGCTCATACAAAGATGACCAGAAGATTACCGTGCATGGCTTATAGCAGGGCTAGCCAGTAGGTCACCATGCATGGTATATAATAGGCTACCCAGTTGTGGGCCATGCAAGGTTTCTACTTTCTGACAGCAAAATGCAATTATTGTTTGATTAACATTCCTATCAACAGCTAGGTTGTTCAGGAGTAAAACTAAAATTCCACGAGGGTGACAATTTAATTTGTAGTTACAGGGCAGTCAGGTGCGATCCTCATCTCGTTGCAGCTCAACCACTCAAGAAATTGATTGCTGCATTCGAAAATGGCTACAATAAGATGACACGCGACGTTGACGACGGTGAGGAGAAACGCATTCGGAAGGCTCCAATTGACGATGTTGTTAAATGTGAGATTGATCAAGCTTGGAGTGCATTCAATGATGATTTCAGGAATGTCCTGGGGGGAAAGGGGGTGCTGAGCCCCCCTTCCCCCAGGGTATTCAATGCTCCACACCACAATTTGAATCAAATGTTCTCTTCACTTAGCTATCGTCAAGTTATATATAAACAAATCATAACTGTAATTTTTCATTTTCAAAAAAACATCAGGATATTCGTTCTAATTGGATAAACGATAGCGAAGACTTCCACCAGATACTTGATTTAATGAATGAATATTAGAGTTTTAAGGCGCATCGACAGCGAGGTCATTTAGCGCCTGATCAGATACTTCTACCGAGCTTGGTGATCAGATACTTCTACCGAGCTTTGTATGTGTTTTTTTTTGTGAGGCCTGCACAGGTCACAAAGTTTGACTGATCAATATGCAACTTTTTATGGGCACGCGGACTGATCCAACTTAGAACTGTATAGTTGTGGGGTCAAATTGGTTAGATCATTTTTTAGAAACATCATCTCAAGCTTCTAAAAACTCTATAAGATTGAGTGAGGCGTGAAAACTTTGCAAAGGAAAATATTTCAAAAAGGAAAAGAGACTGAATGTGAACATATGAATGTACGTCACAACATATTTTTATGCAAATCGGACAAGCACTTTTGAAGAAAATAATCTAATGAATGTTTTTCATTGGATGTTTCTTATTATTCATCAAGTGGTAGGCTTCTGTCAAGTGACGTCACTCATTGTTGCAGAGACAGACTACAATGTCCATCAGTTTATATTAAACAATCATAACTCGTGTCAGTTCACCAGTTCGCTGTGTTGCCATGGTAACGATTGTTAATCATTTGTTACTTGACAGAAGCCTATTGTAATAGAAGAATTATGTTGCCGAGAAACACAGCTTTCTCGACCATACGTAATGAAGTATAGCCGAATGAAGTAAATTTTATTCGAGTCAAGGTGTCGAGAGTTTTGGTTTGTTGAACAACTAGCTTTGTTAAAAAATCTGTTTTTATACTCGAAATAAATATCTCGATCTCCTTACAATGCATATGCTTCGTTTGCCTAGTAGACTACTAGAAAAACGCAAATATGAGTTGTTGGACGAGCGATATAAGCATATTTATGTGGAGTATAATGGAACGCTACATATTATCCACCTTGAGTTAGAAATAATCATGTTCATGCCTTCCTGTTTCATTCATTACTCATTTTAATTTTTCTAATAATAATTCAATTGGTTATACTAGCTTTGCTGCCTAAATTCTGGATGAGTTTTTCAATCGCTTTGATTGATGTTGAAAATTTACATTCTAATTTTTTTCTTATCAAAACGGCCGACCCGATACATGTGAGACTTCGGAAGGATATTTATCATTATTATGATGAAATTTCATGAACACTTGAATCCATTCGGTGGAAATATTTTTTCAAAAGTTTCTTCATTCTATTTCTAAATTTTCTGTATTCTCGTTATTGTGGTTTTTAAATCGTCGGAATAAGTTACTCAGGAAAGTTGCAACCGGTTACGCCTCTTTAGAGCTCATACAGTATCGAATTCGATGATGACGTGTGTGCCAAGTTTCAACTGATTAATACTCTCGTTTGATCTGTGGAACGCAAAAAAAAACACACGTTCGTGTTTTTCGAGTAGGCCTAAATGGGCCTACGGTGAAACAAGTCTTCGCCTCGTTCATCCAATTATTTGAGTTGTTGCTCTAGTGACTTCAGATATCAGCTTAAACATGTCCGTCTGAAAATAAGCACTCCGTGGGATGCCTCCATTTCTCAATATGTGTACCGTCATATTTCTCACTGCACCCCCTGAATTTTCCAGAGCCCCCCTCCCCCCAATTTAAAAGTCTGAAATCATCACTGGATGCGTGTTCAGTGCATTATGCAAACAAGTATGTGTGTAATGTATATATGTATGTATTATGTATAAATATGTATGTAGGCCTATATGTATCGTTTTTTTTTGTTATGGTCAAAAATGGGTTCCGACCCCCTGGCTCAAAGCAATAATTCAATTTTTTCCATGTACCGTAGGCCTACCTTTTGAGTTTTCAACTTCTACTCTCATTTTATTTTTGATTATACGATTCAATCAAAATAATGACTTGAGACAAGTAACTTGAGTTAATTATAGCTAAAGTCCGTGTCAGGCACTTCAGGGTCTGACGTCAGAGCTTTTTTCCCCGCTGCGTTATCCCCACCCATTACTGACTTTGTTGAGGTGAGAGGTCCCAACCTCTCGACGGGATCGGTAGCCGAAAGGGTCTATTACCTTACCGGCGCAAGTAATATGCCCTTTCGGCTACCGATCCCGTCGAGAGGTTCGGACCTCTCACCCCAACGAAGTCAGTAGTGGGTGGGGGTAACGCAGCGGGGAAAAAAGCTCTGACATCAGACTCAACTCTCCCTGACTTGGAATTTAAGACGAAAAAATACAGCTTCTGTATATAGGGCCTATTGTGTAATAATGTTGATGAGGTAACTTAGACTTTACAATTCTCTAATTTATTCGTTGTTGATGATTCGATATCAATGTAACCTTCATCAAAAAATAATGTGTTGATAATTGTCACAGAATTGATTAATGAACAATTATTTTTTGACTGTTCATTTTCTCAAGCAGTGTATGAACATACACTTACGGTCACATAACGCGTTTCTTTCCGGAACTTGAATTTAAATCAATATGAAAATCACACGCATATAATCACAGCTAATGTTTCACATATTTCTAGTCTATGGATGTAGAACGTAAAGAATGCATTTCCATGTAACCGAAAATTAATGTCCTTTTCTGTTCATCTGATACCTATACAATCCCGCACCATTGCACTTCTACCTATAAGAGGTGTAGCCAGGTAGAAAAGAACTTGTACATTCGGTCCATCATACTTAACCCACGTTATCTGCAAGTTGTAGTGCGTATGTGAGTCAATTTCATTCGGAATGCAATTCAATGCGACTCTATCAGCAACTTATGTGACCGCAAGTATTACTTTTATCCACTAACGAAATCTATAGTGCAATCTATAGTGCGAAATCTATAACAAGTGCAATTTTAATTCTGATCATTTGTGATTCATAATGTGATGCACTCTATATTATAACATTTTATTATAACATATTTGTTTATATTTTTGGTATTTTCATCGATTTTATGTCTTGACAATTCTGTTATATTCTGTTTTTGACTCTATACAGAAATAAAACAATTTGTATTTGAATTTGAATTTTAATACAATCTCCTCCCTCTATATCCTTTACAGATGAGTTGGGTCAATATTTGGTTTTTCATTGAAGTTTGTTTCAGAGATATTTAGTAGAACAGGAACTGCAATTGTCGTGCTGAAAAATACTGAGTCAAAAAATGGAAGCTACTATAAGTGCCTTACTGGTGCTATACTGGTGTATAACGAAGAATGACTAGCCGGTGGGTAGCCATGCATGGCAATTGGGTGGGATACCATGTATGGTAACCTACTGGCTAGCCTAGTCCAAGCCATGCATGGCTTATACTAGGCTAGCCAGTGGGTAACAATGCATGGCTTGCACTAGGCAAGCCAGTAGGTAACCAGGCATGGCTTGCACTTGGCTAGCCAGTAGGTTACCATGCATGGCTTGCACTTGGCTAGCCAGTAGGTAACCATGCATGGCTTATACTAGGCTAGCCAGTAGGTAACCATGCATGGTTGACACTAGGCTAGCCGGTAGGTCACCATGCATGGATGACACTAGGCTAGCCGGTAGGTAACCATACATGGATGACACTAGGCTAGCCAGTAGGTAACCATGCATGGATGACACTAGGCTAGCCGGTAGGTAACCATGCATGGATGACACTAGGCTAGCCGGTAGGTAACCATGCATGGATGACACTAGGCTAGCCGGTAGGTAACCATGCATGGATGACACTGGGCTAGCCGGTAGGTAACCATGCATGGCTTATACGAGGCTACCCAGTAGGTAACCATGCATGGCTTATACGAGGCTAGCCTAGTGTCAACCATGCATGGTTGACACTAGGCTAGCCAGCTGTAGCTAAAAATGCATGGGTTACATCAGGCTAGCCAGTAGGTTGCCATGCATGGTTTGCATCGGGCTGGCCAGTAGATAGCCATGCATGGTTTACATCAGGCTAGCCAGTAGGTAGCCATGCATGGTTTACATCAGGCTAGCCAGTAGGTTGCCATGCATGGTTTACATCAGTCTAGCCAGTAGGTAACCATGCATGGTTTACATCATTCTAGCCAGTAGGTTGCCATGCATGGCTTACATCAGGCTAGCCAGTAGGTTGCCATGCATGGTTTACATCAGGCTAGCCAGTAGGTTACCATGCATGGCTTATACTAGGCTAGCCAGTGAATATTGGCTCATTTCCCCTCCATGGATATCTCATGGCAAGCCATGACTTCGCCATAACTCATGGCAGTTTCATGGGCGCACCGCCAAAATCTGGTAGTTTACCATGAGCGGCTAGCCATGCAAGGGCCATGACCACCCGCATGGCTAGCCGTGCTAATACCATGCGAATGCCATGTATCTGTGCTACTTGGGCATCTCCATACTCCCAGCGTTCTCAAAAATACTGGAGCGTGTAATGTTGAACCGTGTTACTGAGTTTTTATCGAACAATAACTTCTTCTCAGAATCTCAGTTTGGGTTTCGCAAGGGTCGGTCAACAATTGAGGCAGTAAATCACCTAATTCGTGAGATCCTCAATGCACGCGATGGAGAACAATTAGTCGTGGGACTTTCATGTGACCTTTCCAAGGCATTCGACTGTGTTGACCATCCTCTACTAGTTTATAAGCTTAACAAGTGTGGGATAAGAGGACTTGCAAATTCCTGGATGAATTCTTATATTTCAGAGCGCTCACTGCTGGTGGAATTGGCGAATAATGAAGGTGTTATCAAATCACAGTGGGCACCTATAAGCGCTGGAGTACCTCAAGGTTCAATATTGGGACCCTTACTATTTTTAATTTATGTCAACGACCTGTGTACTTATATGAGAGGAAGTACCTTGATCACATTCGCGGACGACACTAACGCTCTTGTTCATGGAAAGAACGTACAAGAGCTTAAGATTAAAGCGGAAGAAGTCCTATGCAAGCTGAATTCCTGGCTTTCTTCGAACAATCTGCTTTTAAATACTGACAAAACAAACGTCTTACAAAAAAAGTCGAAACGAAACAACGAAGCACTCATTCTTCATGACCGCTCTTCGAATTCAATAATCAATACTGTCACTGACGCAAAAATTCTTGGGTATTGTAATTGACGAAAATCTACGATGGGATATCCGCGTGAACATGGTGGCCACCAAGTTACGGACAGCTATAAATGCACTTTTTAAACTCCGTGACATAGTCAGTAAGAATAAACTTAAACTAGTATATCACGCGTACTTCCACTCAATTGCTACTTACGGAGTGTCAGTCTGGGGTCACTCTGAGAGCGGAATGAGTAGGATATTTATTCTTCAAAAATACGCAATAAGAACTCTAGTCCGATCTCGCAGAACTAAACATTGCAGGCAATTATTTATTGAAGAAGAAATATTAACAATCCCAAGCGTATTCATCCTAGAGACGTTGTTATCTATTTTCAAGCATAAGTCTCAACTCACTATAAATGCAGACAATCACCAACACTTAACAAGACATCGCAACAAGCTAGTGATACCAGCCCACAACGTAAGAGCCTATGAGAAGAGCATATTTTATCTGGGTATTAAACTGTATAATCATCTGCCACAGGAAATATTGAAAACGAATAGTATCAATGTCTTTAAAAGATTGATCAAAAGATATCTAGTAAAAAAAGCAATGTACACAGTAGAGGAGTTCTTCAACTCACCTATTGTTTTTTAAACTACTGAGTACTGAGTACTTGTAACTGACTAACTAATTTAACCATTATTATTATTATATCCAATTATGTCTCTAACTAACATTAATAATTTTATTGTAAACTATATCAGACGAGTCCAACATCCTGTTGAGTGTATATATGTATCTTATATGTCACTTATATATTGTGATTTTTTACGGACAAATAAACTATTGAATTGAATTGAATTGAAAAATAGCCTATTTCACTAGCTTATATCTTTTTAATGGCTCAACCGATCGTTATCAAATTTGAAATATGTTGTCGCTTGGAGAATGGTTTGTTGAAAAGTCATTTAAAAAGCAGATCCGATTCTTAGTTCCTGAGATCCAATAGTGCATTAGAAAACCCCGCTTTAATATTCAGAGTAAGAGATAGTGCATTGCTATGCAAGTACTACTTACGGACGGCACTTGGCTTGTAGAGCAACCGCTCTACTAGATGTAGTATACCTAGCATATGTAGTATGTAGTATATCTTAATAGTATAGATAGCAGAGGATATGACATGGTAAATGCAGGAAAAAGTAGTGCTATCATTTCTAAATTTTCCCCATGTCATACCCCTAATACATTTATAATATCAACGGCAAAAACGGTTTCGTATGCGTTTACATAACTATCCCTTTTATTCAGTATTGGTAGGTTAAGGTTAACATCATTCATGACAACTACGTTGAATATGTCAATGTTATTCAGATGAGATTATATTAGTGGAGATGCAATTAGTGTAGATGCAATTAGTGTAGATACAACAAATGTAGATACAAGGTTCTGAGCCAAGATTGGCTTCACCCGAATGCAATAGGGGCGCAGAAGTTGGGTGAACTCCTACGAGGAGTAGCTTTTTCTATGTCAGGGAAACTAACTTGTGCCAGGGGGGTAAGTGAAATGGCAATACAGCTGGAGGATCAAAGTGTGAAAAATTCTGAATTGCATCAAAGTGATATTTCTATACCGGTATCGCAAGACATCCAGAAAAACAGTGACGTTTTCAAATTATTGCATCAGAATGCCCAGTCAGTAAGAAGTAAGGGTTTAGAACTAGAATTATTATGCGAAAATACAGATGAGACAAATATGGGTAGGCCCATAGTGAATAAGGGGTCCAAAATAAACATGCTCCAGATGGCCCATATAAATATTCAATCTCTACTTAAAAACATGGAACGCTAATTGTATTAGAACAATCTTTCAATATAATAAGTGTTAATGAAACTTGGCTGAAAGGAGGCGACAAAGATAGTATTGAGATATAGGAATATAACGTTATTAGAAAAGATAGAACCGCTTCAAAGGGAGGAGGGGTAGCAGTTTATGTGAAATCTCACCCTAATTTCAAACAAATTCATTCGTTTGAAGAAACTACTTTAATGGAACACATAATTCTAGAATATAAATTCACTAGGTCTAAACTAATATTTACCACACTGTACCGACCCCCTAGCTCAAATGCCAGTACTATTGAAGAATATGTGAATATTCTAAGTACATTGAATGATAGTTATGAACATGTAATAAATATGGGGGACTGGAATGTAGATTGGTTAAAGGAAGAAAATGTAAATACAAAATCCCTCGTTACATTACTGAAAACTAATAACCTCACGCAAATTGAAGAAAATGCTACACGGATCACGAAATCCACATCCATCCTTATCGACTTAATTATTGTAAATAAACCTAATCTTGTAATTACAACAAACCAACTAGCTCCCCCAGGGAACAGCGACCATAATCTTGTCTATTCAAAATATAATCCAACTGTCCCTAAACATAAGCCAAACTATCATGAATATCGTAATATAAAAAAGATAGATAAGGTAAACTTTGATAATGAAGCTAAGAAGATACCATGGAGAATAAACATAGAATATTCCTGTAGTGTTGACAAGAAAGTTTAAAGTCTGGAGCAGATGATACATTTGTTAATTGATACACATGCACCAATAATAAAGAAACGGTTTACAAAAGTCCCGGCTCCTTGGACCACAAATGAAATATTAGCAAGTATCAAAGTAAAAAACAAAGCCCATTTAAAAGCAGTGTCTTCGTAATCTAAAATGGACTGGAATTTGTATAGAAAGTACAGGAACATTCTTAAAACCAATGTGCACAGGGCAAAACAAGACCATTGTACCAAGCTAATAGGATTACCTACAGCAGATACATGGAAATTCCTTCAGAAAAGCAACGTAACGCATTCAACGAAAGCTAGTAATCTACCTGAACATTTTAATGATCCTAATAAAATACATTCATATTTTGTAAATGTAGGAAATAGACCAGATTTTTTGCCATTTGTAAGTTCCAATATCAAGATGATTGATAGTAGGGTATACGAGGAAAAGTTCGACCTTCATGCAGTAGATAAATCCTTGGTTTATGATATAATCTGCTACCTACACTCCAAAGCTACTGGAAATGATCCAATCAATTTAGAGGTGCTGAATCTTGTCTTACCATACTGCCTAGGTACCATAACAGATATTATACATTTTTCAATAACATCGTCAATGTTCCCGAACTCGTGGAAAACAGCTATAATACACCCACTGCCCAGAGTCAACAAACCACAAACACTTTCTGACCTTAGACCAGTGAGTATTCTCCCTACCCTCTCGAAGGTCATGGAGAAGGTTACACACATACAGACTATGAAATATGTGAATGAACAAAATCTCTTGCCTATATAGAGCAATCTGGATTCAGATCAAGTCTTAGCTGTGGAACTTCATTATTAGATATACCTGACGAGATATTAAAAATATTGATAACAAAACCCCCTCATTGCTTACTCTTCAAGACTACTTGAAAGCCTTCAACTCTATCATTCATAGTCTTCTTTAAAGAAAACTCCGGGCACTTGGCTTTTCATCTCTTACATGTCGTTACTTCAATAATTACCTTCAAACTAGGACCCAGATGGTCAAATTCCAAAGTAACGGAGTTATTTTAACATCATCTCTATTGCCAATCTAACATGGAATCCCCCAAGGATTCATCCTAGGACCTCTTCTTTTTAATTTATATGTTCATGATATCCCAACATCTATCACCCACTGTAAATTCAATCAATATGCAGATGATATTCAACTGTTCATTCCTAGTCCAAACACACTCAATTTTCCACAAAATCTACATAAATAACTTAAATTCAGATCTCGAAGCCATCCAAATATGGTCACAACAAAACAGTCTTCTATTAAATCCAGATAAATCTGTGATATTACCATTAGGGAATACCAAAAGAGTGAAAATATTTTTAGAAAATCCTATAACAATTCAAATGGGAAGTACGGAAATAAAAGTTGTAGAACGTGCCAAGAATCTGGGTTTGGTTCCAGTCGGATATGTCATGGTCAATCCATATAACTAAATGCTCACTTGGGGTCTTAAGGTACCTGTATAAGTTTAAGAAAATCCTCCCAATAGACTGTAAAATAGTATTAGAACAATCCTTAGTTTTATCAATCAACGCCTTTTTTCCGTGATTATGTATACACTAGCCTAAATAAGAAAACGGAAAAACAAATACAAAAAGTGCAATACGCGTGTGTGAGGTTTGTTCTAAATGTGCCATATAGGGAACAAATATCCCCAAAACTGATTGAACTAGGATGGCTCAATATGGTCAACCGTAAATCTTTACACACAGCTACTCTAATTTACAAAATAATAAATAATAAATCTCCTTTATATCTCTATAATCAACTCACATTTACAAATACCTTGCACAGTCACAGCACTAGGTTAAACAAGAATCAAGGGCTAGCATACACCCATCACACAACCAAGTCAGGATCATCCTTTACTATAATAACCCTAAACTATGGAACAAATTGCCAGTACAACTGAAGGAAATTAGGCCATTATGTTTATTTAGATTAGAATATAAGATGTTGTTGTTGAACCAAAAGGAAAAAAATATCATACTCAAGCCCAAAATTAAACCCACAAAGACTCACTATTGGGTTATTTTCAATATTGTTATTTATATGTATATTTTGATTATACTAGTATTTGGATTCAACTGAAGACTTCTGTTTCATTGTTTCATTGTAATTCTATATTTATCCATACCATATAGCATTATTGTTCATATGGTATTTATTTATTTATTTTATTTATTTATTTATTTATTATCAACTCTTGCAGTTGCACATAAATGCGCGGTGGCAAGTTCCCTATCGATCCTATCCTATCGCCTCCCTAACCTTCTGACGGAATAGCTTCAACCCTATTTCATCCTCCTCAAGTATACTTCTACTAAGCCCATTCCAATCCCTACCTGTCCTATTCAAGAAAGAGAACTTACCGACATTTAATCTAGCCCCCTTTATAACTACTGCTCTATCATGACTTCGCCTACCCCCATACCCTGACTCATTCCTTTCAATCAACCTATTCAACTCTCCCCAGCCCCCTTCTCCTTCCATTACCCTGAAGAAATTACAGATCCGATCCTCCTTTCTCCGTATTTCCAATTCCCGCCATCCCAAGTCTCGGATCATCTCAGATGGACTCTCCAATATTCTCAGCCTCTCCCCCCATTTCCACCTCCTAACCCTACCTGTAACCCTTCTAACTGCAATCCTATGCACCCTTTCCACATCCCTTATCTCACCTAATCTATAAGGATCTCAAACTGAACTAGCATATTCCACCATGGGACGCACTAACGAGAAATAAGCCTTTTCCTTTATCTCCATACTTGTCCCCCTAAGCTGCCTCATTACAAAGTTTAGTGCATTTATACTCTTTTTTACTATTCTCTCAATCTGACTCCCCCACCCTAGACGTCTATCAAATACCACCCCTAAGTACTTGTAATTTTCCACTGACTCAAGTGACTTCCCTCCTACATCATACACTACATCGGCCCTCACTCTCCTCCTACCAAAGGTGACTAACTTACACTTCCCTTCATTTAACCCCATCTTGTTCAACTGAACCCAACAATTAAGTGCCGTCAAATCTGCCTGAATAGCTACTACATCCTCCTCTGTATTGATTTCCCTATATACCACACAATCATCTGCAAATAACCTTATTCTTGAATTAACAACCCTAGTCAGATCATCTATATATAAATCAAATAATAACGGACCTAACACACTACCCTGTGGAACTCCTGACGTAACCTTAACCTCACTTGAAACCTCCGAACCTACTCGAAACGTTTGAACTCTATCCTGAAGAAAGTTTCCAATCCAATTAACTAACCCAGCATTCCCAATGGACAGTTTTAACTTCCCTAATAATATAGTGTGATCTGCCTTGTCGAAAGCCTTTTCAAAATCTAAAAACACTGCATCAATACAGCCCCCCCTTGTCTACTACCCCTGCCAGCTCTTCCGCAAAACCTAACAACTGTGTCTCACATGAATACCCCTTCCTAAACCCATGCTGCACTTCCAAAATACCCCTATGTTCATCTACTTTCTCCATTATTCTCTTTATAACTACCTTTTCCATCATCTTACATACATGTGACGTTAAACTGATTCCCCTGTAGTTGTCTACCCTGCCCCTTTGCGCTCCCTTTGAAATTGGAACCACCTCCGCTTTTTTCCAATTATGCGGTACTCTACCTGCTGTGAGTGAGGCTTGGAACAACCTTAGCAAATAACCTACAACCCCCCTACCCGCTAATTTCAGGAGATTGCTTTGCACCCCATCTATGCCTATGAGAAAGTTAAATTACACCAAGTAATTGGTAATTATTACGCTTGTTAAAATCTAGAATATATTATTATCCGATATGCATTTTGAAGTTTCAATTCATATGAAAAGATTGTTCACTATAAGTTATTTATTTAATCATGTTGTTAGTTGTCAGTGTTTAAATTCTTTAGCTTCACTTTCTTAGTTTTGAAAATGAATGATCTCTATATTTTGTTATTGAAAGATATTCTTAGTGTATTCTTTTTACAACTATTCTATTATATATCTTATTCTCTCTATTATTAACCATGGTTAGTTGGAAGAGCGGCATCCCACCGAACCTCGCCATTTTCTTTTAAATGCCAACTATGTATGTAAGTATGTAGGCCCTATACCTAACTGTGTTGTGTTTTAAAAGAAATAGAGACTTATTTTTATCATTATCATTATTATTATTTTTATTTAATCAATTCTCGGTTTCCCGGTGGAAGGTTCAATGGAGCGGGTACACATGCGTACCAAACTGCCACTGAACTTATATTCAATTACAATTATAAATACAATGAATTACTTCAATGGATATTCAAAAATTTTCTTACAATGCGACAAGAGTTCAATATGACCGCTTTCTGCATTTCGATGAATGTATTATCTAAAATATCAAGAGTTTTTAGACTTTTATGGATTCCGGTTGGTATCACTCCAGTTGCCGAGATTATTACAGGAACTATGGTCACTCTCTTCAGCCCATACAGTTTTTTCAATTCTTGAGAAAGCTCAACATATTTAGCAATTTTTTCTTCATGAGTTTTCATTAGGTTCTGACTTAGTGGTACAGCTATATCAATCACACAACCAACTTTTGCCATTTTGTCGATGTGGACGATATCAGGTCTATTGTAGTGTATAGTTTTGTCCGTGATGATAGCTCGGTCATAATACAACTTACAGCGTTCGTTTTCCAATATAGAGCTCGGATTATATTTATAATATGGTGTGAGAGCGTCAGTAAAGTGATACTTATATGCAATTTTCTGGTGAACAATATTTGCTACCTGATTATGCCTATGCAAATAATCAGTCTGACATAACATTTTGCAGCCTCCAATAATGTGGTCTATAGTTTCTGCTGTGATGTGACATTGTCTGCATGTGTCATCTATAATATCTTTGTTCTTAATGATGAATTTGTTGTAATTTCTGGTATTGATAACTTGGTCCTGAATGGCACACATAAATCCTTCTGTTTCCCCAAACAACCCACCAACTGTCAGCCACTTGTTCGATGCAGTCTTATCGACGTGTTGTTGATTCAACTGGTAGAGATGTCGCCCATGCAGTACTTTTCTACCCCAATCTTCATTTTTCTGGCCGGTGCCGATTATTTTTTCACTCGGTTTGATCTCCCTGTCATTGAGATTGAGTGGTGTGATATTCTTATCAGCAGCAACAATCGCTGTATGTAAAACTGTCTCCTTGGAGTAGAAATATTTTCGTAGCGTATCTATTTGTTTGTATCTCATGTTGGAAAGATCAACGAGTCCTCTACCTCCTTCAATGCGCGGAAGTGATATCCTTTCCACCGCAGATTTGGGATGATGTTTTCTAAATTTTGTCATCAACACTCTCACTTTAGTTTCCAAAGACTGTATTTCCGTGTGAGACCAGTTTATTACTCCAAAAGAATAAGTCAGTATGGGTATAGCGTATGTGTTTATAGCTTTAATCATATTTCTTCCATTGAGGCTTGTTTTCAATATTTCTTTTACTCTGCTTACAAATTTGGATGTGAGATTTTTCCTGATAGTTTTATTATCTATCTGTCGGGATTGAACGAATCCCAAATATTTATAACATTCGCCTTCAGTCATATTTTCAATATTCTCATCATTTCCAACGTGAAACTGCTCCTCGTCATGAATCTTACCCTTCGTTATGTTCAGTACTTTGCACTTGTCGATACCAAACTCCATGTGAATACTTTTGCTAAATGCAAGTGTGATACCTAGTAAACTTTTCATCTGAGAGTCTGTGGCTGCATACAATTTCAAGTCATCCATATAGATCAAGTGAGACAATGTATGCACTTCTCGTCGATCGGATCTTATTTTGAATCCGTACTTTGTTTCATTCAGTAAATTTGAGAGTGGATTCAATGCCATGCAGAACCACAATGGACTAAGTGAGTCACCCTGGAATATACCCCTTTTTATTTTCAAAAATTCCGTATTTATCACTTCACCATCTACTTTGAGGTGGATAGTTGTCTTCCACATCGCCATCAACTTCTGAAGAAACTGTACAATAGTTGGATGAATTTTATATATCTCGAGAACTTTGATAAGCCACGAATGAGGCACAGAGTCATACGCTTTTTTATAATCAATATAAGCAGTATGGATATTTCTTTTGCTCTTCATTGCTTGTCCCATTACAGTCTCATCGATAATCAATTGCTCTTTACAGCCCTGAGATTGGCGTCTGCAACCCTTTTGTTCTTCAGCAAGGATATTGTTAGCAGAACAATGCGCATATATCTTGTTGGTTATTATTATTATTATTATTATTATTATTATTATTATTATTATTATTATTATTATTATTATGTTACAATTAGATGTTCTGTACACTCCAAGAAACCGAAGGAGATAATTTTTACCATCAGAAAGTTAAATTTCTTAAATACTTTGAAATGCACAAAAATTAGTCATAGTTTCTATAGCTACCTAGTCATTTTCAATGATCACAAGCAAACCATCACCTATTTTGTTTTTTCGGGCTTCCAATAGGCATTATAACCCTCCAAACGAAAGCTGTCGTCAGTAAGCCTATCATTGATCAAGATACCAGATATGTAATAATACATCAAATTCACCAATCTGATTCTGCAAATTAATTATTAAATCTTCAGTGTTTACCAAAAGACTTAATATTTGGATGTTAATACCTAAAACCTTCACAAACATCTTGCCACAAATCCCAACAACTTGGCATTGAACATCCTCATTGACAATGGGAGCATCATTTCAGTCCTCATTCAAAGGATTGTGGATAGTTGATAAAAACTGATCGATCTTGTCTAGGTTACTGAACGAGTTTACTCGTATGACTTGTCGACTGTTTTTGTCCTTCCATAACATTTATCTATACATACCAATTACTATATGAATTATGTTAATATTACAGTACAGTATATTATATTATTATTTATCTTACATTAAGTTTTTCTTTCCTAACAAATCTTCGAGTATTAACTTACTCATTAGTATATTGAATAAAAAAATATATTTTTTCTTCACATTCACATGTATTCAGGTATTCAATCATTAACTCATTATATAGTGCATTACCATATTATTGAGCAATCATCATTTGAATCTTCCCACCACCGAGAACACTGTATTTAACTGTAATCTGCCTCTAAGTGCGTAAATAAGAACTATTTCATTCTTCACTAATACTTTGAAGTTTTCAAATCAAATAAAACTGAAAACAAACTCGTTTGCTCCATTTTTTGTTTTCCACAGTAGCTAGCGATAGAAAGGTGCAAGATTCTTGTTGATAAAGATTCTCTGCGAGCTCCGTGATCCCGTAATGATTTATTGATGATTTGATACTTCACATTTTTTTTACCAGGAAAAGGTTCCTCTTCATTCGTCACTGTTCACTGTTCACTGAACTATGATAAGCGAAGGAAGGGGGGTACTACGAAAGCGTATGCGGTGAGTCGCGTCAATTTCAATTGAATCAAGGCGAATCTCTGAGTTTGGAGCAACCTTCAATACCTCTCCACACACGCAAGTTCAATATTTTTGCTACGACTGTATTAGTCAGATGATTTACTTGGTTCAATAGACGAATAATCATAGACGAATATAAAGTAAGAGATATTCTTATACCCCCTACCAAGGGTAGGTGGTAAAAATAGGTAGAACAGAGGAGGAAAGGAGAAAGGGAAGGGGAGGAAGGGGAATGGGCCAGACAGGACTGCCTAGTATTCCTGGAATTCCTTAAAAGTTACACACTAATCAGTAATCACTATATAGATTCATATATACAATAATTTTAATTTGATTAGTTATTACTTTTAGTCGTAGGAGGCCTAACAATCAATGAAAAAATCATCAATGACAAAAAAAATGTTGTGTAAAATTTGGTAGTCCTAATATTTCCAAAATTTACAATTACAAAACCTTTACGTCCTTACACATGCCAGTTACTCTCAAGGATACATACTGCATGTCATTGATTTCTGCCTAGCTTATAGATTTGATCAGTTACTTTGTTGCAGCATGTTGCCATAAGCACCAGTACTTGAAATAAACATTTCAAGGAGAAAACAAAGGTTGAAATACCTCTGTGTTGAGCCATGGATTGGCAGCCACAAGATCTGTCCACTTGGTTTCCACAGAGACGCTGGCAAATTTGCACTTCACGGTAGCAGTACCACTGCCGAGGTGACGGTTTATGAGGTCCTTCCCCGTCGCTTCAGAGACAGCCTTGGCAGACATTCTTACCTCCCAATACTATCTGTAACATCAACAAATCCCATTCACTACAAGTTAGTATAAGCAGCCATTTGGGACAAAATTATTCTCCATTACAACTTCTCAAACTGTTAATGCTTTCTATTGACAAACTACGCAGGTCAGTCACCTCCGAGTCCATTGCGCACGATTGTTTTTCCAAAATACCGACTTTTTCAGAAGTTTGAAGAAACTACACCATAATACAATAACTAAGCTATTTTCATGTAAAATCCTCTCAGGAGCCCTATTAGGTAACTTACAGCGTGGTGAGATGAGACCGTCTCACTGTGAATCGATATGAGATCTCGTATCGCTATTCGGCAACTTTTTGCGCACGTGAGATGTCCGTTTCATCTCGATTTGACGTGAGACCGTCTCACGAGCGAGCGCTCTCGTGAGATCGACTGTGAGACGGGAATTAGTGGAGTTGT
>OZ023327.1:36195579-36263079 GCA_964007535.1 Brachyptera risi
AGGATTATAAAGACAACAGGGTACACCAAGACGGTACTGTCAACGAAGAACATACCCATTTGAAATTCTTTTAAAAGAATTATAATTTGTATTTGCAATTGGCATGGTATGCCGAATTCAACATCAATGCAATTTGTGTAGACCTCCAAGTTTAAATTACTCATATGCTCAGCTGTCAAAAGTCATGGGCCTACCCAAGTGTCAAAATAGCACTAGAACTGCTCCAAGTGAACAAAGTATGCCTAAATGGATGGAATGAATAATTGCCAATTTCATACAGATTTTTACATATCACAAAATATAAGCTAAGGCCCATAAAAATGTTATGCATAAGAATAATACGTGAGCACAGCAGCTGGGTATACTGAAACTAGGGCTGTCACGATGGTCCTCCATAACTAGTTTTGCTAAAACTATAAATGTGACAAGCAGGCCTAGCAGTAACATTAGTAATGTATTTGTACTTGGCTATGGTACGTGTATCGCCAAATTACAACAGATGTGAAACCAGACAAATATAACTAAACATCAATTATTAATTTGTATTTGCCACCTGAACATTAACCAATCAGACACAACTAGTTTCATGTCGATGACTTGTCATCAAAGATGTCCTGCATGCACCGAGCCAGCCCAGTTTCGAACAGCTACAAACGCCTAATGGCTTGAAGGAAAATTTAATTAACGTAATGATCTTACCAAAAGGTGTGGAATCTTCCTAAGTACTCCGATATCTTACACGCACGCTAATAATTATGCAAATGAATACTGCCACTTGCTTAAATCCTGACAGCAATCTAGGGTTGCACCGGATATACAACCACGGCCTTGTTGACGGTTAGTCGAGTTGAAAGGCAGTGTTGCCGTTCTGGTGATTTTGTCACTAGATCTAGTGTTTTTCAGTCTCCTTTCAGTGTCTGTTTTCATAAATTCAGACGCGTCTGAAACTTGGTGTTTTAATTGTATCTTCAGTGACAATCTGGAGTTTTTTTAAAAATACAAATTTTCATTGCAAAATGTCAATTTTGGCGCCGAGTGCAACTTTGATTTCTCATCATTCGTCATTGAAACCCGCCCTGATTTCATGTCGACCAATAACAAAGCTGGAAAACCTCTTAATACAAGTACAGCTAACCCTCACGCCAGAATTCCAGGAATCTACTCGGGTCTATTTCGAGATCCTGGTCAAGCAGAAAAATACCTTCCCTTAGGCGATTAGCGAATAAGATATTAATAAAACTGTTTTAATTTACTAAGCAGATAATTCAGTTATTTCATCATAATTCCTACAATTCATTTTCCATTCCAATGAAAGTTATAAAACGTCAATAATTGTCATTGAAAAAATTCCGTGAAATTATTTATTGCTATAATTTTTTTTTTCAATTCATTCGTTCACAAATTACTTCGAATTAGTGTCTTCTGAACTTTTTGGAATCTGGTGACAAAATTTTCAAATAGTGTCTTTTTGAGGAACTAGCTGGTGACGACTATTCAAATCTAGTTGGCAACACTGTTGAAAGGTAAGTCATGGCTTCGTAGTTCACTTGAATGGTTCAAATAAACTCTTCCGATTGGATAATTGCATTACAAAACTAAGCCCGCTGGTTTTGTTGGTTTATAATAATTTCCAATGAATTCTCATTCACAAAGTTCTGCAAATTCATTATGCACAAATACCTTTACCATTAACATGACATTATGTAAAGCTTATGCCACCCCAATCTAGGGGTCAATTACTTTTTTTTTGGCTTCAAGCCAGAAGATATTGATCCAATAATTTTCTTCAGGGTAAAAATAATTCAAATGCAATGATCAATTCAATAATGGAGATAGAATTAGAAAGAGTAGCTATTAAGTATGCCATAATGTTCTGTCGCACTAATAATAGAAAAATAAAAATTCTTCAATTTTGATGTACAATCAATCATCGTCCAACTACGTAAATAATCTATTTATATTGTTATACAATATAAGTGCTGTGCTTCTTAGGTAAGGTTTTAGGTAACGAGGTCAACAATGCTGATCTCATTGATTTTACTTGGTTGATTCATTCAATTATCGAAACATGTTCCGAATATCAAAGGCAGCTACTACAAACACAAATTTCATGGAACTAGGGTGATATTAAAAAATATAAATATGAATTCTTGTGGGTCTGTACCATGTGATGAAAAGGGGTGAGGGGGAGGGGCATTAATGTCTGAAGAAAATATTTTGATGACACTTGACAATAGACAAATTGAAAGGATTATTCTTGTTACTTGTTAGTACATAGAGGTAATTAGATTTTGGAAATACCAATATATAGAGGATTCAATTCACTGTCCTCCCTCCCTATTCATTGTTCCAACAGTCGGATGTGTTGTGTCCAGCTCCCAACAATTGAGTGAAAAAGTTCACGTTCAAGCCGGTATCTATATCTATGGCAGTATCCTTTGGGTTTTAAGCATGCATCATGAATCTGTGAGGAAGAGTGAAAAAAGTAAGAACAATTATCAGGGGTGGACTGGGAGGTCAAGGGCCAGTGGCGTAACTACCGGGTAGGCCAAGTGGGCAAGTGCCCAGGGGCCTCTGGCCCCTGGGCACTTATAGGGGCACCAATATGAATTTCTGTAATTCATAGATAGTCCAGTCTAACCAAAGAAATGAGCATTTTCAATGCTGGACCTGTTTTCACAATTCTTTCAAATATGCTAGTTCATTATATTATCAAAATATATAATATTTCACAGAGGTGGAAGATACCACAAGAATTTGAGAAAAATAGCGTCAAGAAAGTGAAGCGTCATTTTGACGAATTATGCGAGGATTAACGTCTAGTTAATCCAGAAAAGCGCTTCAAAGTTCAAAGTGTTCAAGAGGCCTCTTTACATGTTGCCTACCGTCTTGATTGCAGACGTTCGGAATCCAAGTTGGCAATGGGAAATTATTCATATTATCAACATACAGACTTTGGTTAAATAATCAACAGTAGGCTACCGGTATTCAATATGTGCTTACTTGAAAAGCTACAGTTCGTAATATTTTTGCAACCCTTTCAAAAAAAAAAAAAAAAAAAAATCAACATGTTTCTACCTGTTTTTCATTGTTGTTATGATTTTTTCAGAGTGATATAATATGAAAATCATAATTTTTAATAAATGTAGAGACATATATACTCATTGTGGTTTCATTGCGAAAAGAATTAGACTGATCGGTCCCACCGTTTACCCACCATGTGTTTTAAGCCCAGGGCCTGCATTGGCGTTTTTGTCCTGTTTTGACCGTTCCCTGCAGGTTTTACTCATGGATTGTTAAATGTAAAGCAGCCTCTTAACGCGTCTTTAGACATTATAACAAACCAAATTCGTGTAAGGAGTTTGCGTGATGTAACAGAAACATTCAAAGTCTTATATCCAAGTCATCTGAGTAAAATCTCAGATGTAGAACTTCTGGGCGATGCAAATAAATTTCGACTCAAATTTGAAACTGATGTATCACCCACATTTCCCTCTCAACTTCTCGCCATGAGATCTGCTTTGCGTAAAGATATTTTGAAAATATCCAGTGTACATGTACTATAGCCAACTTGTTTATGGATAAGCACGCATCACTTTCTGCAAGTTTCCGAGATGTGTGCTCCGCTTGTGTTCTGTTTTTAACAATACCTGTAACAGTTGCAAGTGCAGAGAGAGGCTTTTCAAAACTGAAGCAGATAAAAACGTACCTCCGAAGCTCAATGTCCCGAAAAAGACTCAAAGGCTTTTCTACTGTATCAATTAAACGGCGACGAGCAAGAACAATTGATTTTGATCAAGTAAGTATCAAGTAGATATTTTCGCGGATCAAAAAGCTCGAAGGAAGAATTTCGAGTAGACCCCAGAGTGAGTTGCTGCATTTCTTTCTCACTGATGCAAACTTTATTTGTATTTATTAATTCTTGAAGTTATAATCCACTTAAATTTACATATAACATCGTTTGATATCGCACCACGAAGTTTTTGACCAACGTCATAAGATTCTACAACCACAAGTTACCATGAAGTGCTTCGTTCAGCCCTTCAAGCGAGGTATTTGGGTACGAACTATTATAGCAATTTTCACAGAGCAGTGTGCTCGACCAATTATAGGCATATAATTCAAATTGATTTTAATCATTTAAACGGATTGAATAGGAAATGTGAGAGGGGCACTCTAGGTGATACCTGCCCAAGGGCACTCCGTGTTGAAGTTACGCCACTGTCAAGGGCCCGGTCAGGAATGGCATGAGCAGGAGCTCTTGAGTTCTGGACTTGTGGAAAATGTATATAATGGTCATAATTTGACGAAACTTCTAAACTCGTGACACACTAGAACTAGGGCCTCTGGGTAATGAAATTATGGATTGAAGAAAAACCAAATATATTCAGGCCTCTATAACTTTTTTCAAGTTATATTCATCAAGATGGTATTACAGAAATTTGAATCACTTTGCACATAATAGTTTGTGATGATACCTATTTGATATAGATGAATAGATTACCTTGGATTAAAATATGAATTACAACGATTTGTTCTCACTCGTGATAAATAAAGATTTATATCAATAAGATGCCAATTGGAACAGCATTATCGCATTTGCTTTGCACGTCTAGCAGATGAATAAAATTTAAAAATCAATAGAATATTATAGACACCCGGAGACCGGTCTTTGAACTACTCGGTCCTCTACTTCTAGGACCGGTCTTTTTGTGTATTGGAATTGTTATTTGTTAGGTGGGAAAGAAGAGGATAGGGTCTCTTCAAACTATTCAAATCTGTTCCTTAGTCTATTTTTCCAGGACCGTACCCTTATTTTTCTCTCTACCAATAACAATATTGCGATATGAACAATTATTTTAGTGTCAGAATGTTGTTTACTGCATGATGTTTTCCTACATTCTACTGCTGGAATATAAATCATTATTCAATGTTGTTGTCATTACACTCTCTATGATGAAAAATTAATGATGTGTTTGTATCAATGAGTGCAAGCTATTATAAGGTTCCATCGCAGGTCTCGCTATTCATAACATTCAGTTAATACTCAAAGAAACATCCAAAAGTAGTGCACTATTCACTTAGGCAAACTATCATTAATCATGTCATTACAACCCCAACCAAAACTGATAAAAAAATAATTTAAACTTTTCGAAATGATAAAAATGTTTGAATATTCTTGGTGTGTAAATAACAGCCAGCGTACATCTTTAATTCTCTCTCTCTCTCTCCCCCTTTCCTCCTTCTCTCTTACTCTATTGTGCATCTTAGTATATAAATATGCATTGAAGTATTAGCTCTCAATAGCTTACTTCAGATCAGAACAATATTATATCATGTCATTAGGAAATACATGTGTCACAAACTTGAATTAGAAGGAATAAGATTGGAAACTATACAAGACAAGTCATCAATATACTCATATCTATTGAAATATTCATTATACAATAAATTGGAAGGTGGCAATATGGAAAATTGTTATAACAAAATATAATTTTTGGTCTCAATATATTCATATAGTCCAAATAATATATATGCAATAATGACCATCTCTTTATTAGTACCACTTAGCAGTTCCACATCTCAGTTTTATGAATGAATGCTATCACAGATGACTTGATAGTGATGAAAGAGAGGAATAGATGAACCTTTATTATCTTAAATGGCTTTAAGTTAGCAGCGAGCTACGCGAGAAGTGAGAGAAGGGGAGGTGGAGCTAGCATCTATTTACGAGAGGCTGATATGATCAAGTTTAAGCCCCGTGTAGTAAAATCTGTGGAAGGAACATTTGAAGCTTGCGCTGTAGATATAATTGAGGAATGTCCATATACTTTGGTCAATATCTACCGCCCACCTAACCAAGGAAATCTGAAAGATTTTCTCATTGAACTAGAGACGCAACTAGGTGTCATCAAGAAAGCAATTAGACACATAATTGTATGTGGTGATCTCAACATTAATCTCCTGATCCAGGCCGAAAGATCACAACTTGAAGAGATCACATTGAGTCAAGGGCTATTCATTCTGGATTTTGGCGAAACCAGAGTCACTGCTCACTCTAAATCTACACTCGACATTATTATCTCAAATTGGAGAGAAGTGGAATTTGCTTGCAACATCGACCCTGGACTATCCGACCATAGCGGTCAACTAATTAATATCCCAATAACTTTTTCTAACGAAGGGTATAAACAGCCGAGGAAAACTGCGATCATGAGAAGGAGGTTTCCAGTTGATGAGGTTCAGTCCTTTATCCTTGACTTAGAAGCGGAGAACTGGATAGAAACCGTGAACGGCTATTCAGCGGACGAGAAATACGATGCATTTCTTCACTCGTTTCTTCTACTATTTGAGAAACACTTCCCTAAGAAACTGGTGAATCAGCGAGGCAACACAGCTAAAGGATGGGTTACACAGGACATACGATTGATGTGTAAACAAAAAAGATACCTAAGCCATTTATTGAAGTCAGGAAGGAGGCTCCCCAAATACAAGGTCTCGTCTCAAGGAACTAAATAGGAGATTAAAAGTTGAAATAAAAAATGCAAAACAACTTTATCATGAGAATCTTATCCTGAAAGCGAACAACAAGCAAACTGCCTCTTGGCATCTAATCAAAACGTTGACTGGTCGAGGGAGGAAAGCGACAGAGCCTACTATACTCTTATCAATAACGTAGTTGAGATAACGGATCAACATGGAAGTAGCCCAACTTTTCAATAAGTACTTTTTATCGGTGGGGTCAGATACTACAACCCTAGCTACAGCTTGTCCACTGTCAGCGGATTCAAGTTTATCCTACCTGAGAGAAGCCTGGCCTGAAAGCCCAGTAGTTTTCAAGAATCCCATTATTACGCCGGAAGATATACTGAAGGTTATAGACAGTTTCAAACCCAAAATGTCAACAGGTTGGGATGATGTACCCATGGCCCTCGTCAAGCGCGTTGGAGCGTGGATAGCAGGTCCCCTTGCACACATGGCCAATTGCTCTTTTTCCACTGGCAAGTTCCCCTCTAAAATGAAGCTATCAATAGTTAAACCCCTACACAAGAAAAGTGTAATATCCGACTGCTCTAACTATAGACCAATAGCCTTGATCACATCATTTGCTAAGATATTAGAGAAGTTGATGCAGAAGAATTTAATGGATCACCTATGCTCATCAAACATGGTATCTGATGACCAACACGGATTCAGGAAAGGACGTTCAACCACAACAGCGGCTTTCCAGATGATACACAAAGTAACCAAGGCACTGGAGGAGAAGAACAAAGTTGGTGCTGTACTGTGTGACCTATCCAAAGCCTTCGACGTAATGGACCACGAACTCCTCTTAAATAAACTAAATTGGTATGGTGTTTCCGGGAAAACTGGCGAGTGGATTAAGTCTTATCTAACAAACAGAGCTCAACGAGTTCGGTTAGGTCCGCATGCCGAGTCTCCATACGAATGTGTTGAATGTGGCGTACCCCAGGGATCAATTCTCGGACCTCTGTTATTTTCAATATTGGTAAACGATCTAGCCCCGAGCACTACCCTAAATAATCCGAACAGGAAGATAATCCAATATGCAGATGACTCCAGTGCAGTTGTCGAAGCAAGAAACACACCCAACCTCGACGAGGAACTGACGGCTACCTTGCAAGACCTTAGTGTCTGGTTCACAGCGAATAAGCTCCGGCTAAATCATGAAAAAACTCGAGCCATCATCTTTTCCTCCAGAGGCAAGACACTTCAACTACAATCTTTTTCCGAGGCAGTTCCCAGTACAAAATTTCTAGGATTTATCGTTGACCACCAGCTAACCTGGTCCCATCACATTGCTGATCTTGTAAAAAAACTAGCTAAAGCCAACTACATGATTAGAACACTGGCACGACAATGTAACAGGCAAACGGTTTGCATGGCCTACTTTGCGCAGGTTCAATCTCTGCTTCTATACGGCCTAGTGTTGTGGGGTGCAGCGACGAACAGCCACAGAGTATTCCGTGCTCAAAAAAGAATAATCCGCTCTATACTAGCACTAAAAGCCAGATCATCTTGCAGGCTGGGTTTCCAAGAACTGAACATGCTTCCACTCCCGTGTTTATATATACTGTCGGTGTGTTTATTTGTCAAAGATAACCCGGACCTCTTTGAAAACATAGAACATCTTCATAATACCAGAGGGTCTAACTTGATTGCCTATGAATATTGCCGTCTCGACTCTACAGTCAGGGGACCAGTGCAGTCCGGAAGAAGAATTTATAATAGACTTCCGTCCCACATCAAGGACTCGAGAAGTAGAAAGCAGTTCAAAAATGAGACCATTAAATTCTTACATACAAACAAGTTTTATTGTATAGAAGACTATTTTGATTCTCAATCAGGTTAAAATCATTGACACATAAGCTATTACATTCTATCCTATTATTTATATTTATGTATTATTATTATAATTTTATTTTCTAATATCTCTGACAATGTTTATACAATTTTAATATTGTTCTTTAATAAGAAACGGCAATAAATAAAAATACAAATACAAATACCTTTCACCCTTGGGAGAGTGTGTGTGTGTTAGAGAGAGAGAGAGAGAGAGACTCTGAGTCAACCCAACTCATTCGCAGTTGACAGCTGTGTTAAGTAAATAACCTTGATCTTGGATGTGACGTATCACTAGTACAAACCCCTGACGTCAAGATAAGTAGACAAAAAAGCCCATCGAGGATTTTATCTTGAAAATATGGGGAACACAGGTTGTTACAATTTTTGTGTGCATTTTTTCTGAAATTCAAATAATAAGTTTGAACAAAAACACCAAATAAGTTCGCGATTTTCATCATTCACTTTTTTTCTTATAAAGTATAGACCGGTCGTACCTGGTTTATACAAACGGGTACTCGGTCTTCAAGACTCAGTATTGGTGTCAATACTAATCAATACCAAATGTTACTTATTGTCTGATTGAAAATGTACAACGTTAGCAGCAAAAATCGACTGTTGTTTCTTATTTTTTGAAAATGGATTAAATAAAATCTCGCTTAGTTGCAATTTTTTCAAGAACTATGATACGTTATTTACGTCAGAAAAGAAATTGTATTATTTTTTATTCAAAGAAAATGTACGATTTGAGAGTTGATAAGATCTCGGAAATTCCACAGTGAAATTCACACATGTGTATATTATCCATTTTTAAAACATAATTAACACAAGCATATGCTACAGACATTTTAATTTTGCAACTTCAGCGACCGGTCGTATCTGGTTTTTAAAACGGGTACTCGGTCTTCAAGACTCGGTACCGGTGTCATTACTAATCAATACCAAATGTTACTTATTGTCTGATTGAAAATGTACAACGATAGCGGCAAAAGTCAACTGCTGCTTCTTACTTTTTAAAAATGGATTGAATAAAATCTCGCTTAGTTGCAATTTTTCACGAATTATAATATGTTATTTACGTCAGAAAAGAAATTGTATTACTTTTTAATCAACGAAAATGTAAGATTTGAGAGTTGTACGATCACGTAAATTCCACAGTGCCATACAGAAGTGAATATTATATATTTTTAATGCATAATTATGCTATAGACATTTTAATTTTGCAAGTTCAGCTTTTGCCTTAATTTTCTGGAGCTGACATTGAGAATCAGCCATTGAGATTCAGAGAATTAAGAATTAGTTTAATCACTTTTTAAATTTTAAATCAAATTCAAATAATTCACTTTCTTATCCTCAACTTGTATCACTTCTATCCTACAGGGTAACAAGTTGTATGCAATTACAATACAGAAATAAATATATTCATGATTCTATTCTACTTGAAAAAACACCCAGAAGTCCAGAACGAACCAGAAGACTTTAAATTTCAAAACATTTCCCTGAAAGACAGTTGTGCTGAGTGAGGCAGTTGTCTCCACATTCCCAGAATTTGGGGTGGAATGATTTTGACTTTGAACTTCTTAGCATTGTCCCAGATTTTCTTCTCTGGAATATGGTCACCCTAACATATAATCAATGAACAAAAAAACGGTGAAATATGCATAAATTTCAATTTTAATAATTTCAATTTCATAAAATATATTTGATATGACTGCAAGAGTACAGTATTGAGTCCGGTTTCCACTCCGATTTTTATTCGGGTCGTTCGACGAAATTACCTTATGTCAACGGCAGGAATGGAAACCCGTTTCGCCCTAATTTTCTGGAGCTGTCTACGATTTGATCAATTATTCTCTCAATATTAAACTATTTTTGAACAATGTATTCAACTTTCATTATAAGCAGATATTTCCATATTATATTGACTAATCATTGATCTCAGCCATGTTTGAACTATTTTCAACTTGGAAAATACCCTTTTACATGTTACTTGCGTGCAGAGAAGAGTAATTCATACTTTATGGGCCAATCACTCGTTTTTTTCTATTTTGTATAATGATGAACTTTACATCTGCTGTTAATGGAAAGAAGTGATCATTGCTTAAGAGACTTAGTTCAAAGTGGAAGATAACAACCATAAGATAACCATGGCAACCATGGATAACAACAATTTCTGAGATTTATCTGTCCGTATATATGATTAATGTTTTGAAGTAATTAGAGTGATCAAATCGTATTTTCGGTGATGTCAACATGATCTTCGGGCAACATATTACAAGTGAACATTAAGGGAAGTAATAGTTTTAGTTATTTTGTGAAATATTCAAGATTTGACCTTCTGGTCTAGCCAGAAGGAAGACTGACATCCAGCTGATATGAAATTTAGTGACCATACAGAGTTATTATGACTTTGAGGTGTAGTTCTGACTTTTTCGTTCGATTATATTGTATTTTGGCATAGAATAATGCGGATTTATGTAAGCATATTCCTTATTTTTAGGATTTTCAAAATACTCGAGTCCTAGAAGTCTGGAAATCATTCAATAGAATGCAAGAACCTTGAAAGAAAAATTGTGTACACGGCCATCAGGAAATCATCAACATCAAGAGGGCTATGAAGCAAAAAGACTTTTCACTGCTGTAGTATATTCATACCTTCGCACCGGAAGCACTGCCTTCTGTTTATACTGTATGTACGGTATTATGTATTCCTAGGTTAAGTTGGCAGTTGCTAAGAACATGGTTGACGAATAAAGGTTAACACAATGAAGTAACGAAGTATTTATTAAGAATCCTAATGATTCAGACGTAGGATACCACATTGGCGACGAGGATAACGTTTATTGACGTTTGTAGAAGAGATTGAATTATTCAGTTATCACGTATTTGTTAAATCATGGCGGATGAAACTGGAATAAAAGTCTTTGACTGCAACGGCGAAAAAACGTCGATCGGACAGCGTTGGGACAGGTGGTTGCGCGGTTTCGAATATTATATTGAAAGTACAAATATAACAGACCCGAAACGGAAGAAAGCCACTTTACTTCACAAAGGTGGTATGGACCTTCAAGATGCATTTCATGCATTAGGGAATGTTCAACCCAGGGAAGGTGAAGATGTGTATATTGCGACAGTAGCAGCCCTAACAGCCAAGTTTACACCACGCAGTAATGTACCTTATGAGCGCATCAAGTTTAGATCCTTGTTGCAACAAGAAGGAGAAACAGTGGATAAATTTGAGGTTAGATTGAGGCGCCAAGCATTACACTGTAGTTTTGGTGAATTGATTGATGAACATCTGCGAGACCAGATCTTGGACAAAGTATTTTCGAGAGAGTTGAAGAGGAAACTTATCGAAATTGGACCTGACATGACTCTGCAGTCTGTGCTGAACACATCAAGAGACTGGGAAGATGCCAATCAGAGAGAAAGTGATTTGGTGGGACTGTCAGAGAAGCCAGCAGTAGTGAATAAGGTGGGCCTAGAACCTAAGACAGGAAAAGGATTTACCAAAGTCAAGTGCTATGCATGTGGCTATAGTGGTCACACAAGAAACAGCCCAGGATGTCCTGCTACGAATGCGAAGTGCAGATTGTGTCTACAGACGGGGCATTTCCAAGTTTGTTGCCAGAGTCAAGACAAACAGTTTTGTAACGTGAAAGTCAAGGAGAATGGTAACTACCATAAACGAGAGCGAACCTCAAAGAAGAGCACGGGGAAGAAAGTAAGACAACTAAAGGATTCTGACGACTCTGATGAGGAAGAAGACGAACGTGAGTACATGTTTCGAATTGTTAATGTCGGACAATTAGACAGTACCGGTAGAGAAGACTTGCTGAAAATAAAAGTGGGTGGAGTCGAATTGGAAGTTATGATTGACTCTGGAGCCACTTGCAATGTGTTAGATGAGGATACATGGATTTTATTAAAAAATCAAAAGATTGAGTGTAACTCTTCATTGACAAGTAAGATGCTGTACCCGTACGGTAGAGAAGAACCGTTAACTGTATTGGGGAAATTCAGTGCAATGGTAGAAGTACCTGGTTGCAAGAAGACTGCCACTTTCTTTGTGATGAAAGAAAAGGGAGTGCCTCTCTTGGGTAAAGACACTGCTATGAAACTCGGAGTTTTACATATTGGCATGCAGATAAATCAGATCTCAAATCATAATCGGATTGGCAAGTTAAAAGATTTTCAGATGCGGCTGCCAATAAAGGCAGATGTGAAACCAGTGTCTCAGCCATTGAGACGAATACCTGTACCAATGCAGAGTAAACTGGAAGAAAAACTTCAAGATTTGGAAGATATGGACATCATAGAGAGGATCGAGGGTCCGTCACAGTGGACTTCACAGCTAGTGGTCGTACCGAAGCAAAATGGTGACGTTCGTATCTGCGTTGATATGCGTCAGGCTAATGCCGCTGTCGAAAGAGAAAAGCACCACATCCCGAGTTTTGATGAGATTCTACCAGATTTGAGGTATAGTAAAGTCTTCAGTAAACTGGATATTGAAAGTGCCTTCCATCAGATCGAGCTAAGTCCAGAATCAAGAGAAATTACTACCTTCCAGACACACCGTGGATTGTATAGATATAAGCGACTTATGTTTGGTATAAGTTGCGCTCCTGAGATGTATCAGCGAACTATGGAACAAGTGTTGCAAGGCTGCGAGGGCACATTAATCTATATAGATGACATTCTAATTCACGGAAAGACGAAGGAAGAGCATGATGCTAGGTTAAACAAGGTACTAGAGACACTTCGTGACCGAGGTATTACATTGAATAAGTCAAAGAGTATACTAGGAGTTCAAACGATTGAATTCATGGGACACAAGTTGTCTGTAGATGGAATTATGGCGACCAAAAGCAAGATCGAAGCCGTCTGCAACTTTCGGGAACCAGAGACGTCCGAGGAAGTTCGTAGTTTCTTAGGCCTAGTTAATTTCGTAGGGAGATTCATACCAAACCTATCGACAACTACAGAGCCACTACGGAGACTAATGAAGAAGGACGAAAAGTTCATTTGGGGGAGTGAGCAGAAGTCGACTGACGGAAGCTCGTTCTCTGGGATATTACGATCCAGCAGCAGAGACAACCGTGATCGCAGATGCTAGTCCAGTTGGTTTGGGGGCAGTGCTTATCCAAGACAGCTCTACAGGACCAAGGGTGATCAGCTATGCAAGTAAGAGTTTATCAAGTCCAGAGACCCGCTATTCTCAAAATGAAAAGGAGGCCCTTGCACTTGTATGGGCATGTGAACATTTTCATGTTTATTTGTACGGTCGACAGACATTTGACTTAATAACTGACAATCGCCCTATCCAGTGTATATTCTCACCAAAAGGGAAGCCTAGTGCCAGAGTAGAGCGATGGGTTATGCGACTACAAGCGTACAACTACCGCATAATACATCGTGCTGGAAAGTCGAATATTGCAGACCCATTGTCAAGATTGTTGGTCAGAGATGGAAATGAAGTTAGCATTGATGACGTTGGAGAAAAATGTCTTCGTGTACTCGTTCAATCATCCACTCCAGTAGCACTAAAACTGCAAGATATTGAAGAGGCGTTCACGACAGATACAGAACTTCAATCAGTATGTAGAAGTCTCGAAACAGGAGTGTGGGGAGAGTCTACGAAGCCATACCATCCATTTTCAGTCGAGATGTGCAGAATCGGTGATGTGATTCTCCGTGGCACGCGTCTAGTAATCCCGACTCAACTTCGAGCACGCACTTTGGAGTTGGCTCACGAAGGTCACCCAGGTATGAGTAGCATGAAACAACGACTCCGTTCAAAGGTATGGTGGCCAGGAATAGACCGAGATTGTGAAAGGTATGTGAAAAGTTGCCATGGATGCCAACTGGTTGCTGTACCAGATGTCGCTGAACCAATCCGAAGCACAATATTACCTAATCAAGCTTGGCAAGACATTGCCATGGACTACTTAGGACCGTTACCATCTGGTCATAGCCTACTTGTTACAATTGATTACTACAGTCGTTTCTTTGAAGTGGATATTTTGAAGTCGACGACCACCGAGAAGACTATACGAAAGTTGAAACCTATGTTTGCTAGGTACGGTTTGCCACAGTCGATAAGATGTGACAATGGCCCACAGTTTGCTAGCGAGGAGTTTCATACGTATTGCGAAGAAAACAACATCGAATTGAGATACACGACACCCCTGTGGCCTCAAGCAAACGGCGAGATAGAACGACAGAATCGCTCTCTCATGAAACGCCTACGAATTGCTCAAGCAACAGGAGAAGATTGGAATGAGATATTGTTGAAGTATCTTATTGCTTACCGTAGCACTCCACATACTACAACTGGAGTTAGTCCGGCCGAGCTCATGTTGAAATTCAAGTATCGTGATAAATTACCGTCCTGTGAGGAAAGAAGGGAGAACAATGATGGAGAAGTACGAGACCGGGACCAAGAGAAGAAATATAAGCAAAAAGAGTATGCTGATAAATCGCGTCGAAGTAAGGAATGTGATATCGCTGAAGGGGATCTAGTATTGATGAAGCAAAACAGAACTAATAAGCTGTCAACCCCTTATCATCCAATTCCCAGTACTGTTGTCACAAAGAACGGAAACAGTATCACTAATCAAACGCCTGACAAAGCCCGTTATACTCGAAATTCAACCTTCTTTAAAAAGTTCTATCCACCGTCAATCCTTGCTGATGGTCAATCCCATGATCCTACCGAACTATCCGAGGGAGTTCCAGAACGTGAGGATGTTTCCAATCCCGGAGCCCTGAAGAGTGACCAGCAGCTGACAGATAAGGTTGATGAGTTGCCAAGTACTCCGAGATCTCCAGCTCCTTTGCATCCCAGGCCTCGAAGGGATCGAAAGTTACCGTCACGCTATGAAGACTAAGTTGTTAATATAAACTTGATCTGTGTTAATTTGATTATCAGTTAATGCAATGTTTGACATTTTGTGTTTCATTTATTTCAATTATTTAATTAATCCCCAAGGACGTGAAGTACCTGTAGAAACAATTAACAATGTGTTTTGTCATATAATTATGTATTTGCTATCACTAAATATTTTGAAGAAGGGAATGTAGTATATTCATACCTTCGCACCGGAAGCACTGCCTTCTGTTTATACTGTATGTACGGTATTATGTATTCCTAAGTTAAGTTGGCAGTTGCTAAGAACATGGTTGACGAATAAAGGTTAACACAATGAAGTAACGAAGTATTTATTAAGAATCCTAATGATTCAGACGTAGGATACCACAACTGCCACTGGTGTTTATTGCATGCATGTCATAACAACTATCAAGGTTAATTTCAAGAGAAGAAGGGAATAATTTTTGAACCGTAGACTTGTCTATTTCACTACCAATAATAAAGAATCAAATATCACTAGAAAAGAGGTTGAAAGAAGAAGGAGACTAACATACACCTTACACCTTTTTTTATCCATCCTGACTTGGTTTTTTGTGGTTTCCCACAGTCCTCGAAGCAAATGCTTGGATGAAGTACTAATTGGCCACGACCTTTAATTAGTAGAGTGATAGGCCTGATTATAACAGTTTAGGCCTATCACTCATTTTTTTTCTACTTTGTATTATGATAAACTTTACATCTGCTGTCTGTTAATGGAAAGAAGTGATCATTGCCCGACAGACTTATTTCAAATTGGAAGATATCAACATTCGTGTGTTTTGTTTACTCTTGATACCAATACTGCCAATGTCCGGATATAGATCACGGAAACCGGTTTTGACTTATAATGTGTTCCAGACTTTCGGAAACTGAAAGTCTTTTATCTACGGTGGAAAATTAAGGTCACAGACTGCGTAGTCCTGGTGTTAGAGTTCATTGGTTTTAAATAACTGAAATCGGGTGGTAAGATCGCCCTATGGTGCCCCGTTCAAATGATCCTATCTTTCATCCATAGCCTTAATTGGGAAACAATGATTTTGTATCAAGTTTCGATGTTATTAAAAAAAAAAAAATTTCCAACATACATACAGATTACTAAAGCATGTATCGCGTATTTGTGCAAATGTGCAAGTTGGGCACTCATTATTACCCTTTCTTGCTTGAGCATGCATTTTAGAGGTATTATTGTAGGCCCAATGTAGCCGTTTCTTAGTATATAATGTTCATTTTCAGCACTTATCAAGATCTTGTTGGGAAATATTCAGTAATTGTGTCATTGGTCACAGTGCTGGCCCTGGGTTTGCCACGAACTGTCACATGCATCAAGTTTGATAGCACCTTAAATGCCAGAAAAACACAATGTTCTCCGTTTGCTAATACTGTCCGCAAGTTTTAACTTTCTATTCACATTTGCAGTCCACTTTGCTGCAACCAATTTCGCTTTCATAGTTTCCATTTACTCATCATAATATTATATTGTCATCCCTTCTAATGCGTGGTGCGATGAAGCAACTGAACAACTGACCATCAGCATCTCAATGTTAGACCTACTGACTGTTGACTACTGCTTACACAAAATAAAGTGAAGATATTTCCCACGACTTTGTAGCTTCAATGCTGAATCAGACCTCACAATAATATAAAAATATGAATCCACAGGCCGACCAGCAACAGAAATGAACAAATCATGGTCTACTGTTAATTATTTTCTTGTCGGTGATACACTCTATAGGAATACGCAAAAGGTACATGGACACCAACAATTTGCATTAATTGAATTATAGGGTGCTGAAATATGCTTACAAGCTGCAACATGACATCCCATTTCGATTCGTACGAATCGAAACCCGTTACCCTGAATGATGGTTCAGTGTGCTAGCCACTCCACCACTTGTCTCAATAGTTTGAATTTTTCCTTCATTGATTGTTCCTATTGCTGAAATTAGTATGGCAGTCGGCAGGCGTAAATAATGAGAAATGGGAGTCATGTGCATGTGGGTTGTATTGAATGATGACATATAGGTATATTGTCAAGACAAAGACAGACATATCATAGATAAGAATTGTTAACAGGCTGGTTTGTTTGGCTTGCTGCAAGTCGGTGATATTGCCAATCTGCCCCACGCCATTGATTCAATGCCCACGCTGTTTATTCATTCGATATAAAATTCACTTTCGATATCGCAATAATCGAAAATCAAATAAATTGATTTTGTATAGATCGAAACCTTGGTATCGAAAATCGATCGAAATATTCTATATCGATTTGCAACCCCAGTAATAATTTATGGAATAAAGTACAATAATATCTTATATACAGTCGACAAACTAAGAGAAATTCTACCGATTTCTACCGTGGCGCATCCTGGTATCACTTTGGTGCACTGAATAATTTTCAACATGACAACACTAAAATCAGCTAAGCATGTTACACACTAATAACAGCTCTTTTGATTTTTCACATCCAATAGATATGGCTATATAGGTATAGCCATATATAGATATATAGATCATAGAGCTATGTATATATATGGATATATCAATAAATAAAGATATGTTGATGAATAATTATCATTATTTTCAGCGGATTCACATGGAAACATTGTTTGTTCCCGAACCTGTATGGCTAACAGAACCACCAACCATCTTCCAGAAAAACGATGAAATACACACAAAACATACCCGTATTTTCACTGTTCCTTTCACTTAAATGAACAAGATGCATTTTTATATTGCAAATATATTCATTTTTAATCATTATAATCATTAAAAACGACCAATAACGAGTGTATTTGTGAAATATCTCATTTTTCTATAGCGATAAAGTTTTCTTGTGGTGGCTGCACGGATCTTATTCTCTCAGTGTGTTGACTGTAGTCACAGTGATACTGCAACATTGGTAACAATAGATTTTTGTCTCCAACAGTGCAATGTAACCAGAGTGTTTACACTTATTCTCCTAACTTGCCTGTCTTGGAATATGATCTGTTGTCTAGTAAACATGAGAGCATCAAAATAAAGAAACCTCTATGCACCATTCCTGGATCCTTCGTTTTCCCACTTCCATCATTTTTTCCCATCCTACTCTCATATAACCAATCGAATTTTCCTGGATTGATTGTTCTCCTGGATCGACAGTTTTATTCTCCTAGTTTCTTGAAAAACAATAGATAGAGGTTTCACTGTACACACATTTTTAAATACTTTTGTATTTTGAATACTCAGTAGGCCTACTGTACTGGAATGTTATTGTAAATTTCAGAATATCATACTTTTATAATAACAATACTATTTTGTATGGTAGGCCTACACTGAGAAAGAAATGTTCCGAAAATGAAAAATATGAAGTTTGATTGAGCAAAAGAGATTTAAAATTGCAGAAATAGAATGTGCATTATGTGTACGTATTAAACTTTCAATTGAGTAGACATTCTGTGGTCGGCATGGTTTGGATTATGAGATGATTATATCAACATTCAGATAGATAGGATATTGATAGTTGGTACACAATTCAAATCGATCAATGAAATCCTCTATCTCATATTTGATATATACACACCACTTGCTGGTAGACCAAAATATAATAATAGGCTATAATACGGTAATTCATTATTATAACAAATTGCAGTGGGTCCAATATATTTATTACTATATTCATAAGCATATAAATTAATGTATTTTGAAAAATTATCAAAACCGTTACTAGTAATTGATGAATTCTTAAAATACTGTTCTCCTGAAAACCACATCCATAAACAGAAAATTGTATTTTCCAACTACTGGTGTAATTATGTTTTAATCCAAAATTAAAACTTATTTTTCACTTTGGGAAGAATTTTGTAAAATAAAATTTTAATTTTAATTCATGCGTTGGGG
This sequence comes from Brachyptera risi, assembly GCA_964007535.1. Lineage (NCBI taxonomy): Eukaryota > Metazoa > Arthropoda > Insecta > Plecoptera > Taeniopterygidae > Brachyptera > Brachyptera risi. The sequence continues at coordinate 36,214,730 of OZ023327.1, forward strand.
TCTGTCTACTATTTTATGTAAGCCTATATCTCGTAGAGAATAGTATCTGTAACTTGTCGTTGGACTGTCGATGTCTGCTTACAGATAGGCCTGTAACATAAGGTCCACTTATTCACAAGTCATTTCAATTAGGTCTAAACCATAAACCTTATCAACGTAGACATTCCTCCCAAGCACTCACTGAGCTTCAATACTTCCCACACTTTATAAAAAGTACATTTATTTGACAACACTGAACGCAATCAGGATGAATGAGCGATATATTAGTAACACAGTTGTTGGTCAGATCATGACTCAGTGGTGGATAGACTTGCCAGTTTGCATACGTAGAAAGTACAACTTGGCTTGCTAGTTCCAAATTTCGGCCAAGATAAGACTTGGGTACGAGTACCATGTGATCATAAAGCAGCCTCCATCTTTCTTTTGCTTTCAACTTGCGTTTACTTGTAAGCATGGACATTGCTTCACTCAATGTTTAATAATCATGACGAATATAAAGCTTTGGAAACGCTGAGAGTAATGAAGATGATCACAATAATCATGACCCACAGAAATCGATAGTCTTAGACATTTGACTGAACTATAGCATTATGAAAAAATACATCAATGACATATATTAATAGGGGGAAAAAAAAATAAAAATGCACTTTTCCCTTCTAATGCCTTCCCTCACTCTCCTATTAATTACATTTTTTTAAGCAATATTTCTCTAGCAGTCGACGTGCCTTTAAAGCTCAAACTCCAACATTCATTCATCATTCAAGAAGTCATTTTTCCCTTTCTTCTCAGTAGAACCACAGCTTCAGATCAAGTTCACGACCCTTTCATTTGCTATCCTTGATCCTGTCATTTGCTGTTTTCGATCCTATCATTTGCTGTTCTCGGTCTAAGCATTGGCTTCCAGTTTGGACAGAATATCGTGTGTCTTTTCAATAACACTGTAAATATATGGCCGTTCCATTGGATTTACTTTCATCATATACAGGATTAGCTCATGCATATCCTAAAACAAAATAATACAAATCAATACAGTTAGAGCTAGGTGTTGTGTAATGGGCCTGGTTAATACTACTCTGACATAAACGGAAGTCCATTTCTAAATGAAAATTTCCAACTTGAAGAAACATGGTTTACAATAATAACTAGGGCCGTGCGAGCAGAGCTTTTTGAGTTCGAGCGAGTTTTGAGCGAGATTGCCTTTTTTCGAGCGAGTTTCGAGCACTATTTCAGTTCGAGCGAGTTCGAGCACAAATTTTAATTCGAGCGAGTTCGAGCACAAATTTTATAGGAAATTTAATTTAAAAAAAAACATGGTGAATAAAGTCATATCTTGAAATATAGCTGGAATATCAAAAAAACGATATGACCAACCCTTGAATAATACTTCAGCAACATTTCGTGAAAAAATTGAATTGAAAAAAATCTTTGTTTGAGAAAATCAAAAAATAAATTTCACTGTTGAAAATTTCGTAAAAACCAAATAATCATGTACGTTGTTGGTTTTTATTTTATTTTCATTTTTTGGCAGTTTTAGCATGATAGTTATCTAAGTGCAAAATTTGAAGTGGATACAATCAATATTTAAAAATATAGCCACGAAAATCATCACTTCCCAGTTAGAATTACGACAATTTTGTATTGCGTACGAGAGAAACCGGGCGAAACTACTTGATAAATTCGCTACTGATGAGCTACTTGATCGGCTAACTTCGCCGATGACGACGCGCGAACTTTTTGCCATTGGCGCTCGGCCGTCCCGAGTGTTTGTCGAGGTGGAGGAACTGAGGAAGGGAGAGAGACACGTGTGCGTGTCTGCTGGTTACTACGACTCACCAGAACTCTTACTCGGAGTCATTCAGTCCGGTGCAACTGACATTCTGAAATGATGCGCGTTGTAGTCATTCAGCAAGTTCTATATGCAAAATCGAAGGGAGAAATGCAGAAACAAAACTTTTTCATAAGTTTCAGACACTATATATTTATTATTTAATACCAATATGTTGAATGATAAAAAGATAACAAGTTTATTCTCGCTCGCTTGAAAACGACCAAGACACGAAAGTATTTCGAGACTCAAAATTTCGATCTAGGGAAAAATATTTTCGAGCGAGTTCGAGTCTCGAACTAGCTCGAAAATTTCGAGTCTCGCACAGCCCTAATAATAAACCACTGTAATATAATGTTTACCTGGTGATAAATTGACGAAATAGGAAAGTCTACTTTCCTGCTCATCACGGCTAAAGCTACACTGTCACCTCTCTCGTACGCGGCATCGAATGGTGATTTAAAGTAGCACATAGAATAGAGAACACATCCCAGTGACTGAAATCAATAAGCACAATACACTTCATGAAGGCTGTCGATAAATCACGCAAGGTGGGGGTTAGCGGCATTATGCCCGGTGCAATCATACTTTTGGCATCTTGTTCTCATGTCTAATATCTCGGAAAATTGACCAACAAAAACTTCTTACTCTCCAGATGGCAGTGAAAATGATGAGAAGTCTTGTTTAAAATGTCAATCAAGTGATTTTTGAGACCTATTCCCAAAGCTTGTTCACTCACATAAAATCGAAGTCCATTAGGCCCTTATCTTTTTCAATTGATGAAAGAACAAATTTACGCAATATTTATGACAATCATGTTTCAAACAAGCGAAGTCTTTAAAAATTAAATATTTCAACTAGGCCTATCCAATAAATTAACTCCAGTTTGCAAACCAAGGATATTTATTGAACAATTATTTTAGGTTAGAAAAACCAAAGTGTGAAAATATTAGGGTTGCCGTTCGGTATGAGAATTACAAACAACGTTGAAATTTTAATGACTAATATTGATCGAACTATGTTTAAATTTTAAATCAAATCGAAAAAATTGCAAGATTGAAGACAGGAATCTCAATCATGTAGTTCAAGTTTCAGTTAATTTTACATCCATTTTATAATAACATACAAAATAACATTTGACCAGTGGCGGCTCGTGTGTAAGTACTGCAGAATGGAAGCACTCCCTGTGATTTGCCAGATGGTAAGCTATTTTCAATCAATTTATATTGAATACATCATTTCTTCAATTCCATACAATGTTTTTCATCTAGCAATCATTGTTTTAAAATACAGTTTTTAAAAAAAAAAGGAGAAACAAGAACGTTCTTATTTACGGGTAAACGTCCACGGCTTCGAATGCATCTTGAAAACTACGCACCACTGAACGCCTGCAACAGCAACGCTAGGCAATATTTCGTGCATCCTACGTACTGCAAGTTTGGTTGCGCGAAGCAAATCGGAGTAGAAGGGCACAGGGGGCACGCAGTGAAGGAAAAAATGCGAGAATTGACCTTGAAGCCCAAAGATGTACTGCAGTTCAGGTAAATCCAACAAGCTCGAACATGCCCGAACACTACCGGATTCAAAATACTCGTAAAACCGCATACTTCGGCTCCCCCTGCCTTCTAGTCCCTTACTTTACTATTACTATAACGGCTGAGTGTTTCGAGCCATTTGGTCACTAGGCAAATGTCACTGGCTACCCATTGATGAATTAAGGCAGAGTCTGATAGGTATATTTGCATTTATACAGAATTAAATTTCAGATATTATTCTTCATCTGATCTACGCTGACAAGCTTACAGATGGTGGTTTAGTTATTAATATAAATGAATGTTCAAATCTAAATGTGAATATAAAATGAGTGAAATGCGCATATTTGTTTGAGATGTAGAGAATTTTGCCCTGTATGACAATTTACGAGGCTATACCGCCATAGTTTTGTGGCTTCGTAGCTTCATATTTAATGTCCTTCATTCAACTACAGCACCCCCCATTGTTCAGGTCACCAGCCGCCACTGCATTTGACCCTTACGATAGTAAATTCCTTTCTCATAATGGTGCATCATACCCTTTCGCTCCTAATATGGTTTTTTCCCTCTGGAAACGGTGTTTTTTTTGTGGATCTTGTTGCCCTCTGTAGAATGAAATTCAATTAAGTTAAATTAATGAAATAAAATGAGTTTCTAACTATCAAACATGCAGATTCTTGGTTAGATTAGGGTAGAGATCTATTCCATTTTGGTTTCATGTCAAAATGGGGAATTGGAACATTTATAAGTAAGACATTCAATTTAGCTATAAATCAACAGAATGCAACAAATATTTATGTGCAATGATTTCATTCCATAGAGGGAACCAGGATCTACAAGAAAACATCAATTCCAGGGGTAAAGAGCCAATATTGGGCACAAGAGGGTATATCGCGCCTTTACTTATGCTACAAGTACAGTCGAGCTCTTTCCTCTAAATATGCATATACTCAGCATACACCATACTGACAGCAACGAGAAACTGTCTGATTGATATAAATATCCTCAAAAATCATTTTTGGGTTGTTGTCACTTAGTTATTAGACTTATCTCTCTTATTTCAGATATTTACGAATTTTTTATTTAAAACTGATCATCATTCGATATTGAATTAATTAGTAGAATATCAGATATTTCAATCTGATATCGAACGGCAACCCTAGAAAATATTGGCACAATTGTTTACATATACTACTGCATTCATGGGTAACCTTAGACTAGAAAACTCACTGGGCAAACTAAACCCTACCTCTGGTGAAAAGGCATCGACCATCGACAATCTTTTGGTTGGCAATTTGTTATTTTTGTTTTCAACTAAATTATAAATGTATGTTATATTGATCAAATCAATACTGACACTAGAAACACAATACATTTACCTTTATTTTTGTGATTTTTGAAGTGAAATATACCGTATGAAACACAGCACAGAGCAAAGTTGCAATATAATAGAAAAATAAAAAAGTTTAGAAGAGTGTCTATTATACTAGAAAAACGTGGGATTTGCATTGTGAGATGAGCTCAGAAGTATAGAAATCTAGAATGAAAAACAAATTATCAGCTCAATCTGCATCTACAGACTTTGGATTGGATCACTTCAAACATTTAAAAACCCTATCGGAATCAATTAAGTCACGGCTTTCCTGTTTACTCATTTTAATCGTTTTGAATTAATTGGTGACACTAGTTGCTACAGATTTAATTGGTTTCCCTTAATAGCTTAGATTGGTGTGAAAATGCATTTTAAATGCATTCTCTGTTATTTCTAATTCGATTGGTGCAAAAATCTCTGAAAATGTGTATATAGTTTCCTTGATATTCGATGAGAATTTGAGAGCTTTTAAAAATTCTTGTTTTTCAAGTATTTTCCATCCCTGTTATTCTTACGAGGATTTCTCAAACTTTCCCATTTTTTCCGGAAAAACCTTCCGACCGATTTGTCTGAAAAACAATCCCAACCTATTCTGGTTTGACAGAAATATGTAGAAAAAGTTTCAAATCGATAGGGAATTTTTCCTGACCTGTATGCCGCGCACAAAATTACAAAAAAAAAAAACACAAAAAACAACATAAAAACGAAGCCCATTTTTTTTGGTATGTGAAATGGAAATCTTTGCTACGCTCATCTAACAGCTTTAAAAAGATTGAGGAAAAAATCATTCAAACGCAGAATTGTGCAAATCATGAATAGAGTATAGGCCTAATTAATATTTCAACATTGAGTCAGTTTTATACATAATCAATGCATAGGGGCCAAGCCAGTTTTTTTTGTTCTTTAGCTGTCTGTAATTATTTTGTGAACTTAAAAAATGCGTAATACTGCCAACTGTCAATGTTAAAGCATGAGGTAAACATGTGACTGCCCAACAGACTGTCGAGTAACATCAATTCACTGTAATAAATAATGTTGATAAAGTCGAGTCATTTGTCCGCGGTATCTGTTTCAATTGATTAGAAAAAATTCTCCCCACTCATGCCCTCAACCTTCCCAAGCTACTACACTACACAGGAACCTCATTAGTACAATTTTCAGGCGATCGGACTAAAAATCTCAAGTGAAAAACTTATTGATGAAACTATTCAACATGGGAAGCATATGGCTGAGATCAAAAAATAAACTTACCAATGTAGTGAATGTATAAACAAGAAACTTCTATAAGAGGTTCTACTGTATAGACTTAATAACTCCTCGTTTACATGACTACCATCCTATTATAGTGAAGCTATACTAATCAAAAATGATGGTAATTACTATTACATTCACATCGACATAATAGTATTTCTAGTTTGATGAGAGAATTAGTTGTATTTTTGCCTGTGTGAGAATCACATTTGAAATGCAGCCTTCTAATCAGCGACAAAGCGCACTTAGTAAGGGTTCGAGGCTGAGAGACCTATTATCTTAATAGGGTACCAACTTATTTTCGTTCACACTAGTACTCCTACTACAGTAACGGTAACAATGACCGTAAGTTTACGTTAGTATCTCTAGTTGCTAACGTAGTAACTTATTGATGTTCACACGGCCACCTACGATCACAGATGGAGTTACAATAGTAGTTGAGCAATAATGAAAACAGGGTGAATGAAAGATATCAAGTGTCGAGATATACCAGATGTTGCTGTTAGCAGGAACACTGACTGTCAGTCTTAGTATAGAACGCCTTAGTGCACGATAAACTCGTCCTTCATAAAGTCAACCTCAGTGGTCATACTGTGATCCTCGATAGAGTGAGCTGTTCAACATGCGAAAAGTCAGCTCTTTTACATTCCTCCCCGAGTGGTAATATTCACTTTTACAGTGCTTCCATTGATACTACGTAATATGTCGTGTACGATCAGAAACAGCCTGATTCTCTGCGAGCTGCTGGTCATCCCTGATATTCTGTATCTTGAATTTCTGCGGGAAATCAGTCTTGATTTTGAGCGCATCCGCTCTAATGAAATCTAGCAACCATGGGAGCTGGTTGGGTCAAGTTAGGTTTAACAAAAAAGACCAACAGTTCCATGATTGCAAGATTTTGCCAGTGCCCCTGCACAGTATACCCAAGGCTCACTTTCTGCAGAACAGTACGGGGCAGAGAATATCAAGGATGACAATCCATCTGGAGCTCAAAGAAAGTCAGACTGAGTTTTTGAATATACTGAGATTTCAGGACCCTCATCAAGGACTTATGATCCAAAACTTTCAGGAAGGAGTATATCAGGGTTGACTATAATCACTGCATATATTGCAGCACAGTGACCGCAAAACTGTCAGAGAATATTCAAGGCACAGATTATCACGACACACTATTCTGAGACTGACTATAATGAGACGAGGCAGACAATACTGAGGCCCACAATAGGTGTACCCTTGTCAGCAACGAATGGGTACACTCGAAACTCCCGAGTGCTGATCATCAGAACTCCTGACAGCTAATGTTAGGGAATACATCCACGGATATTTCACTAGTTCATAGGCGTATTTGTTATCACATATGTCTTTCCTGGTTTAAAACAATTTACTGCCGTGTTATTAACAATCACCACTATCAAATAAATCGGACCGCAATACTTGAAATATAGAATAGGGGGCAAGAAATTGAGGCAAATTGAAATGAAAAGTCATAATTAAGTGAGTTGCACAACAGACGTAAATTAACATGTGTTCGTATGAAAAATGGTTGGGACCAACAGGAAAAAACTCATGAATGTCGAAATCGCAAATGTATGAATTGTAAAAGTCGTTTTAATGTATTGTATTGCCTTTGAATATTGATGTGGATTCGTTGAAAATGAAAACAATAAATTTGCATAGTTGCTGATTAACCTTGTCAGCAGGGTATATGAAAAATATATCTACAGCAAGACCAAAAGATTGTCGATGGAAGATTGTTGGGGATTGTTCTCTAACGGAGAATTTAGTGCGACCAGTAAATTTTCAAGTTTAAGGTTATCCTTGGTTGAGTAAGCCTTTAGTATTTAGTTACCAAAAACAATATACAGTCGAACCCACATATAACGAACTCGGTTTTAACGAAATTTCGGTTTTTACGAATTAATTACCATCCCCCTTCAAAGCTCCTATCCTTACAATGTTAAATAAAGACCTATAACGAAGTGATTTATATTTCAAAATTCGGTTATTACGAATTTTTTGTCACTTTTCAGCATATTTTGCTCATTATTTTCAGCTATTTCCAACAAAATGTTCGAAAATCGGAGCATTTTGCGTGAATTTATTTCCAGGCTACATTTATTTTGAACGGACTGTACATCGTAGCAGCTGGTGACGCGTACAGCACGTGGTCATAACTCTTGCTGCACCCCCCTCCCAACCCGGCCCAAGCACAGTGGAAAGGCCCATAAACAAACATTCGCTCAACGCGCACTAAATAATAACGTGATGGTGACATCTTCAATGACTTTGTTTATCTATTTTTTGTTTACATTCCTTCATCCCCATTCGTTATAGTGTCCAGTAACCTAGGAAATAAAACACGATAAGTGTGGAGTTGTGGTGTCATGTGATAGCAGATGATAAGTTCTTTATGAAAGGACATTGTTGTTTTCTATTACTTTCTACAAACATACTAAGTGATGATACGATGCGATGATAATATGTCACCTAATACAGTACTATACTAGGGCCTAAGTCGTAAATGTAGGCCCATCTTTATAAATCTCTAAAATTCAAGTGCTGTTATGAAAAAAAGCAATAAATCTCTATAACGAAATTCTGTTTTTACGAACAGATTTTCATTCCCCTTGAAATTCGTTATATGCGGGTCCGACTGTATATTATTGAACTACCATACACATACACAACAACTTCACTATCCATAAGGGCCTATCATTCATTGACCCTAGTACACTGAGGCACCACCAACGTAAATTATGACACAATTAATTTAATAACAAAGCACAGTCGATATATATGTAAATAGGTTGTCCAAGACAATCGTCCAAGTGTTTTACATGAACTCCTAGGCTATAGACATATAGTGGGGCCTACTTAAAACAATAAATGTTTTCCAGAATATTCATACCCATATATCAGTCCTTTCATCAATCATGCAGTAGCTCTCTACGTTGAATAACTCGGGCGCTCGGTACGGCATAGAACAACGTTCACTGGCCACGTCCTGCAAGGCTTGAGCTTCAGCCATTCCACAGACCTTGACGCGGGCCTCTGCTACAGAGCCTGCAGGCAAACAATCATTACAACCTTCTTAAAACTAGGATTGTCGTTCAATTTCAGTATTTATTAGGGTTTCGATTGATATTGAAACGAATCCTTTTGATTATTTTGATATTGAATTATCTTGTTATTATTATTTTGAATTATTTCATTTTGTTATTGAATTTTCATATTGACAGAGCCGACTGCCTCCAACCTAACAAATTATCACAGTGGCCATTCTATGTGCATTCAAGTCCCATGTCAGGTTCACATTCGCGTAGTGACGCTCAGCTTGTGTGTGTTAAGACAAAGGCAAATCCTCACTGCGCATCACGCAATAATTACAGAAGGCTAAAGACATATGATCTGGACCTAAACATTTTGATGAATGTTTGATATCATCACTTCGATTTGACCGAGCGCAACTCATAAGTTTTTTTATATCTTCGATCGATTATAGGTATGGTGCACACAAATATCTTTACTCCACAGTAAATGGGTTTCATGATAAGTTTACTTCTCATTAATATGATTGTACAATTTGTTTACTTTCCCAGTGAAGAAGATATTAATTATTACCACCCTAAAATAAAAGAACTTCCCAAGAGAATAGAGAATTAAAAAGAGAGTACATGAGTTATGCATTATAATGTGAATACTCTCCAGTTGAAGAAATAAAATTATTCACTTGATCGACGATGGACTAGGGTGGTAAATATAATGATATATTAACATGAGGGTCAATTCACAGCTACACCCTCCACTTCTAGAAGTGATCATTTTCACACCTCGCCAGCCACTCTGCCGTGTGAACGCAATTAAGTGCTATCACTCCTCCCGCCTCCAACCTCCAATAACCCCCCACCCCTTCCTTTCTCTCCCATCATACCCTCTCTGGCCATCATCTTCCTTCATTTTAATTAAGATTACAGTCGATCACAATGCAACAACAAATTAATTTTCCCTATTATATGCATATGATGAACTGAGTTTACATGTTGATCAATAAACTAGGAAAATGCCTCCTGCCTTCCTGTTCAATTCATTACTCATTTTGATCGTTTTACAATATAATTGATTATACTTGTTGCTTGAATTCCTAATGGGTTTCATAATAGCTTTGATTGATGTAAAAGTGAGTATGGTAAACAAAAGTGAGAGACCACAATTAGTTATGAATTTAACTACACTTAACATTGTTCATAATTATATAACATCTGATTCCATAGTCTCTTACCTTAGATTTTATATGCATGAATAAAACACATAACAGAACAAATATGAAGAATTTCAAAAATTTCAAAAAATTATTTTAAATTTTATGTTGGGTCAAAGGTCACATAGATGATCGATAACATTTTACACTGAAATAAAGTGGATGTATTTGAGCTCATTTAGAAGGTCTTGGTAACAGCTTTAAAATCATATTTTCCTCAGTTCTATAGGGTGAATAGGGATGAAGTTCGCAGAATATGCACAGTATCCGACTCGGTGCAAAATATTTCCTCGTTGAATTGACATGGAATTATTCGTATATAAAATATCTCGACTTACATCGTTTTTCATCGACCACAAAATAATTTCACTAAACGACAAAGAACACTAAAAAACTAGACCACACACTCACACAGTCACCATAAGAGAATGTATCAAACAGTCATATTTTTACTTCTCTTACGTCCACTGTGAATTCAACCATTTAGATGAAGGCTTAGGCATAGTTAATCTAGACCTACGCAATGTTACAACTGTTTTTGTGGAGTTATTATTTTTCCTACTTCGATGAAGTTGATCAAGGCAAGAAGTTCAAGTGTGTAATCAGATATATTTTTTTTACTCAATGTTATTCAAATTCATTAGGCCTAATCATTACAATACATTCCATCATGTTAGGTCTGGTCATCATAGTCGTCATAGTGTGTTTTATTTCACTACCCTCCAGACATCATGATAACACCAAACAGACAAATATCTTCATCTTTTTCACAAGTTGTTGAAAACCTCACTCAATCTACTCCCACGCTGTCTCAACGACCTAATCTACGTTATTTAGTTTAAATCAATCTCTTTCAGATATAAGTTTGGAAGAACTATACAATAAGACAATAAGCTACTCACTAATACAGGAGAGCAGAAACGATGTGTTTGGGCACAGGTAAACCCCCGCATAACAGTGTTCATAGCTTACCGAGATCCATAATGATTGGCACATTACTATCCGAAAGAAGAATGTTGGCAGTTTTCAAGTCTCGATGAGCTAGAGGACTAGGTGCTGCTTCATGGAATGCTTTGATGCCTTCACAGATCTGCAAGAACATTGCTAGAATCTCACATGGAGCTATATGTGCTTTGGTGGCGCTACGAAGTTCCAACTGATGAGCTAGCGTACCTCTCTGAAAGCAAGATTGGAAGTCTGCATGTTAACTAATACCTAGCAATACATGCAGTTTATTGATTTGGAAGTGTTTGCTAGAAACCCAGTAGGCTTTATATCAGGTATCATCACCCACCTTGAAAATGCCCCTTCAGCTACCCACGACAATTTTTTCAATTTGATGCGTAGGCCCTAATGTATAAGCACTTGTTACTCAGAAAGTTAACCAAAGGCATCTTGCTAAATATGACTTGATGACACATGCAAAAATAAAATATTGCTTAGTGAATAACTTTGACAATCAACATCTTCTTTCTCATCGAGTCTGCCTCTAGTTTCATAACTCGAGCTAGGAGCCGCTAAAATCGGCACTGTCATGTTCGTTTGTGCCTGTTAAATTAGTTGAAATTTCCGGCACCAAAATTGAATAGCTATAAAAACTAGGGTTGCCGTTCGATTTCGATCGATTTTCGATTATAGTTTTTTGATTCGATTTCGATATGTACTTTTCGATTTTCGATTCGATCGATATCGAAAAGTTTTCGAAGATCGAAAGCGTACAACAGAAGAGAAGAGCAAAACGTCACGAGTAACGCGCTTGCTTCCATTGACGCCCATCGTTCCGAGATTTTCGAACAGTTGGTTGTCTCGAGTCAACACTTGTCCCGCTGCATGTGCGTCTAGTCCTTATCCAGGGCCGTATTTACGCCTAGGCAACCGAGGCAGCTGCCTAGGGCGGCAAAGTTTAGGGGGGTGGCATTTTCTAAATGTTTTAAAGACTAGGCATACCGGTATATATTTTCTATATTTGCGCGAACATCAGCAATTGAAAAAAAATATACATTATTGACTTATTGCAAGAAATAAGTAAGTATTTACTCCAAATAATCAAATGTGAGTCACGACTGTTATTTCAAAGTTGCTTTGTTCTATTCTTTTACACTGTAGCGCGGGGGTCTAGGATTATCAGACACCTTATTTGCGCAACCTGCATTCAGGGACGTCGTTAGAGGGTTCAAGGGGGGGCACCCGCCCCTCCAAACAACATTCGCCCCTCCTCCCCGCCACCAAATAACTTATCCTCCTTTGAAAATATATAATGTTAACCTACATATAACACACTTATTAATATGAATTGTATCAGTAGGCCCTATAGACTCTACTACTGTACACTTCCTTTTTTCTTTTCGATGATGATTCAATTTATTAGATTCCGTAACTGCTCGTGAATCGCAAAAATCACTTGGAAAATGACCACATTTCAAAAAAATCACTGCTGGGAATTTTGCTGGGAGAAATCGCGAAAATGACTTCAAAAATGTCCATAATGATTATACTATCGAAAATAACTTTGATAATGCTGCTACTATACAATACTGCTTGTAAATATCAAAAATCACTTGAAAAATGACATAAGTCTACTTCAAAAAATTCACTGCAGGGCTTTGCTGGGAGAAACCGGAAGAGTATAACTTCGAAAATGTCCATGATGATGCAATTATGAGACTTCAAAAGCACTTGTGAATCACCAAAATCACTTGAAAAATGTCTATATTTTCAAAATTTTCCTGTGTATCATAGGTCTACATGCAAGTCGACTTGAAACTGAAACTTGAACCTTGAAACCTGAAACTTGAAACTCAACTAGAAACTACGACATATTCCACTAAAAACATGTTCGATAAATGTGTCATCATGAAGAAGCATGATTTTCCCAATTTCGATCATTTTTATTTGACGCGTAATTCTACTGTGTGTGGTTCGTCATTGTCTGACCTTGACGAGCAACGAGACAAGACAAGACTTACGTGTGAGAAAACACTCGGGACGGCCGAGCGCCAATAGAATCGCAATACGAAATTGACTGAATTCTACCCCGGACGTGATGATTTATGTCATTATTAATTAGTCGATTCAATGAGTCTGAGGAGAGAACGTAGTTGTGTGTATGGTAACATTATACTTATATATAGCGCGTGGGGGGTATATAAACATGGTATTTTACTACCTAACACGTTTTTTTTCCATTTGATTTCGATTCGTCAATTCGGTCGATTTTCGGTGAAAATGCAATCAATTTTGATTCGATTTGATCAATTTTCGATATTGTACACTTTGATTTCAATCACGATTATTTTGTTTTTTTGACAACCCTAATAAAAACTATATGACACACTTCCTTCTTGTATTTCATACACTTAGTGCAGGTTGGTGCAACGGAAACAAACTACACTACTGCCTCTGACAACCTGACAACATTTTGAAGGGAAATTCAAAAGGGTAAGGCATGACAAGCCATGAAGATATTACTTACAGTTTACACAGATTATGTGGTATAAATCTTTGTTCCAATTTGCCAGAATTTTTTCAATCATCTTTGATCAATGCTCATTTGAACAAGAAATTAAGAAGGGACTCAAGTGAAAATTCCATCTTAGATAATATTAATTGTACTACACTTCAAATTTGGCACAGACAACTATCATGCTGAAACGCGAAATAAAAAAGGAAACAATGGACGTGAATATCTGGTAGGCCTATTTACAAATTTTCAACAGTGATACTTATAATTTGAGCTTCTCATACAATATTTTTTCAACATTTTTTTCACAATATTTGGCTGCAAAGTGTTGTTATGGGACTGGTCATATTGTTTTTTTTTTCATTTTGTTGATTTTCCAGATATTATTTTATTTACAATGTGATTTTTTTTAAATTGTATCCCTTATAAAATGTGTTGAGGATTTATCTTTCATCTCATCATTAAATATGATATCAACAAGGTGATATGCAGGACTACAGTCCTTTATAGAGAAACAATAAACACTAACAAGGAAATCAAGAGATTAAACAATTTTTATAGGTGTAGTACATGGGACAATGTTTTGTTTAGTGAAGAAAAAATGTATTGCAGTAAATGCCTTAAAAAAATGAATAAATACGCAAATTTATGGGTTTATGGAGGACAGCTCGATGCACAGTGACGCTAAATAATTTATTTCATGTATAATTGATATTTTTTGATACTTTAAAACAAGTTACTGGAATAAATATTCAAATCAATCATTATTATAGAAAAAGAGAAACGGGAAAAAAATGAAAATTTTCACTCGAGTCCCTCCTTGATATGACCCATAATTTTCAAAAATATATTTCCGTAAATATGATCGGAAATATTTCCTTTTACGTCCCTACTTGTACCTGATAAAGATTCAACAAAAGACAAATTTTAATACTGTAGCCCTAGAACATAATTATATTCCGGTTCTTTAGCCGACACTAAATCACGAAGAAAAGAGAGACTGCGGCTATGGTTTGAACGAGTAATCACCTGGTAATAAGGCAGAATTAGTAATACTTCACTAGTTGAATTCACTACAGAGTCTGCATTGCCAGAAATGTCCGAGTCAACACATTCAATGATATTCGGATGTTTTAGTTTGGAATGGTATTCTATTTCTTTCATTGCAATCTGTTGATCCTCTATCCCGTGGCAGATTATTTTCTTCATGGCATAATTCCTCCGTGAGTGTACATCTTGGACCAAATCTACAGTGCTAAAGCCCCTGAAAAGATGAAAAACATTATTCAATAGCACATTCAATTGATTAACTGTTTGAAGTTTACCATACACGGACATCAGCAGACTGAATGAGATGATGGGAATGGGATTAGAAGATGAAAACAGAACCTATCTTCATTATAATATTTTTCTATTTTTGGAATCTAGATCTAACCACTAGATTACGTAAGATTTAGTCCCCGATTTGAAAAAGTTATGAGAATGGACAGAGATGAAAAGTGCACGTAATGCGGCTCTAGCATTATAGACTATGGCAGATGTGAGATGAAAGGAGCTTTCATTTGGAGTTCAAGCAGTGAGGCTATCTCAAGTCCAACAATATTTAATATTGGTATTCTAGTTCCAGTATGCTGTAATAATGTATTGTTTTATGAATAAGCCTACATAAGTTATTTTATATGTTAATACGGTACGTGGAAATTTGGGCAATAAATATTTTTATAAATAAAAAACAAATACTTCTTAAACTTTCATTAAAAAGCCAGTAGGCCACCAAAAAGAGGGCATGTCTGGGCAGAAACGAGTAATTTTTCCAGCTAGGACTTTCAAAAACTGATAATGAAACCGCTCTACAAAACGAAGTGACTAACTCTTAAATCAGTAGGCCCCTAATGTTTTCATCGTAGTCAAGTTTAGCTTTATGGTTTATAAAAAATGAAGTAAATGGCCTTATTGATCAAACGCCATTTTTATACGCTAAATTTGAATTTAAAGCAAACAAGTAGCCCATAATAAAATTTGAACCTAAGATTCAGTGTACGTTCAGTGTACAGTGACGCTCTACACCCTTGACCACTAGCCATGACATGCTGAGTATGTAAAATTTACCATCACGGGTAATTCAAGATCATAGTATCATTAATGTACGACCATTGCTATATTTGTATTTGTAAACATTCTTGCAGATGTACTAGATGCAGGGCCAGCTCGTCATGTTTTTGAGCCCGGGGCAGGGCATGAATCCAGGCCACATTCATGAAGGGGGGGGGGGATTTTTTCAGTTTGGAAAAGAAGTTACCATATGAGAACAGTTGTGTGCAACGGCTCCCAGGGGGGCAAGGGGGGGAGGCCCCCTTCTGGCCCCGCACGGATTTTTTTCAAATTACACCCATTTTCAATACGGTTTAGCGTGTTTCACATAAGGTTCAGATGCCAAAATCATTTGACTTATGCAATTAAAAATGACGCCAAAACCAATATTTGTAGCTGCAGGGCCGTTTTATGTCATTTCAGCTCCCCGGGCAAGCACTCAATTGTGAGCCCCCAAAACTGAGTGTCCATTTCAAAGGTGAATGCAAGGAGGGAGAGCCATGCCACGCAGGTAAATTTTTGGAAATTTACTTTTTATAGTACGATTTGACGGGTTTCAGGAACTACAGGAAATTCCTGGAATATATGAATTTCAACAAGACTAATTTTGCTAAATGGCTGTTCTAAGCAAATAAAACGCTGGATTAATTCATCATTCAATAACAGTGATATTTGAATGTGAGAACATTTACTCAATCCATTGATGTATAAATAAAACTACATTTGATTAATATAATACGATTAATGGCAGAAAGTAAAAAATGGGCACCGATAGCACCCCTCAAATTTTTGCGACCAGGCAGCTGCCCTCTTCACCCACCGAAATAACGATGACAATATAGTTTCGTTATTTACAAAAATCGTAATGTATACTAATCCACAACCTGAAAGAAGCACGGTACCGTAGTGTTGTTTGTTAATTCTTGCTAATTTAACTACATAGGCCTACCACATCTGGCATTTTGAAACAGCACGTCAAATTAATTTTCAATGCAACTATGTAAAATATGAAATCTTGGCATACACAACTTTTATATAATATTTATTTACTTCCTTCTCTCTTCCTATTTTTCTTCTTTCTTTCTTTCTCTCTAATTTTTTTTGTCGCTTCCGATTCATGGCTCCCCTGTATCTGCCACTGGCCCTGGGTGACATATGAGTAGATTTTATAAATTCTAGGGCAAAGCTTAAGATGATACGCGGGCCTAGTTTTCCACTCACTTCACTCAGATTCCACTCAAGATATGATTTGGGCAGATGTAGGCTCAGTCAACTTCAGTGCTGTTGAAATGTGTTCCCAATCATCGAAACCGTTCTGACCTAGAGAACTGCTCTTGCAATGCGTACTTTTGTCAAAAATCTTGCAGCAAAGGCAAAAAACCCGGTCTAATTTCTCTGAATAGATTAACCAACAGCGATGGTAACTTTCATCATTTGTCAAATGCCTCTTGCACTGAAATAAAGAAAAACTACTAATTTTTGCGCCCCTGGAAATGTTGCGCCCAGGTCGCCCAGCCCACGGGCCGGCTCTGACTAGATACACAGTGGCAAGATATTATTATTCTATTGTTGAATCATTTTCTTGATTTCTAATCATTTCTTTGCAGTTCCTTCATTTTCTTCGAGTTTATTCCAGTATCTTATCGTTCTCTGGACGAAACTGTTTTCCCCTATATTTGAGTAAACTCTCCCCACCTCCATTTTTTCGTCTCCACTATTACTTCTTTGGATCCCCTTCCCAACTCTTCTGCCTAGTTCTTCCCATCTGGTACAGACCGTACAGTTGTGTCTTGCTTTAAAGAAGTTGCATGGTCTAGTCCTTTGTCTCCTTACTTCCAGGGTTTCCCATTTCAGTTGTTCAGTCATTATGGTTGGTCTTTCTAGTTCTTTCTGTATCACTCCAATGCTATTTCTAATGGTCCTCCATCTCTTAACTCTCCCCAACACCCTCTGTACGTTCTTTACAGCCTTGATTAACACTGTGTCCTGAGGGTCCCGGACTGAACTAGCATACTACAGTGTAGGTCTAATAAGCAGTGTTGGGTAATGAACTTTTAAAATGAACGCGTTCGTATTTTCTGAACTTTTCAATGAACGTGTTACATTTACAGTCGACGATCTTGAACTTTCTTCCCGTTCGATTTTTCGGTGAACTTGAACGAAATAAAACGTTCATTTAAAAGTTCCTAACTCAAGAACACTCATAGCCCTATTCAACATGGTCGCACTATCCGTAATTCCCCGTCCAAAATCCGAATGAGATCGACTATTTCAAGTTCTATCCCGAATGTATAATATTCCCTGTTCGGGTTTCATCATGTGATCACTTGTCACCAGGCGAGCTGGCAGCCACGTGTGGTCAAGGTTGACGTATTGTGACTGGTAGTTTTTATCAATCACTATTAAACTTGAGACATTCATTGCAGAAAATGTGTGTGTACCGTACATATTTTATTTTTGACCCTTTTTTCCCATATAATTTTCAAGGTGAATTTTTGAGCAAACTTATGTTTTTTTTAATTTGAATTTGAAGTTTCACAACAAAGCCACGAAAACAAACTTTGAACTTTTTAAAAGATCGATTTATTTGACATGAACTGAACTTATTAAAAGTTGCTTTTGTAAGTGAACTTCCCCAACACTGCTAATAAGTGTCTTGTGTGCTTTGTTCTTAATTTCAATTCCTGTCCCATTGAGTTGCCTCAACATAATTTAATGATCCAATCCCCTTTTTTGACAACTTTCTGATATGATCTCCCCACCCCCAGTTTTTATGCATGTATAATCCCTGATATTTATATCTGTCAACCTCCTCTAGTATACTTTCTCCCATTCTAAACGATGTCACTTCTTTATTCTTCATACTTTTGGAGAACTGAACTACCTTACATTTTTACACATCAAGTCCCATTAGATTTGTATTGACCCAGTCATTAGTTTTATCTAAATCACTTTGTAGTTGCATTTCAACTTCCTAGCTCTCAATTATCCTGTACACAACAGTCATTTGCAAGTAGTTGGATTTTTGAATTAATACCAGTTTCTAACTCGTTACCGGTACCATAATAAATATATTGAATGCAAGCGCTACTTTTCGTACAGCGGTTTCATTATCAGTTTTCAGAAGGGTTAATTACAGTGTCGTTGATCCACTTTTAGTATCAATTTTTGTTGGAAAATTAGTGATGAAACTACATTACCATGTTAGGAGGTACGTATTTTGGTTTTTGTTTGGTTTCTTATCTTATTTTTAGTAATCAAGTGCACGTCTTTCTGCAGGCGTTACAAAGTAGCTATCATGTTTGTTTCAGTATTCAGTCGTGCCAACAATCATAATTCTTGGTTCCTGTTAGGTAAGGTAGGAAAAGGATACGTTTACTATAACTTCAGATGCCAATACATCATGCAGGCAACATGGTCACTTTCAACAATTGACAGGATATACAATGCTTTCAGTTTTCTTCCATGCAGTTCAATATTGTTCAAAAAGTACTCATTTTGGAATAATATAGGTACACTGGTAACTTCCTTGTGTTGAAGACAGTGGTTCTTGTGTATTTTCCTGAATTTTCCACCTAGAACAGGTGGGGCAAGCAGACTGTAATTGTACATTAAGAAGTCCTGGTTGGAAATATACTAGGTACATATGCTGTACATATGTAACCTACCTAACCATAACCATTGAGTTTGTAGTTATAAGAGAGTACATCCAAAGTTGAAGTTCTTTAGGAGCAACCGTGATTGGCCGGCCCGAGCTTCACCCCAAAAACATAGTATTTTGTCCAGGTGGTGCTAGTGTCGCCACCAGACTAGTAGTGGCGACACTAGCACCACCTGGACAAAATACCCTATTTTTTGGGTGAAGCTCGAACTGTCAGCTTTATAGAGCCTCCCATAAGAATGTACCATCCTTCCAACGTAGTTATTATAAAGTCAATGCCATAACTATCATACATCACCTCTTAACATAACCCTAAATGCGTGGGGCTATGTTTAGGTCTATGGCATATTTACCAGATAGGCCTACTCTCGTCCTAGTCAAGTCGGATGTATGGCAAACTAGCTATAGTGCTGACATTGATTTTGATATTGTATATCAACTACTATTGGTAGGCACTGCAGGCAATAGATTTACGTTACCATCACATTGCAAAATTCGAATCAGCTTCTGTCTACACCAGCAGACTAGCAGCTTCTGCTGGCCTACCATATGCCATTAACTCGGCCATTGAATTTGTAGTGTTCCTGTTCTGTAGACTACAGACTCAATGCTACACCTCAGGGATATAGTGGTGCCAGGACGCAGCAGGGCGGCACCCTGGTACTACTTATTATAGTAGGGCCTACCAGAGCCAAGGTCCCTGCTTATTAAATAGTTACAATGTATATAGGCCTATATTATGTATTAAAATTTCAATATATAATATAAAGGAATACCAAAGTCTACTAGCCTACTGCAAATAAAATGTATAGACATAGGCTACATGAATATAGATCTCTTATGAGATATGGTCATGAATGTTTGTTGGGCTTACAATGGAAATATTCAATATTTGAACTAAATTGATACCAAAATAGAACATAGACTTGATACAGGCAAAAAATCAATCCTATACAACCTGGATGGCCAATAGTTAGCATTAAATGTCAATTTACAAGTAGGCCTAGCATTAGGGTGCTCCTATTTCCACGATTATCGTGGCTTGCGTCCACGATCGTCGTGGACGCTAGTCAACTAGGACTATTTCCACAATCAAACTCGTGGACGCAAGAAGCCAATTCCTATTCCCACGATTATCGAAAAGGTCGTGCACACGATCGTAAATTTGGCAACATCGTGGCATGCATCCACGATCGTCGTGGACGCTAGTCAACTAGGACTATTTCCACGATCCAACTCGTGGACGCAAGAAGCCAATTCTTATTTCCACGAGTATCGAAAAGCTCGTGCACACAATCGTAGATTTGGCAACATCGTGGCTTGCGTCCACGATCACCGTAGAGTCGTGGACCCAAGAAGCTAATTCCTATTTCTACGATTATCGAAAAGCTCACGCATACGATCGTAAATTTGGCAACATGGCTGAATCCACGTTACTCATAGTCGTGGATTTTTGGCTCCACGATAATCGTGGTAATAGCATTTGTACCTTCGGTCCACGATTACGTGACGATTACGAACATTCCACTCGTGCTATGTTGCCAGACGCATAATCGTGGATATAGGAATCACGTACTTGGGCCCACGATCACATTCCACTCGTACTATGTTGCCAGACGTATAATCGTGGATTTTCGGAGAAAAAATTGTGGAAATAGTCTTTAGGAGCTAGGGTCCACGATAATCGTGGATCGTCACTCGTGCTATGTTGCCAAACGTATAATCGTGGATATAGGAATCACGTACTTGGGTCCACGATCATTTTTTCAGAGAAAAAATCGTGGAAATAGTCTTTAGGAGCTAGGGTCCACGATAATCGTGGATCGTGGATCGTGGAAATAGACACTCTGCTAGCATTATTACAATATAGCCCGATATCCAACCCTTACAAAATTGAATCTAACAATATGCTATTTCAAACATTTCCCTGCGGAACTATGCCATTGGCCCTCTCCTCTCTGCTCTCTTATTGGATTTACGAAAATATGGAGCGCCCTAGTAGCCCTAGACCTGCTTCATTTTTTCAGACTACATCTCTGCTCATACCCTACACATGTTGGGATCAAACTTTTCAACAAACTGAAAGAGAAATATAAAAATCTGGTAAATATTGATTACCGGTATAGAGAACTCGCCTATTTTCGCATTTTTTCGACGAAAATGCAGGATTGTGATGTATTTCGACGTGATTATTAGATGAGCGTAGCGAAGCTTTCCATTTCACACCCCGAAAAAAAATGGGCTTCGTTTTTATGTTTTTTTTTTTTTTTTTTTGTAATTATGTACGCGGCATACAGGTCAGAGAAATGAATCAATCAACTTGAAACTTTTTCTGAACGTTGGTGTCATACCAGAATAGGTTGGGATTGTTATTCAGAGGAATCGGTCGGAAGGTTTT
Organism: Brachyptera risi; assembly: GCA_964007535.1. Taxonomy (NCBI): domain Eukaryota; kingdom Metazoa; phylum Arthropoda; class Insecta; order Plecoptera; family Taeniopterygidae; genus Brachyptera; species Brachyptera risi. The sequence goes on from OZ023327.1 coordinate 36,236,578, forward strand.
TCCGGAAAATAATCGGAAAGTTTGGAAAATCCTCATAATAACCCGGAGGAAAAATACTTGTAAAACAAGAATTTTTCAAAAGCTCTCAAATTCTCACAGAATATGAAAAATACTATTGTACACCTATTCAGAGATTTTTACAACAATCGAATGAGAAATAATGAAGAAAACGCAATAAACGTGTACATTTTATTGAATATTTGGATCAATTGGTTTTGCAAAGTGTTTATGCGACAGGTTGCAGGTTACTATAAATATCAACAAGTTGCGGGTGAGGTTTTTGAACGTTTGAAGTGAGTCAAAGTTTGTAGATGTCAATTGAGCTGACAAGTTATTTTTCATTCTAGATTGCCATACTTCTAAGCTCATCTCACAACGCGCATCCCGCGTATTCCTAGTTTAAACAAAGGCATATTCTGACATTTTCACAGGGTACCATTTCTTTACTCACTCAAAGTGCGATGATGGTGAAAAATATCTACTTGGTCCACCATGGTCGATTGCGATGTTGCCGACTTATCCTCACTTGCATTCTACTAAAACGCTATAGGCCTACCCTTTGAACACATGAATCGCAAACCATCTCAAAGCCGCACCAAACACAAACTGGCATCACCGCCTGGGTGGCGCTAATATCTGTATGTGAAATGGCTGTCAAACCGAAGAAATCTTAATAAATCCGTATTTTCATATTGCGAGAAAACCATGGAAACGGCATTAAAATGAGAATATGCCAACAATTCACTATAACGTAGTGACGGCATTATTAGGAAATACGAACATCGTAAATGTGCCGCTTCAAATAGGAGAGTTCTCTATATTCGATAATTACCCAAGAGTTTTCTATATAAGCTAGGCCAAACCATCGATCAAAGTAGGCCTAGGCTTAGTCAGTGGGTCTAGGCCTACTCAGTGGCCAAACTCAATGGCTAGATCTAGAACTAGGACCTTTAAAGAATGCTAGGCCTACGTACCCCTCTCCAAGATGATCGCATACGTGGTACTTGCGATTATTGACATATATAGATTTCCTGCTACAAATACATCCCATTTTCAAAATAATACTTAGACCTATGCTATTCATCTTCAATATGAACAGTAATCACGAGAATATATCATTGTCAACGTCAGTGTATCATCCAATGAGGTTATGACGTGCTGAAATGTCATAATAATAAGGCCGCGTCTGCTGACAGCTAAGCTGTAAGAAGCCAAAAGTGCTACTGACAAACTAACTTCCTCTATCACTTTATGCTCATGACAGTCCAACTGTCAGTAGATGTATACCGCCATGGTTCTGCTGACACTCAGTTTGAGCATTGTTTGAGTAAATCATCATTAAAACGATAATTCAATGTCTATTTGAACTAAAATGAACATGAAGTGATGCTATAAATAATAATTAAACTGTATTTCACGTTTATTTCATCATTTAAGTACCATTATACACCTAATTATGAAGTTTAAAGTGTTGTCAAACATCTTGCCATTTCTAGGCATCGTCCATATCTAGGGCCTATAGCTACCTAGGCTTTTGACTTTGCTATTTCTGGGTTTCTAGGGTCGAATATGCGTCTGGGATATTGCCTAATCGTTGCTAATTATTCTGCTGATATCATGTTAGTTTTGCGAGTATCATGGTCGACTTTTTAAACGTGTATTTGCCTTCAACCTTATTGACAGTCAGTTTGGTTGAGCTAGGTTCTCGAAGGAGAAATGAGCTCTAGGTTTATAGGACTACTCTTCCTAGGCCTAAATATGACTCCAGGGTAATGTGAGATCCTTGCTCATTAATATATTCACTTCAAATTATTCATAAAACCTTTCATTGTAATGTTTTTTAATCATTTATTGGGCCCCAGCCTTATTGACAGTCAGTTTGCTCCAGCTCCAGCTCGAAGGGAAAGTGAGCTCTAGGTTTCTAGGGCTACTCTTCCTAGGCCTGAACTCGACTTTGGGATCTTTGGTTAATAATTAGATAAGTCTGTATCACTTTTGAGTCTTTCATTTTAAGTTTTTAATCATTTATTAGACCTGAACCTTATTGACAGTCAGTTTGCTACGGCTAGGTTCTCAAGGGGAAAATGAGCTCTAGTTCCCTAGGGCTACTCTACCCAGGCCCAAATTGGCCAAATAGGATCTTTGCTTATTTATATGATGATTTTATATATTTTTTCACTCATTGTATGTTTTTCAATCATTTATTAGTCCTCAACCTTATTGACAGTCAGTTTGGTTGAGCTAGGTTCTCGAAGGAGAAATGAGCTCTAGGTTTCTAGGGATACTCTTTCTAGGCCTGAATATGACTCCAGGGTAATGTGAGATAGTTGCTCATTAATATATTCAGTTCAAATTATTCATAAAACCTTTTATTGTAATGTTTTTTAATCATTTATTTGGCCCCAACCTTATTGACAGTCAGTTTGCTCCGGCTAGTTTCTCGAAGGGAAAGTGAGCTCTAGGTTTCCAGGGCTACTCTTCCTAGGCCTGAACTCGACTGCAGGGTACTTTGGGATCTTTGCTTAATAGTTAGATAAGTCTATAATACTTTTGAGTCTTTCATTATAAGTTTTTTAATCATTTATTGGGCCTTGACCTTATTGACAGTCAGTTTGATATGGCTAGGTTTTTGAAGGGAAAATGAGCTCTAGGTCCCTAGGGCTACTCTTCCCAGGCCCAAATTTGACTGTAGGAGCTTTGCTTATTGATATGATGATTTTATATATTTTTTTCAGACTCATTGTATGTTTTTCAATCATTTATTAGTCCTCAACCTTATTGACAGTCAGTTTGCTCCGCTAGGTTCTCTGAGGGAAAATGATCTCTAGGTTTCCAGGGCTACTCTTTGTAGACCTAAATCCAACTGTTGGATCTTTGCTTAGTACTGATATGAGTCTATATCACTTTTGAGTCTTTCATTATAAGTTTTTTAATCATTTATTGGGCCTTGACCTTATTGACAGTCAGTTTGCAGAGGCTATAGGTTCTCGAAGGGAAAATGAGCTCTAGGTCCCTAGGGCTACTCTTCTCAGGCCCAAATTTGACTGTAGGAGCTTTGCTTATTGATTTGATCATTTTATATATTTTTTTCAGACTCATTGTATGTTTTTCAATCATTTATTAGTCCTCAACCTTATTGACAGTCAGTTTGCTCCGCTAGGTTCTCGGAGGGAAAATGATCTCTAGGTTTCCAAGGCTACTCTTTGTAGGCCTAAATCCAACTGTAGGATCTTTGCTTAGTAATTAGTTGAGTCTATCACTTTTGAGTCTTTCATTTTAAGTTTTTTAATCATTTATCGGGCCCTGACCTTATTGACAGTCAGTTTGATACGGCTAGGTTTTTGAAGGGAAAATGAGTTCTAGGTCCCTAGGGCTACTCTTCCCAGGCCTAAATTTGACTGTAGGATCTTTGCTTATTGATATGATGATTTTATATCATTTTCGAGACTCATTGTAAGTTTTTTTAATCATTTATTGGGCCTCGATCTTATTGAGTCAGTTTGCTAGTTATAGTAAGCTCTAGTTTTCCAAATGTCATCTTTCTGGGCCCAAACCCACCGTCCATCGTGACAGTTTTTTGTGTGTGTCGAGAAGGTTCCTACAATATAGGTTATGACTTATGACCGCTTCCTTTCCATTACCTAAGAAACCTTCATTTCATCCCATCAATCGTTCATCTAACGCCAATAGATCTTGCTCATCATTACAGTGCGTCTTTAAAGCCAATATAAATTAATAGATTCCATGTCTATTTTCATGTGAATTCTATCTTAATACTATCTTGACATTTGTTTAATCATCCCTAATATAAGCTAGTACATTACACTATAGATAAAGGTAGAAGCATGGTAGAAGGTATTAGTAAATAAATTCTGATAATGATAGGACTGAATTATTTTAATCGAACATTTATTGAACATGAAAACATACATATTGTGAACAATGAAACAGAAGCTGATTATTTGTGCTACATGCAATAAAAGAATTGACTTTAGTATATCATCTTTTCATCCACTAAATTTCGAACTTATTTTCCTATCTTGGTCCCAAACTCTACGACAGTTTGCCAAACCACCATCTCAAAACTCTTTGCTTCCGCTCTCACTGAGCGAAAGTAAAACTTCATCTTCGAAACAACCAAGACAAAGCAGTGAAAGAAAGATATTCAACACACATATTTAAAATGTCGATCAAGAGGAAGAAATTGGAAGGAGAGAAAAGAAGTAAGAATCGACATGAAGACAAACAATAGGGTCTTTTCTTCTAGGTCCACTGCAAAGTTCCTAGCAAAACTCATGAAGACATCACCTTAATTAGATCTGACCTTGAAATTGTATACCCTCTATATTTTTCATTTTTTCATTACGAGTATTACCGAATAATCGAACTTTGAATTTTAACCCATTGTTTCTGCCTCTTTAGTTTAACATTTAAATCCTAATCAATATTTAATCATCTATACAGTTTTGACATAGTTATATGGTATCTAGAGCATCCCTACAAAATCTCACCCCATACGGAATATCACCTCTTTCCGGTTACAATGAATTATAGATGACTATTATAATTCATTTTTATTGTATCGTTGATACTATCATAACACCAAAATGAAGACCATTTTACTGTTACCATCTTTATTATTTGTATTTATAAATAACTGACAATTGATATTATTATTTGTAAATATTTACACCCCAAGCTAGACGCGCAAGCTTCCGCGCAGTGCAACCTAATTTATTTGAATTTGATCTATAGAAATTAGTGAGGTGTTTACTATACAGAATGGTTATTTTTGTGCTGGCCTAGAATGCTGCAGAATTCACAATAAAGACACGTACTGAATTCGGCTTGGGTTCATCATGCGAATGATGCATGCAGCATAGGCCTACTCGCTTAAGCTATAGAACCACAGAAATGCGAGCTTTCATGCGGAGAACTCTCACAACCATCAACTTGAAATAACTATGATTTTTGGGCCATTTTCCACGGTAGAAATTAATGAGCTAGGTTAACAAGAGTAGGCCTACAGAATTTTGAAACTCGAATCGAGTTCCATCTCAAAATCTTGAATTCTCTCTATAATAACTTGCAAATTCTCTCATAACTTATTATGTCTGGCTGTTATTTTGCTCATCTAGGCCTACATATTTTGAATGCCAGCGATTTACCAAGTAGGCCTAATCGGCACTCGAAGGAATCAAGGAAACAGAAAGGAATCACGAATAATCTTTGAAAAGACGAGGCATACACAAAATACCGGCTAGGGTTTACACTAGGCGGCCTAATCCCAACTAGACTAATCAATTTTCAAATAAAGTAGCCTGCAATTTACATGTGTCGACCTTAACCACACTTTTTCTAACAACAAACTAGTCTACACTCTACAAGACTATGGAACTATAGGCAACTAAATGACATGAACACCAGGAATTGACAACAATTCTCTATAAAGACAATGCACAATTAAAATATTGGGCATGAGGTTTAAAATCGCTAATTAAGTCGCAACAAAGATCAGTGGCAAGCGAATGATACTATCACGGCCATATTTCATTTCAATATTTCTATTTCCGGCCAAACTGACTGTCAATTGTGACGACTTCCGGTCAAACTGAGTGTCAGGTCTACAAACCGGAAACGGAAACGACAAACTTACTGTCAGTAGCAATTCCCACGACGAATTGCTCGTGACAGTTGAGCTGTAAGCAGACACTCCGTTGCATTTAAAGTGTCCCTGGATAAACTGTGCTCCGATAGTCGGAAACTGTACTTTGATTTTGTGTACCTCGATATTTGTGATTGTGTACTTCAAATGTTGTTTTCTGTCCCTTGGTAAACTGTACTTCAATTCTTGTGAAAGTGTGCTTTGATTATCTGTGCCTCACCGTTTTCGCACCGTTTTCGGATAGTGAACTTTGATTTTCTGTCTCTCAAATTTGTGTACCTTGATAAACTGTCTCCCGATATTCGGAAACTGTACTTTGATTTTGTGTACTTCGAAATGGGTTCGGAAACTGTACTTTGATTTTGTGTACCTCGACAGCTCGTAGTGGCTCGTAGTACATCAAACTCCCGTCAGGTTGCACTATTGACCCATTAGGCATCTTATGAGGCATCGGCGTTATTTGGTTGCATACTTACAGGATGTTTTAGAAGCTCACACCCAAGCACGTTCCTTCAATGTAACAATGTATAAATCTGATCTCCCTCCCCCCCCCACTCAAGCACTAATTATGAAATTCGGTCGGGATTTATTGCTCAATAAGTGCTATTAATTTGCCAGATTTTGAAATGAATGCTCTTTTTTCTTTAATGCTCCTTTTTGTTCATTTTTTTGTGAGGCGCGCAAGCCAAGCACCACGCGCGAAATTCGATTTTTTCCGAAATGACTTCGAATGAATCACTTAAATAGTTCACAAAATAACAATTGGGAGAGTGCCATACCGGTTTTTAATTATTATTGAGAATGTGCATATGCAGATGAATTGGATATGAAATTATTTATAGCTGTAACTTATAATTCGTTTCATTGAAGAAACTGCTTGCCAACTAGACTGAAAGAAAGAATTATGGACAAAAATCGATGAATATATATTTTCTAAACATTCAGATCGTTACATATCTTTCATAAACCTTTCCAAAAAGTTTTTTTTCATCTAATACTTTTTGTAAGCGTATAGGCACTATACACACTCAGCTCAGAAATAAAGCTGTACCAATTCACGTTTCAAACGCCATCGATGCGATTGTATTACGACTCGATCGTTTTTTCCTTCATCATATTTCTAATAACTCATTAAGGGTGATGAGAAGAAGTACTCGATGGAAATAATCAGTATGTGTGCACGGAGCCTCTATTCCCACCAAAAACAGGGAGCCAAGCCCTTACTATTTGAACACTTTGGCATATACAAGTAGTGATATAAAAAGTCTTGGCCAAGTCAGCTCTTCAAGAGAGGGAAAATGCAAATGTGTGGATGAATATTGGGCATATAATGCAAACGTCCGGTAATTATAACTGGGCCCAATAGCTTTTGACATGATGTAATGAGGTAAGTCAGGTCGGGCGTGGGTTCGAGTCCCGCATAAGGCATGAGTTTTTGTAAACGTCCTCTCACTTATCATCGTTTGATAATCACCCGCTTATTCTTATCCCCTTATAACCTAGCTATTGATGGAGTTGTGAAGCAGCATTGAAAAAAATATATATAGGGGTCTATAGTATACTCTCATAGGCCTATTTTAATATAGACCTATATATCGTGTTTCAATCTTATGCAGCCAATATTTATATTGAATAATTTGTAATTGAAATATTTTGAGTTCATTTTAAATATGTTCTATTCATTTTATTTTGACCTACATTTCAAGGTTTGAAAGTTCCTCTTAATCTTCTTATTGGGCTTATGGTAGAACTGATTAGGCCTATGTTAGTATGAATGTACACTAAAATAATGGAAGTAATTGCTCTCAAAAATATATTAATAACTGGCTTCATGTCCTATTATCCTATATGGCCATTTGTCTGTGTAATTTTTTTATGTAGCCGTCTTCTCTAATGAGCAATTTTTGTGCATTAGAATTTTAGAATTGTAGAATACGTTATTCGAAATTCTACCACAGATTGCAACAAACTTCCATCATTTGAAATGAAAACAAATTAATACCTTGCGTTTGAAAAGTGTATTCCTGGTATTAATTAATTAATAGTATAATCCGATAATTGTTAATCAATAAATCATTATATTTCACGATTTTATTCAATATATTTCAATAATAAATTCAGAATTTAAATAAAAAGTGAATCAATATGTCAATTGAGGTATGGGTTTGGAAAACAATTCCAGAGTTTTGAAGTTTTCCACTTTTATCTTCCTATTCCAGTTTCAATACACATGCCTAACATAGAATATACATATTTGAAAATACATTTTTTTCATCGTTTAATTTGTAATTAATTTTTCATTGTTATAACAATGGGATGATTACAACAGAGATTCATTCGCCTTTGTTAGTTATAGATAGTTTTTTCATAATTCATTTTGATTATTAGGGTAAAACCTGTGTTCTGACGTACGTTTAGTTTTCATTTCAATGACCACAAGAAGTATTTAATTCAACATTTTGATTGATGGGCTGTAATTTTGTCATTTTTTTATTGGCTCCAGAATAAACTGAAGAAAAATCTCATCTAAGTATTAGAGAAATCAAAATTGTGGCCCTGTCAGAACATGCTTCATTTGATAAGCTTCAGAATGAAGAAAAAATTAGTCTTTCACCTATAAATCTAATATATCTTTCCATTGTTGAAAATTATGATTGTGTGTGTAAATCTTAGTTTAGGTAAATTGCAGGCAAAGCTTAACTTGTATTATAACTTTATTCACAAATCAGTTGGTTGCCCATGGAATTCAGAACATTTTTTCTAATCATAAATGTGGGAGGGTTACAAAATATTTATTTGTTAAATAACCAAGCATCGCATAATGATGAGGCTTGTTTTTTATGAAAGAGAATGAATCAGTCAATAAAGTGACGCCAACATCGTGAAATTTACATCTCTGTCAAAAATCTCTTTTTCCAAGCCCATAAGTACCATAATCAATTATTGAATATTTAATTGATTATTGCTTTTTATTGATACCGTATACATACATATTTGAGTTGAAAAAGTCATAATTATTACAAATTATGAAAACAAGTGAACAAGCGATGAAAATCGTTCGAAGTGTTTTGATTTGTATCGAAAAGTAGGCCATATTGTGTCTTTCTTGATTCAGAAATATGAAAATAAAATGTTTCGGTGAGATGGTTTTGCTGGTATACAAGTGCGAAACAAAAAACTCATTTTCAACACTTGGTTATAATATATTGCCAAGTAGCATACCTACTCCAGATACAATAATGAATCCCGCAACGCAATAGATTTTGATTACCGGCTGAATTCCAACATAATAATGGGACTCAATATGAAATGTAGGGTCTATTCAAAAGCATTAATATTAGTTTACAAAAAATGAAATGTAAATTGCAATAACTTGGGCCTACTGAGAATTTCCCAAGTTTGTAGAAATACAGCTGAGAGATATTTGCCCGCCATGGTATCACATATATAAAATGAATTCAAATGACTCACATGCTTTGAATTATTGCCAATATAATACTATTCGATGAGAAATAAATTGAGTCATATTTTAAAACAAATACATTCTGAATTGAACCCATCTGTATGAGAGTCGTTGTCTTGGTTTTGAAATAGAAGTTATTCGAAAAATGCATAGGCCTACTATTTCAGTATTTACCTCATTTTTGCCGCAACGAACATTTATATAGATACTAAAAAATTATAATGTTCCCTGATGGCATTATTAGTATTTAATGTGTAGGAATTGGTGATAGAATTGGTTTACATTTTATTATAGTTTATCGTTTTAAAAGGCAAAAGTCACAATTCAAATGATCCAAGTGGTGCGTTCTTGGTTCGAATATTCAAGAATAATTTACGTATTAAAATTGATCGATAATAAATAATAATATTTGCAAAAAATTAATTCTTCCAACAATTGGATAGAATGTCAATAATTAATCACTCAAATTGTGCCTTTGTTCTTCAGAGACGTGATGGTATAATTATTTGATACAGATGGTATAAAAAATATAATAGGCCTTTAATTCGTTCTAATGAGGAGATAAAATTATGGAAGCTAGTACATTGAGCTTCATTATTTACATTTTTCCTTGGAAAACTAGGTATTTTTAGGAGCTGAATGAGAAAGATCAACGACAGATGATTACAAAATAAATCAAACGTACTATATTATATTACCCCCACATAAGGCATTTTGATATTTTGTAATCGTCTGACACTTATTATTTCACGAGGTAATCATATGTATCGATACACTTTTTAATAAAGTGAGGGTTAAAAGAGCGTATAGATCGATCCCGGTCACCGACCATCTTTAGGCCTACTGAGGGTTTAATTGTTTTTCGCTACAACCAATGACGAGATATAGTTATCACACTACAGGCCACGACCCCTTATCTTTCCACTATCCTTATACCAAATGAACCATTAGGCAGTAGGCCTATTAACAATCCAATACCATTAAATAAACCATTAGAATCGGTGAAAAAAATTATGGTCGTGTAGGTTAAGTCAATCTACTTGACAGGCCTATCATTTGAAAATTACTTTCATCGTTTAAGGCTCAGAAATTAAGAATAAGAACTAAATCAAAAATACACATTAAAATTAATGATAATTAATATTGAAACATTGATGAGAAATAGTTCTGAAAATATAATATTATACGATTAAATATATACTATATAATACAGGAAATTCTGTTCTGACAACTTTTGTATACATTCTTTTCTAAACGAACATAAAGTTGTAAGGTTTCTTACTTTTTGTTCTAATTTATTATATAACCCAAATCCACTATAAAAGATTGATTTATGATTACTGCTTTTATTTTTTCCATCTAAATATAACTTGGGCCTATTTGAATTTCTAGTATTGTGACAATTTGGATATCACTTGAGTAACATATTTGATTGCTGAGGTAATCGGGTGACTTATTGTGTCATCTGTCATTTTAAATATAAATATTAATACAAACAAAGCCACTCGTTGGCGGATTGTGAGCCATTGTAGTACATCTATCATTTCTCTTATTGGTGTCAATTTATTATAATGCGATACCACTCTCATCCCCCTATTTTGTAGTCGTAATATACTCAAGTCTTCAATGTTAATATCTCACAGAAAAGTATTGCAGTAGGCCTAATCAAAATGTGGCGCGATCATTGTTTTATAAATTAGGCATCCAACCCATGGTGAAAGACAATGTCCTGTACTCTAGGCCTAAATAAAAATCCTACTTTTTTACTTATCTTTTTGACTATGTAATCGACATATTTCGTGAATTTTAGGTTGTTGTCGATTATTATTCCAAGATATTTGAAGTCATTTACAAATTCTGGGCTCTCAACTCTCATTATTAACAACAATTTCATTTGAGGTTTCACACATTTTTCTCTGTATCGAATTATTGCTTGTTGTGACATCATGCATTTTGTTTTATTTACATTTAGTTCCAATTTATTTACACTCAACCACTCATTTATAGTTTGACCAATTCTTCATTTAACGTATTACATATTTCATGATAATCATACCCTGCTAGCGATATTAGAGTATCATCAGCAAACAAGTTAATGAATAGGCCTACACCATCCATATAAACGCTGATATCATTGATATACAGAATAAAAAGAAGAGGCAACAATGAAGTTTAAAACACGAATCGATAATAGCTTTATTTTTGAGCTATGTGTAGGCCTATGTATAGGGCTTATAAATTACGCTTACAAAAAAATTTCTAAAAAAAAAACTCCACAATGTTGAACTGATGGCGTGAAAAGTTTGCTATAGTGGGCCCTAAAGTGTGTAACGATCCGAAATGTTTTGCACATAGGCTATGAAATCAGCAATTAGTGTCCCCATTTCCTTTTTTTTAATCTATAGTTTATTAGATGAGCGTAGCGAAGCTTTCCATTTCACACCCTGAAAAAAAATGGGCTTCGTTTTTATGTTTTTTTTTTTTTTTTTTTTTTTTTGTAATTATGTACGCGGCATACAGGTCAGAGAAATGAATCAATCAACTTGAAACTTTTTCTGAACGTTGGTGTCATACCAGAATAGGTTGGGATTGTTATTTAGAGGAATCGGTCGGAAGGTTTTTCCGGAAAATAATCGGAAAGTTTGGAAAATCCTTATAAGAATAGCCCGAAGGAAATATACTTGAGAAACAAGAATTATTCAAAAGCTCTCAAATTCACACAGAATATGAAAAATACTATTATACACCTTTTCAGAGATTTTTACAACAATCGAATGAGAAATAATGAAGAAAACGCAATAAACGTGTACATTTTATTGAATATTTGGATCAATTGGTTTTGCAAAGTGTTTATGCGACAGGTTGCAGGTTACTATGAATATCAACAAGTTGCAGGTGAGGTTTTTGAACGTTTGAAGTAAGTCAAGGTTTGTAGATGTAAATTGAGCTGACAAGTTATTTTTCATTCTAGATTGCTATACTTCTAAGCTCATCTCACAACGCGCATCCCGCGTTTTCCTAGTATATAGTTTTATCTATAGCTGTTTTTCCCAATGAAACAAATAATCAACGATATAGCTCTAATTGAGAATATTATTATACGTTGTTATTTAATTTTAATATTTATTGAGTATATAGACCTATGTTAGGCGCATACTTTATTATTTATTAATAATGTCATATCATGCCTTAATACGTCATAATGTTATAAATATTCGGCTGAAGAGGCCATAGAATAATATTAAATGGCCCCACAGTAGCCATCATGCTTGGGGGCATGTGAAACAACAATACATTGAATTGAATCGTACAAGAATAAGACATTAAATTGAATCAGAATTGATTTTATTTTCTACTGTCTGAAGACCTCACCTACAGTTAGGTTATACGGGGGTAAGAATGAGCGGGTCATGATGAAACGATGAAATAATTATATGTGAAAGGTCGCTCACAAAAACTCATTCCTTGTGCGAGACTCGAACCCTCGCCCGACCTTACTTCAGTTCGCCTAACGCATCAGCGATATATTTGACTGAGCCACGGGGGCGGCTATATTTTATACGTATAGGTGTAATCAGTGAAAGTATGGAGAGAATAAGAAGTAGAGACATTAGGGAGAGGTTAATAGATACGTTAATGTGCAGAAAATGAGATGAAAAAGGGATAAATTGAGGTTATGATAGGGATGGAACTTGAGAGAATATGAAGAAAAGAATCTGAAAGAGAAGTAAGAGCAAGATCCCGAGGAAGATGGAGAGACCATCATACATACATGAAAGCTTAAAGAAGAGAAAAATTATTTGCGGGAGATAAGAAATGAGAAAATTTGGGGAACAACGGAAAGCATGTCGAGTATCAGCATGGGAAGAAGAAGAGGATGAAGAAGATGCGACAGGATTGGCCAGATCCTAGATGATGGAGTTCCATGCACTTCCCGACCGGGAGATAGATATTTATTTCCTGAAAAAATCTACACCTATGTTCATAATAATTTGTGAAGTCAATGAGACGTTTGACCGGGTGGTTAATACACTTATCCGTCATTCAAGAGACCGGGGTTCGATTCTCGCCATGGTCGACGATCCTGACAGGGGTTTTTCGTGGTTTCCCTCTGTCGTTCAGGTCATTATACTTGAATCGTTCCTTAACAACAGGCCACGACCGACTCCTTTCCATTATCCAAAAACATTTAATAGAATAACCTTCCATCTCATATCATTTATCATTCGCCGACGCCAATGGATTGTAGTCATCAGTACAGTGCGTCATTATACCCAATATGAATACATACATTTATACGACGAACGAAAATATAACAAAATGCATATGTAAGTTACCTATAAGGTATCACATAACAGTAAGAAAAACATCTGCCGTATTATAATTCGTAGTTAGATTCTTACTGCTCTTTACTTGCTGATATATAGTTTGCTAACACTTATTTAATAATGGATTGAGTTACCAGTACAACGCATAGCAACGCAACGCGTATCATTCCAATAAATATTTCAGGTATATAAGAGAAATATTCCGGTTTGATAACCGAAAGTTATATCCATGTCTTGAGGTTGAATATGTATCAATATTTCTAGTGTATTATTTAACCATTACTTAATAGACAGAGAATCATCTTCATTACATAGAACTACCCTCAGGTCATTTGCATATTCGCGCACATAAAAGCATATTGTCATTGAGGCTCCTATACATACTCAATATATTCATTCTATCAATATCATTATTGTGGCTTATCTCTGATGATTAAAATTATGTACCCTATATACCCAACCGCACGTTTATGACGCATATCATACCGTTTGTACAGTCTCCGATAATAAAAAAACATTTTTATTATTATTATTATTATCATTATCATTATAATTATAAATTATAATTAGGAAATGGTTAATTAATTAAACTAACTTTGAAAATGATTGATCCAATTGTGCAGTGGGATACACTTAATAGATATTTATTGAATTATTCTTGTGCATCAACTTTTTATGTCTTTAGCTCTGTGTATATAATTTGTATTTCTTGATGTATAATGATATATTAATTTTTAATTTCATGTTCACACACATAAATATATATATATATATATATATATATATATATATATATATATATATATATATATATATATATATATATATATACATATATTCGATTTTGTATTCCTTGACTATTGAAAAGTTTTCATTTATTTTTTCCTTGTATAATTTGAGAGTTGTGAAAACAGAAATAGATGATAGACACATATTGTATTTCAAGTAGGCCTAACCCTTGATTTATAAGAAAGTTAAAAAAAGGAAACACTTAGGTCCGGTATTACCAAGTCCAGTTAGTATTTATCTGACAGTTCAAACTTGTTATCACCATGGTTACCTGTGCTATTTGTTTTCACCAACTCTCAGATAAATACTAACTGGCCGTGGTAATACTGGGCCTTAGTGAACTTGTTTCATTGTTTCATGATATAAACCCGATTTTTGTCCAAGCTATTAATTTTATTTTTCATCCCACAGATAAGCCTTTTTGGCTTTGTGGAAGAGCGTATTAATTATTCTTGTATGTAGGCCTATGTATTATTTAAATCCAATACAAAAAAAAATGATGCCAAAAAAATTATTATTATTATCATTATTATTATCATTATAGTTCATCATCCATTTCAACGATGCAATTATATCTCACCACTAGTGAATTAATGCAATTCCACAAAGAAATTACGATGTGAAAATCATTATCATGAAAATTGTATTCAGAGTTGCATCTTTCTAATAAGAGTGAATACCAAAACAGAAGATGCCAACAGAAATAAAATACAATTTTGTAAGCCAGCTATCTAGGACTATATATTATATCAAATCCGTGAAGCTAGAACGTCAAGTGTTGAAATTTCGTTAGTACCCGCTATACCGTCACAATTGACGACTATAGTGATTGACCCGCCCACAAACGTCACAAAACAAAACATCCAATCAAATGGGCTTTGTTATGTGGGAAATTTGACATTTACCTATCAGAGTATCTCTAAATGCCCACATGAAGTATAGATGTAGGTGGCCTGGTATTCAGCCACGCCTATCACTAGTGGTCAATTTGTATGGTATACACACATATTTTATTGAGTTTTGATGAACAATGTGTATTGGCGTCGGTGAATGAAATATGAGATGCTACAAAGATCAGACAAATGGTCATTTTATCATTCATATGTTTGGGACAGTGGGAATGATTCGGTCGTGTCCCATTGTTGGGGAGACATCCCAGTATTCACTTGAACTACAGGTGGGAATCACGGAAATCCTGCAGTCTGCAGCTCATGTACTAATAATAGTTACTTCATTAACTATAAGTTAATATTAAAAGTCCATGGTCAGTATAGGCCTATATATGGTCGATCTTGGCGGGAATGAAACCCCGCTGAATAGTTTTGCAGCGTGCTTCAGGTCTATGGTGATATGAATGCGTCATTCCTTATCTGTATACTGGCAATTTGTCTGTTTTCGGAAAATCATCTCTCTATGTGAGCCACCTTTCATGCGATTGGGAGATGGGTTACGTATAGGCCCATTGCACTTCAGTGGTTATCTGTAACCAAAAGAGTGTGGCCAAACGAAAGCCGTTGCTGTGAACTCAACCTCGACTAACCATCGACATTTTACTCGTTTCCCTCTTCCAGAGTCATGATGCGCGTATGAAACCTATAAGATACCGCTTTGAAAATGAACTTCCTCAGGCGATTGTTGAGGGATGGACACATCAGACCGTTACGACTAATGAATACGGAGGACAACCGGTCGAACCCTCTATTTCAAGTCACTCATACCAAGAATAGGCAATCCTTTGAGTATTTTGTCTATTGTCAAATGTCCCAAGACAAATATGTGTTCTGTTCAACACTTGTTCACAGGTGCATTTTGCAGATATCTCACTACTGGTTCTAATGGATGCTGGTCTTTTGTCTGTAAATCTGGGAACTTGTCGAATGGCTTACATTCAGGGGCTGGTTGATTGACAGTCATAAAAAGATTTATTTTTCCTAGAAGTCACAAGACACCAGCTTAGATCTTGATGAAATGAGCGTAAATGAAATGTTTGTAAAAATGCAATAAAAAGTACAAAAAACCTTGTATAATGACACTTTTATCGAAATTACCAATTAACCGTGTGATACCCTGTAATTCCTGGTTCCTAATTCATTAACCGAAGGCATCACTAATATATATATATATATATATATATATATATATATATATATATATATATATATATATATAATCTTATATTGGGTTTGAACGACGCACTATACTGATGGCTACGATCTATTGGCGTCGGTGGATGATGAATGAGATGAAAGGTTATTTTATTAGGTGTTTTGGATGGTGGGAAGTAGTCGGTCGTGGCCTGTTATTAAGGAACCATTCCAGTATCAACCTGAACGACAGAGGGAAACCACGATAAACCCCTGTCAGGATGGTCAACCATGGCGGGAATCCAACCCCGGTCTCCCGAATGACGGTTCAGTGTGTTACCACTCGGCCACGCGTCTTGGTAAATATATATATATATATATATATATATATATATATATATATATATATATATATATATATATATATATATATATATATACATACATGTGGAGTATGTAGGCCTATATACCAATGAAGGCTACGCTACGCGCAATATTGATTTATTACAGCGAAATTCAAAAGTAACATATAAAACCATAATACAAGATTCAAAAATATTTTACCAACTGAAAAACATAGTACAGTAAGATTTGAACAGGATATTAAATATAGTAAAACTAATCTATAGAATAAGTTACCATACTTCAAATCAATTTACAGTCTAGATGTTATGTATAGATGGATGCAATAACGCCACTATATACTTTCATTACACCAACTTTATAAAAAGAATAATCACAACTTGTTATTCATATCTTGATAACTTTTAATGACAGTGATGTTTTCAATCTGTAAATGGAGAAAAAATTGAGAAAGTTGAAAAATTCGGCTTGTAAAAAAATTAAATACAAAAATGTGCCACTGCTTCATTGTATAGGCCTATACATATAGTGGATGCAATATAACGCCTATATGCTATTTACAGATGCAAATCTGGGAAAACCCTTATGCGTAATGATTAATGAATACTTATGATTAATAATAAAATATACTAATGATTAATGATTAATGATATATATATATATATATATATATATATATATATATATATATATATATATATATATATTTATATATATTTATATATATATATATATATATATATATATATATGTATACATATATATATATATATATATATATATATATATATATATATATATATATATATATATAAACATATATATATTTATATATATATATATATATATATATATATATATATATATATATATATATATATATATATGTATATATATATATATATATATATATATATATATATATATATATATATATATATATATATATATATATATATATATATATATAGAGAGAGAGAGAGAGAGAGATATATATATATATATATATAGGGGATGCGTCAAGTGATCCATCCAGAAACTGGTCCATCTCGTCAACTAGTCCATCTCTATATTATTTTATTAATTATTATATATTTCATGAAAGCAACTGGTCCATCTGGAAACTAGTCCATCTCGCATTTTGATAATATTAATAATAATCGTATTTATACGTCTCGGAAAGTGATCCATCCGGCAACTGGTCCATCAGTACTTAAGTAGAGTACTCCATTTAAGCATTAAATTCCCATTGTTGAGCTATCTATTCGCGCGTGGTATCATTTGAAAGGTAATCTTGCGCACTTTCTGAATATGCACTCCATTTTTCAATCAGAGGACTATACTGGTAGAAAACAGTAGCTTGATTGGAATATTCGGGAGGAAAAATTAAAAATATCGTGCAACGTTCAAAACACGATATTAGTTTTTGATGACTGGCTATAATGATATTTTTCATTCCTCATGATAGGTATCGAATGAAACTAACATGATAAGTTGATGATATTTGAATTCTGACATTCAAATCACCTGAAAACTGCTCTGAAGATTGAGAAAAACCCCAATTCACAAGGGTGAGTGACATAAATTCAGTTATATTCAAGCCATTGTGAATTTCCATACTTTTTCTCATATCCCATGACACAGATCAAGCATATGGAAAATTTAAAAAAAATACCATGTCCGCAAAACGTGATTTTTGTAACACACTTCTTGATGAAGAGAGAAACACTCATTTTTTTCTCGAAATAATGTATTCTCCAACATTTTGTGTGTTTTTTTCTGTGGAAGTGTATCGTCTCTGCAATTAGTATGGGTGAGCCTCTCACACAAACAGGAATGCTCAGTCCACAGTATTTTACCACATTATTCATTTTCCGACAAGGCGATATAGGCTATCCACATCTTATCGGGAGCCTGTTGCGCTGGAATACGCGTACACCGATCTTCTCGAGAAGCTCATTTCATTCCATACTGAAAGTTGGCTGTTGGTTGTTTCCCAACTGACATCGAGATAATGATCGACATAAGATCATACTCTATGATTCACAGTCATTTTGATCAAGTGTTGCGCCCCGCAATGACCAGAATGCCATAAGATCGATTCATACGATGAGTATAAGTGATCTTCTACCATGCAGTTGTAATTCAATTAGAGGAAGAGTTTCAATATTATAAAACATGAATTTTTTCTGGTGACGATTGGAGAGAAAACTTACACATGAATATATGAATATAATTCACATATGCTTTATGTATACGTTACAATCAATATGGACCATACCCTTTTAGCCATGTATGTTTCATGTTATTATTTACATATGCTTCATGATTTTTTTGCGAACACATGTTAAGGGATGTGTCGTTGAGGCTGTGACCAATCTATAGCCCAATCGGGTGATTGGTGCAGAAATGAGGAGCGTTTCACATTTCGATGTGTCAGACGGCCGGGTAATAGCATAGGCCTATACCGCTCGGGCGAGCCGCACAGTGCACGACTGCGCGGACGGGCGCCCAGATCTCAGATAATTTTTTTTCCCAAGATTTCTTTGCGACACATGTTAAAGGATGTATCGTTGAAGCTGTGACCTAGTAACAGCCTGATCGGGTGATTGGTACAGAAATGAGGAGCGTTTCACATTTCGATGTGTCGGACGTCCGGGCTTTAGCATAGGCCTATACCGCTCGGGTGAGCCGGCCATGCAGTGCACGACCGCGCGGACGGGCGCCCAGATCTCAGATAATTTGTTTTCCCAAGATTTATTTGCGACACATGTTGAAGGATGTATCGTTGAAGCTGTGACCTAGTAACAGCCTGATCGGGTGATTAGTACAGAAATGAGGAGCGTTTCACATTTCGATGTGTCGGACGGCCGGGTTTTAGCATAGGCCTACCGCTCGGGCGAGCTGGCCCATCCAGTGGAACCTCTGCCCATCGTTTCCCTGCTTGTATCATTCACTTTGTTATACCCCACTCCCTTTAAAAAAAAAAAAAAAAAAAACGCGTAGTTGCGGATGCAGAGCCCGTGATGTCCGAGCCTTTGAACCCAAACATTTGTAGATTGGTCTTCTACGATGCCGTCATTTAAAACCGCGTGAAAATCAAACTATACCCTGGTCCGTGGGCTGAGGTGGGAAAATCGAATGGAACCGGTCTGTCCTGGCTTCGAACCGGGCACATACTGACTAAATCATTGTCAAAATATTGTGGAAAATGCCCTCAGCTAAAATACTGACCACGGGCCATAGGATGATGTGATTTTGATGCGATGAACTTGAACTTGGTCACAGCCTCAACGACACATCCCTTAACATGTGTTTGCAAAAAAATCTTGGTGAAAAAAATTATCTGAGATCTGGGCGCCCGTCCGCGCGGTCGTGCACTGCATGGCCGGCTCACCCGAGCGGTATAGGCCTATGCTAAAGCCCGGACGTCCGACACATCGAAATGTGAAACGCTCCTCATTTCTGTACCAATCACCCGATCAGGCTGTTACTAGGTCACAGCTTCAACGATACATCCTTTAACATGTGTCGCAAAGAAATCTTGGGAAAAAAAATTATCTGAGATCTGGGCGCCCGTCCGCGCAGTCGTGCACTGTGCGGCTCGCCCGAGCGGTATAGGCCTATGCTATTACCCGGCCGTCTGACACATCGAAATGTGAAACGCTCCTCATTTCTGCACCAATCACCCGATTGGGCTATAGATTGGTCACAGCCTCAACGACACATCCCTTAACATGTGTTTGCAAAAAAATCTTGGTAAAAAAATTATCTGAGATCTGGGCGCCCGTCCGCGCGGTCGTGCACTGGCCGGCTCACCCGAGCGGAAGGCCTATGCTAAAACCCGGCCGTCCGACACATCGAAATGTGAAACGCTCCTCATTTCTACACCAATCACCCGATTAGGCTATATATTGGTCACAGCCTCAACGACACATCCCTTAACATGTGTTTGCAAAAAAATCTTGGTAAAAAATTTTCAAGAGAAATTCAAGAGATGAATACAAAGTCATTATGAAAACAATTTATGATGAGAAAGAAGAATTTATTTCATTCAAACTCATATTCAATCATTTACACTTGACACATTCAAATTGAACAAAATCAGTAATATTATATCATATTATTACACTCTCATTCACTAGATGATTATAACATCATAGAAGTTCATGGTTCATTTAATATCATGCATCCTTGCCGAGATTTTCGCGCCTAATCGACGGCAACCTGTGGTTGGTCGACTACGAGGCTTGTTTCAATTTTATCCAACCAGAACGGAAGAAAATACGCGCGGAATTCGTATTCAAATCACTATGGAAAAATCGAAGTTACGTTACCATCACAGTTGTGGAGAAATGCCTTTCAACTATATTATTCAGAAATAATAGTACCACAGTGTTTGAGAACGTGATATTGGGATTTAGATAAGAATGTAAATAAAAGATGTGTAAAGATGGAATAATTTCACAACATACATATTCAGACCTTCATCATTCTTATAGGGGCAATTTTTTTGCCTCTTTGATGAAACAGACAGTGAAGAATTAAAAAGAGATATATTGGAGTAGGCTACCCACCTAATGGATCGATTTTATCAATAACTTTCAGGACATTTACAGATGAAAATGATTGTCTTCAAAATACGGTCACTCTTCATTTGATGATGATATAAGATTTAGCAACATCAACATCGTCAACACCGGATATTTCTTATCTCTAAATTCATTCAAAATTGAGTCCAACTAATCTTGATTCTGCATTGATTTTGACTCTTCATTCTGTTTCAATGATTCGATACATTCAGAATATTCGATTATTCAAATACAGTGGCGTAACTTCAATACGGAGTACCCTTGTACATGTATCACCTAGAGTGCCCCTCTCACATTTCCTAATCAATCCGTTTAAATGAATTAAATCAATTTGGGTGATAGGCCTATACTTAGTCAAGCACACTGCTCTGTGAAAATTGCTATGATAGTTTGTACTCATGAAATACCTCGCTTGTAGGGTTGAACGAAGCACTTCATGTTAACTTGTTGAAGAATCTTATGGCGTCGGTGTGAAACTACTTGGCGCGATTAAAAACTATGTTATAGGCCTACATATATTCAAGTGGATCATAACTTCGATTCAAAGTAACCTGATGTAAATTAGTAAATACAAATAAAGTTTGCGTCGGTGGAAAAAAATGCAGCAGTCCACCCTGTGGTCTACTTGAAATTCTTTCTTCGAGCTTCATGATCCGCGAAAATATCTATTGAACTTAATTGATCAAAATCATTCATTTTCGCTCGTCGCCGTTCAATTTATGGAATAGACGTCGAGCCTTTGAGTCTTTCTTGGGACTTTGAGCTAAGAAGGAACGTAATTATCTGCTTCAGTTTCAAACAGCCTCTCCCTGCACTTGCAACTGTGACAGGTATTGTTGAAAACCGGACACGAGCGGAGCACACCTGGAAACTTGCAGAGTTGGCTATAGTACACTGGATATTTTCAAGATATCTTTACGCAAAGCAGATCTCATGTCGAGAAGTTGGAGTGAAATGCGAGCGATACATCAGTTTTAAATTTGATTCGAAACGTATTTGCATCGCCCAGAACTTATACATCTGAGATTTTAGTCAGATGACTTGAATGTGAGACTTTGGAGGTTTCTGTTACTTCACGCGAACTCTCGAACCTTAATCTACATCTCACAATTCATGAGTAAACCCTGCAGGGGACGGTCAAAACTAGACAAAAAGCGCCAATGCAGACCTTTGGCTTACAATACATGGTGGGTAAACGTTGAGTTCGATCAGTATAATTCTTTATGCAATGAAACCACAATGAGTATATCTGTGTCTCTACGTTCATTAAAAATTTTAATTTTCATATTATATCACTGAAAAATCGTAGAAAGAATGGGAAACAGGTATAAGCATGTTGATTTTCAGATTATTTTGAAAGGGTTTCAAATATACCACGAACTAGAGCTCTTCAAGCAAGCACATATTGAATACTGCTGATTATTGAATAAAAACTGTCTGTTGATACGATGATTAGTTTTCCGTTGCCAACTTGTATCCCGAACGTCTGCAATCAAGCTGGTAGGCAACATGTAAAGAGGCCTCCTGAACACTTGAACTCTGAAGCACTTTTCGGGATCAACTTATAGACGTTGGCCTAATTCGTCAAAATGATGCTTCACTTTCTTGACTCTCTTCTTCTCAAATTATTGGGGTATCTTCTATCTCTTCGAAATATTATATATTATGATAATATATGAGAGAGCGTGAATTTGAAAGAATTGTGAATACAGGTTCAACATTGAAAATTATCATTTCTTTGATTAGACTGGACTATCTAGAATTACAGAAATTCATATTGGTGCCCCCATACGTGCCCACTATGGCACTTGCCCACTTGGCCCACCCGGTAGTAACGCCAATGTTCAAATAGCGTTCGGATGTAGCGTTTGGATGAATCTCTCAAAATATTTTTGAATTGAAATCATTCATAGAAATGTGATGAAAGTTGGCCGTCATATGTGAACTAGTATAATTAAGGACCAGTTCTGAATTCGTGGTTTCCCGGTCACAAATTTGAGAGTTATTAGGATTTGACGAATTGGAAAATTGATCCAAGACAAGAGAATCAAGTTGACATCTGACTCTTTGACAGACTTTCCCCACTTTTTGTGAAATACGATCTCTTTTTTTGAAATGTTCGAATCTTCTCGAAAATAGTTCAATACATGTTTAAAGAACGTTGAGGTCGTGAGAAATACGCGGAAAAATCAACAATATGATGAAATCACGAAATCAAATTCGAATCTTTTTGCGGCATTTTCTTGTATGAAAACGAAATTTTCACACATAGTCGATGAAAAAAAAATTGTACAAATTGGAAACTTTAGAGAATTCGGATACATGATCGTTGTTCAAATAATTCCTGTGTGTTGATCAAACATATACCTCCAGGTCAAATCTTGGGCGGACGGGACCAAGGTAACGAACCGAAAAAGGAAGAACAATGCAAATTATTAACTCTCAATTCGCATTCAAAATTTCGAAATTTGGGTACGCGTATTCCAGCGCAACGGGCTCCCGATAAGATGTGGATAGCCTATATCGCCTTGTCGGAAAATGAATAATGTGGTAAAATACTGTGGACTGAGCATTCCTGTTTGTGTGAGAGGCTCACCCATACTAATTGCAGAGACGATACACTTCCACAGAAAAAAACACACAAAATGTTGGAGAATACATTATTTCGAGAAAAAATGGGTGTTTCTCTCTTCATCAAGAAGTGTGTTACAAAAATCACGTTTTGCGTACATGGTATTTTTTTTAAATTCTCCATATGCTTGATCTGTGTCATGGGATATGAGAAAAAGTTTGGAAATTCACAATGGCTTGAATATAACTGAATTTATGTCACTCACCCTTGTGAATTGGGGTTTTTCTCAATCTTCAGAGCAGTTTTCAGGTGATTTGAATGTCAGAATTCAAATATCATCAACTTATCATGTTAGTTTCATTCGATACCTATCATGAGGAATGAAAAATATCATTATAGCCAGTCATCAAAAACTAATATCGTGTTTTGAACGTTGCACGATATTTTTAATTTTTCCTCCCGAATATTCCAATCAAGCTACTGTTTTCTACCAGTATTGTCCTCTGATTGAAAAATGGAGTGCATATTCAGAAAGTGCGCAAAATTACCTTTCAAATGATACCACGCGCGAATAGATAGCTCAACAATGGGAATTTAATGCTTAAATGGAGTACTCTACTTAAGTACTGATGGACCAGTTGCCGGATGGATCACTTTCCGAGACGTATAAATACGATTATTATTAATATTATCAAAATGCGAGATGGACTAGTTTCCAGATGGACCAGTTGCTTTCATGAAATATATAATAATTAATAAAATAATATAGAGATGGACTAGTTGACGAGATGGACCAGTTTCTGGATGGATCAGTTTACGGCAACCCATATATATATATATATATATATATATATATATATATATATATATATTTATTGGGATATTATAGTTAAATTGGATCGTATCCAAGAAGTTTAATTATCACATATATGTGTATATTATATATTGCAGATTTATCCATTTTTTGTAAGCCTCAAGAATAAATGTGAAATAAGTAGAAATATGTAATATGATTCAAATTTTACTGAATACCACGAGAAATCAAGCATACATAGACCTATTCAATAATTATTCAGATACAAAAAAATGATTCCAATGGGGTGCGTAGAAAAGAGAAATATTCGATGACATATAAATTACTCCCTACATGGCATTAGATACCCCTGATAGCCTATGCAACTTATTGAGCAGCGATGTATTGAAAAGCACTTGGAAGCAGGGGTTCAAATATTTCAACTCAGGTAGTGCGCATGCGCTACACAAAACGAGGGACAGAAAAACAAGGGTCACTATATTGAGAGACAGTTTATCAAGTATCACAATATCGAGGGACACTTTCCGCATATAAGGGTTCGTTCTTCATTTCTAAAGGGTACACAAAATCAAAGTACACTTTCCGCATCTGTTTTGAAGCACAGTATATTGAAGTACACTTTCTAGAATTTTGAGTGCCACAATAACAAAGTACAGAAAAACATCGGATATTATCAAAGTACAGTTTCTCAACTTCGATAAAAATCCATTCAAGACACACTTTATTGAAGTACAGTTTCCGTATTTTCAAGGGACAGTAAAGCAAAGCACAGTATATCGGGGGACACATTAATAGTACCCAAACTGAGTGCGGAGTGTCAGGTCTACAAACCGGAAACGGAAACGACAAACCTACTGTCAGTAGCAATTCCCACGACGAATTGCTCGTGACAGTTGAGCTGTAAGCAGACACTCCGTATTTGGCCCGTGACAGTTGAGCTGTAAGCAGACACTCCGTATTTCATTACATTATTTCTATTTCCGGCCAAACTGACTGTCAATTGTGACGACTTCCGGTTAAACTGAGTGTCAGGTCTACAAACCGGAAACGGAAACGACAAACTTACTGTCAGTAGCAATTCCCACGACGAATTGCTCGTGACAGTTGAGCTGTAAGCAGACACTCCGTAATAATAACGGAGTGTCTGCTTACAGCTCAACTGTCACGAGCAATTCGTCGTGGGAATTGCTACTGACAGTATGTTTGTCGTTTCCGGTTTGAAGACCTGACACTCAGTTTGACCGGAAGTCGTCACAATTGACAGTCAGTTTGGCCGGAAATAGAAATATTGAAATGAAATATGGCCGCGATAGTATCATGGCCGCGTCTGCTGACAGCTAAGCTGTAATACCCCGTTTACATTACGGACATTTCTACTAGAGTAAGTCTACTTGACCGACCTACCTACGGACATTTTTGTGTGTGAACGGTCGTAGGTAGGTAGTGCGGCCGGTAGCTCTACCGGCGGTAGAGCTACGGGAGTTAGTAACCCTACCACCGTAGATATGTGTGTGTAAACGGACCACGGTAGTTGTACTGCCATCTAAGCTCTGTCAAGTGCATAGGAATCACGAAATTAGAGAAGGCGGAAGACTTTTAGCGGCAAAACAGAACCAAAACAGAAGAGGCAAAATAGAATTGCCAAACCTAACCCTACTAATCCAGGGATCGCGTCATTCACGGTCGCCATTTTACTGCACAGAAAACGTGACCGAAATTGACTGTGTGAACGCAGGTAGACCTACCCGCCAAATCGACGGTTACTCTACCGGAGTAGTTACTACCGTAATGTAAACGTAGCGTAAGAAGCCAAAAGTGCTACTGACAAACTA
>OZ023327.1:36268079-36335579 GCA_964007535.1 Brachyptera risi
GTTGTAATAATCGAACGTGGACAAGACGCCTTCTTCCGTTCTTCTTTTCCAGCCTTCTTGAGAAAACTCTTGAATCTTCAGGAACTCTTCCTCCTGAATCTCTTGGGAAAACTCTTGAATCTTCAGGAACTCCTCCTCCTGAATCTCTTGGGAGCTGAGTCCCTAGTGTCGACTCGAACCCATCTTGACACAACCCAACTAGACAGAGCTCAGCGGTGATCCTCCCGACCTCCGAAATCCAAGGACCCTCCTCGTCGCTTGTGGAGAAAGGACGCTTGGCAAGCTGGCGCTGACCCCGTGCATTTTTACTTCCCCCGGTGGAGAGTTGAGTGTACCTAGGCTCGGATTAGCCCGTTCCGGCTCCCTTTGAGAATGACATCCGCATCTCCGGCCACAAACCCACTGAAACAATAAACTGACACAAACGAACAACACAAAGCATACCCCAAAACAAATTGTAATACCCCAATTGAACACACTTGAACTGGCACGAGTGTTATGTACACTCCGAAGGGATGAAATCTCTTTTAATTCAGATACCTTATTTATCAAACCCCCTGATAGAAATACCCCCTCCCCCTGGACCATTTTTACCTACAGGAGAGAGACGAAGAACAGCGTCCTGTGTGAAAGAAACATCTTCCAACTCAGAGTATTCCTGTTCTGTTATATTTACGCCATTTAAGGGTACAACTAAGTTCTCCCTTCGTAGTACAGCTTTAGAAATTCCGTTTGTGAAAGGTAACAACCAAAATGTCGCGGAGTTAATGTAGCATTGAGCGACACCCCTCAACACCCCAGTACCATTTATCCAAATCTCTCGCCTACTTTCCCTGGCTCCCGTCCGACACTTCAATGATAGACGAGTCGGCTCCAGTGGCATACTGAATACCCAGAGGGTGTTTCCTGGAGAGAAGTACCATACGGCTGAGATTCCATGCGGTAACACCTCCCGATTACACATAGTAGCCGCTTGTCCGAAAAATAACGCGGATTCACAGCACGGGTTACCCTGCAAATACAAAGCAAATTGCGCGGGACACCCGCACCGAACCCAACGTACACCTTGCCAAATCTAAATAAAACGATATCCATGTTCCGTAAGCTAATCCTTATAATTGATACATCTATTCCTACTCCTGAGGTTATGATTTGAGGATCCCTCCATTGTTATCCCTGGAGGCTCCACAGAAACATCCTCATTTTCAACTTCCATCCCCTCCAATCCTGGGTCTATATTCTCCCCATCCGGAGGTGAATCTGGATGAGTTGTTCCATCCTCCTGGTCTACTGTTGATGAAGACTTCGGAGCATCATTCTCATCTGAACATGGAGATTTATCTGACTCCATCAGTGTTCTCAACTCTCTGCTCGAGAGTTCCTCGAATCTATCATTCGATTCCTCTGCCTCAACTGACTCTCCGTCATCCTCGACGTCCTCTTCTGATTGTGACACATCCTCATCTTTAGACAAATACAACTTTAGTCTATTTATGTGTACTATCGACGTCCTTGAGTCACTCATCCGTATCTCGTAGTTTACAGCACCAAGTTTCCTCACAACTTCAAACGGTCCAGTCCAGGGTTTGCATAACTTCTTCGTCAAACCCTTACCCACGACAACGGTGTGTAAGTACACTTTGTCGCCTGGATTGAACGATCTGAACTTGGCCCTCTTACTGCGATTATACTGATGAGTCTGTGAGATCTTACTCTTCCTCAATTGCAATGCTGTGACGCGATATGCTTCTTCCAGTCTCTCCGCCAGAAGTTTCACATAATCATCTCCAATTTGAGACTCAACCCAGCTCGGTGTTAAATCCTCTTCGAAGGGAATCCTCATTTCCCTCCCATGGAGTAAGAAGTGTGGACTGTAACCAGTTGTCGAGTGAGGTGTACTTCTGTACGCCATTTGGATGTATGGTAGATAACGACACCAATCTCGCTGATCTTTCCTCACAAAGTGAGATAAAGCTGCCGCTATAGTCTGATGACTGCGCTCAACCATGTTAGACATCGGATGATACGGACTAGTCTGAATCTTCTTAATACCAAGTAACTTGCATGTCTCCTTCAGTAAGTTGGACACAAAATTCCGACCCTGGTCCGTCAATAGCTTCCTTGGTGTTCCGTGTCGTTTTATGATATTCGTAACAAATTCATGTGCAATAACTTCTGCAGTCTGTGATTTCAAGGGAATTATCTCACAATACTTGCTGAAGGCACACATGAATGTAAACATGCATCTATGTCCAGCCTCAGAAGTTGGTAGTGGCCCTACTATATCTACAGATAGTAGGTCCCAAGGCTGACTCACAGTCTCGTGAAGCTGTAAGGGTGCCACAGGATGTCGACCCGTTTTCCTTTCATTACATGACACACATCTTTTCACGTAACGCTCCACATCAGCTTTCATATTCGGCCAAAAGTATGTCTGACGAACACGGTGATAAGTACGACGACCACCCGGATGACAAGAGAACAGACTGTCATGCATGTCTTCCAGGACACGACTCTTCATCTTTTCTGGTACAACAACTTGACTTGTACTGTTTGAACCTCTTCCTGATCTCTTATAAAGAACACCATCCGCATCCACTTGATACTCGGGATACTTGTGTTTCTTCAATGCTAGGCACTCGGGATCTTCTTCTTGTGCGGAACGGATCTCCCCCTTGGACCATATCGTTGATTGCTTCGGTTTTTTGCTTGGCGAACCCCTGACAGTATACACAACCCGACTAAGGCTGTCAGCATTCGTATGCTGAGCTCCAGGCTTGTGAACTACGTCGTACTGGAATTCTGATAGACGCAATGCCCACCGAAGTAATCTTGACGATGGATCCTTCAAGTTCAATAACCAACGAAGGGCTGAGTGATCCGTCAAGATGGTGAAGTGAGTCCCGATCAAGTAACAACGGAAGTACTTAGTAGCCCACACAACAGCCAACATCTCCCTTTCCGTTGCACTATAATTCATTTCCGCACTATTTAATTGTCTGCTAGCGTACGCCACCGGATGCTCTTCATCTCCGATACGCTGTGATAAGATTGCCCCCAAGGCCACACCTGAGGCATCTGTACTAAGAATGAAGGGTCTTTTGAAGTCTGGGTACTTTAATACAGGTTCTTCACATAATGCTCGACGCAACGTATCAAATGCCGTCTGTTGCGCCGCACCCCATCTAAACGGTATGTCTCGTTTAGTTAGTTCATTCAAAGGTTTTGCAATATCTGCATAATCCGCTATGAATCTTCTGTAATATCCCACTAGACCAATGAAGGACTTAATTCCAGCTACATCCTTTGGTGCTGGGTACTCCTCCACGGCTTTAATCTTCCTGGGATCCGGTTTAAGACCATCTTTGGAGACGACGTGACCTAGGTATATCACCTCACTAGATGCGAAGGTGCATTTCTCTAGCTGGACCCTCAAGTTGGCGTCCCGAAGGCAATCAAACACCTCCCCCAACCTGGCCACGTGCTCTTTCATGTCTTTAGAGTACACGATGATATCATCCATATAAACTAAGCACTTGTTGCTTCCTTTAAGTCCACAAAGAAGATTGTCTACGAGGCGCTGAAATGTAGCTGGCGCCCCCTGGAGTCCCATCGCCATCCTGTTGTATTCGTACTGACCTCCTTCCACGCAGAAAGCTGTTTTATGCTTATCAGTTTCTTCAATTTCAACCTGATAAAACCCGGATGCTAGATCGAGAGTACTGAAATATCTTGCATTACCCAGGCTATCCAATGTATCCGTGATATTCGGAATTGGATAACTGTCTCCATGAGTAACGCCATTCAGACCCCGGAAGTCAGTACAAAATCGATATTTAGGCGTACCATCCACCGACTTCTTCGGCACGATAACTATCGGCGAACTCCATGCCGATGTCGATGGCCTTATAATGTTCTTCTTCAGCATATCTTCTATATGCTCACGGACAACCTCTTTATGTTTATATGGCAAGCGATACGGATATCTTCTTATCGGTCTAGCCTGACCGGTATCGATACGATGCTTTATCTTACTAGTACATCCGATAGCATCACTTCCAGGATCTTGGAAGTCATCGGCATACTTTCTGAGCACATCCTTAACCATCTCCCTTTCCCGGGGTGGTAAGTGCTCTAACCCGACTTGGGTCACATCATGTACTTTTCCTTTGTCAGGACTTGAATTTTCCTGAGACAAAGATTTCTGATTTCCTTCAGTTATGGTTATACCATTTATAGTTCTACCACGATCCCTCTTGGTGGATCGGACTATATTTTCTGCCAACCCACATCTTGTGTGAGTCTGGTCTTCTGAGTTTACCGAGTCACCTCTTCCGTGTGACCGGACTATAGATTCCGCCAAGCCACCTCTTCTGTGTGACTGGACTATAGTTTTTTGTTCAGCTGTCACCGAGTCACCTCTTGCGTGTGACCGGACTATAGATTCCGCCAAGCCACCTCTTATGTGTGACTGGACTATAGTTTTCTGTTTAGCTGACACTGCATCTCTATCTAGTATTTCTTCGCAGTTGTCAGTGTAGTTTGGCTTGCTTTCTGGTATAGGCCTAATACCTTGCAAGTGCTCTACTGCATTACCCAGCAGTATATTCTTGTGTAAATGTATATCTTCATTCGATAAATTAATAACTTTCATTTGGACCGTGTTATTCAGGATAGAACCAATAACCCGCGAGACGTAAATACCGTGTATTTTTAGTCCCACTGGTTCTATCACTACGGACTGTGTTGGCTTGACAGTTAACATTTTACTTAGTTTTCCCTTTACTGTCGTCTCAGTTCGCGCTGGTAACCTCAAACTTGCGTGATTATACACCTGCCAAGTCCTTGGTTCGATATCGGGTAGATTATCACTATGGATTATTACTTCTGGTTTCTTCTCATCTGAATGGTAAGTCGAACTGAACGACATCTTCTGCAAGCGTCCCCGCAGTTTAGGTTTATTCAAGTTCTTCTCTCCCGGGTTCAACCCCCGGCCATTTTGACATTTAATCAGATCATCATCACTAGGCTTTTGAGATGGCACTATAGGGTGCTGAATGAAACCTTATCTAGAGTCATGACTTCCAGAATACGATCTCCTTGATTTGAATATTTAGATGTGAGGTTTACCAATTTCGTATTTCTTCCCTTCATCGTTAGCGTTCGCGAACCAATATCCAACACGGCATTAACTTCTTCCAAGAAGTGAATTCCAAGAATACCGTCAAATTTGATGTCCATGGGGCAAACCAAACAGTCCTGTTTCACACTGTCATTCCCCAAATCAAAGACGATCGTTTGAGTTCCTTCTATGTTTAATAAGTGTCCGGTTACTCCTTTGGCGGCAACACGACATACCCTAACCGGCTCCCTCGAGATGTGGGGCTTAACCAAAGATACAGCAGCTCCAGTATCAATCATCCAGAGACTCTTTCTGCCATCCACCTTTAATATAATGGCTAACTCATTTGTATCATCCACCTCCACTCCCGGGATCAAGTATGTCATGTCTCTTCTTGCCTCTACGACGGAGTCCTCGTCGAGGCGTTGCCATTTCCCGTCTTCTCTCCTGGAACAGCAACTTTTGGTTTCCCGCCCTTGCGTTTTAAGCAGTCCTTGATGAGATGACCAACCTTCTGACAATGATGGCACGACCTCGTCTCTCGGTGGACCGTCTTCGGCTGCGAAGTTTTGAAATCCTTCCTCTTCAAGGCATAACAGCGGTCGATGCTGTGACCTGGCTTGCGGCAATGTCCACAGGTCACTACCACAGGGAAAACCTTGGTTACTGGCTCTTCCCTCGCACCGACACTCTTCTGGTTCATGGTGTTATTCGCACGAACTGCGTACTCCATGGCGATCTGCATTGTCTCGGGCATCCTCAACCTAGTCAGCTGACCGACCTCGCCTTGGAGACCCGCCACATAGGTTGCCAATAATCGACGTTGCGCTTCATCGTTTATTCCCTTCTGCTCTTTTGGGCACTCGACTCGTCGAATAGTTTTCAAGTTGAGCTTTTTGAGTCGATCCGCGAATATTTCAGGAGATTCATCCTTCTTTTGAGAAGCCGTCAGCACCTCGTTGTAATAATGCTGACTTGGCATTTTCTCCCGAAACCGCTCCTCAAACGCTTGTCGAAGCTTCTTGTATGTTGAATCATCGTCGATTAAACTTGGATCACCGCTCAAAAAGTCCGCTGCCCTCCCTGTAATCTTGAGCGAGACAATCCTCTTCTTGTCGTCTATAGACCAATGGCCTAACGCCGCGACGCTTTCTATGTTGTCGAAAAACTTGGTTACCGGTACTGAATTGGTGTCCCCCGACCAACATGGTATCAATGATGCGACGTTTAGATCCTTTGCCAAGATTGGTTCTGCTTGAGCATGGGCCACTTGAACGGCTTCTAGAGTTTGAGCTAACCTCGTAATAGTTTGCTCAGGTGTTTCACCCGGACGCATAAATGTTGCCATGATCTTATATCGTTTTCCTTGTTTGTTTCTCGATGTTTTTTCCTTGATTGCTTGATGTTAAATGTTCCCCTTGTTTGCTTCTTGAAAATTTAGAGAAAATTATCTAATTTTCCATCCCCAGGTTAATATTGATATTCTGTATCATTAGGCCTAACTGTCTTTTGTCTATCTAAGCAACAGCTTTATTGCCTCTATATAAGGAATCAATCAAAACAAGTAGAAGTTATTCCTTATTTTAACATATTAAACACCTGGACAAAATTTCTGAATGGGTTACAACAACAGTAAAATCAAGATCCCTGAATTAACTAATTTATTTCACAATCAATCCCAAATTATTTTTTTTAAATACTCAAATGTACTCAATTAGAACCATCTGAATAGATGATGTTGTTTATAAGGTAGTTAATTCATAATGAAAACAATCATGGTAGCAAAGTACATCCTAGTCAGCTTTATACTATACAAGCTATTATGAAATCACTTGCATAAAACAATGTCAGCAGTATCGTATACGTCCGAAAGACTGCATACTAACAATAATACAATGAACTACATACATCCAACCAGCCATGCAATATAGCATGGTAATTGACATTATTTTATTCTTATTGAAATAATTTTCAAAAATCTATTGTGGTCTCAATTCAATTTGAGTTTACTTTAATATGATATCACTGATAATACAAGGAATTAAATTCCATTTGAAAACATGAGTAACCAAAATCATTATTGATAGATTTTTTCCAAATCCAAATTTCATCCTCTCCCTCCCTTAGAGCTAAAAGCACCGCTGTCACCAAAATATGTCGTACCCCATGATACAACATAGATCGATTAGACCGCAGCCTAATCGTATTGAGTTCTCTAAGGCAGAGGGATTCAGAAAAGGAAGATGAATAATATATATATAACGATTTTACATAGCTCAAGCACCTAGGCTTTATTTAGCTCCAATTATATAAAATAATAAGTACAATGATAATTACTTACAGAATAATATCCAAAGACATGGAATACTTTCCATGATGTCTTTGGATAGTCTCAGCTTCAAATCGAACTACGTTCACTTCTTGACTTGCTCTGGTCTTGACTCCTGACCTGACTTGACTGCCCCTTGCTTACCGATTTGGATCTTATATATCGTTTGAACACTTTGATACCAAACCCTACATGGTAACCCAGCAAACACAGACTGGATGGCCCGGTACTGGGCCGGTGACGACCGTAACGGCATGGCGCTGTGCAATGGCATCGTACTGCAGAGTACACACTGGGCCGGTAGCGTGTGGACCATGGCCAGCATGATGCCGGCCAGCCGCCACCGTGCCTATTCAGTCCCAGTATCTCACTGCCAACACATTATAACGCCAATAGCGCACGTGGCGGCAATGCACTGGGACGGTGCCCTGTCGGATAGATTAGCCTGTCTCGGGCCGGCATCAAGCCTTGACCTGAATGATGCCGGCCAGCCGCCACCGTGCCTATACAGGCCCAGTATCTCACTGCCTTCACATTATAACGCCAATAGCGCACGTGACGGCAATGCACTGGGACGGTGCCCTGTCGGAAAGATTAGTCTGTCTCGGGCCGGCATCATGCCTTCACCTGAATGATGCCGGCCAGCCGCCACCGTGCCTATACAGGCCCAGTATCGTATTGCTCCAACCTAAAACACCACAAGCGCTCATGGCGGCAGCACACTGGCGCGGTACTTTGTCAGCCCAGGCTGGCCTGACTCGGGCCGACATCATGCCTTGACCTGAATGATGCCGGCCAGCCCTCACCTTGCCTATTCAGTGCCAGTATCGTATTGCTTCAACCTAAAACACCACAAGCGCTCATGGCGGCAGCACACTGGCGCGGTACTTTGTCAGCCCAGGCTGGCCTGTCTCGGGCCGACATCATGCCTTGACCTGAATGATGCCGGCCAGCCCTCACCTTGCCTATTCAGTGCCAGTATTGTATTGCTTCACCCTAAAACACCACTAGCGCACGTGGCGGCAACGCACTGGCACCGTTCCTTGCCGGCCTACACTAGCCTGTCTTGGGCCGACATCAAGCCTTGACCTGAATGATGCCGGCCAGCCCTCACCTTGCCTATTCAGTGCCAGTATCGTATTGCTTCACCCTAAAACACCACTAGCGCACGTGGCGGCAATGCACTGGCAGCGTTCCTTGCCGGCCTTCACTAGCCTGTCTCGGGCCGACATCATGCCTTGACCTGAATGATGCCGGCCAGCTCTCACCTTGCCTATTCAGTGCCAGTATCGTATTGCTTCACCCTAAAACACCACTAGCGCACGTGGCGGCAATGCACTGGCAGCGTTCCTTGCCGGCCTTCACTAGCCTGTCTCGGGCCGACATCAAGCCTTGACCTGAATGATGCCGGCCAGCCGCCACCGTGCCTATACAGGCCCAGTATTTGCTGCCCCGTATTGCTCCAACCTAAAACACCACAAGCGCTCATGGCGGCAGCACACTGGCGCGGTACTTTGTCAGCACAGGCTGGCCTGTCTCGGGCCGACATCATGCCTTGACCTGAATGACGCCGGCCAGCCCTCACCTTGCCTATTCAGTGCCAGTATCGTATTGCTTCACCCTAAAACACCACTAGCGCACGTGGCGGCAATGCACTGGCAGCGTTCCTTGCCGGCCTACACTAGCCTGTCTCGGGCCGGCATCATGCCTTGACCTGAATGATGCCGGCCAGCCGCCACCGTGCCTATACAGGCCCAGTATCGTACTGCTCCAACCTAAAACACCACAAGCGCCCATGACGGCAGCACACTGGCGCGGTACTATGTCAGCCCAAGCTGGCCTGTCTCGGGCCGACATCATGCCTTGACCTGAATGATGCCGGCCAGCCGCCATCGTGCCTATACAGGCCCAGTATCGTATTGCATCACCTGAAACACCACTAGCGCTCGTGACGGCAATGCACCGGCACCGTTCCTTGCCGGCCTACACTAGACTGTCTCGGGCCGACATCATGCCTTGACCTGAATGATGCCGGCCAGCCGCCACCTTGCCTATACAGTCCCAGTATCGTATTGCTTCACCCTAAAACACCACCAGCGCACGTGGCGGCAATGCACTGGCACCGTTCCTTGCCGGCCTACACTAGCCTGTCTCGGGCCGGCATCATGCCTTGACCTGAATGATGCCGGCCAGCCGCCACCTTGCCCATCCAGTGCCAGTATCGTAATGCTTCACCCTAAAACACCACTAGCGGTCGTGGCGGCAATGCACCGGCACCGTTCCTTGCCGGCCCACACTAGCCTGTCTCGAGCCGACATCATGCCTTGACCTGAATGATGCCGGCCAGCCGCCACCTTGCCTATTCAGTGCCAGTATCGTATTGCTTCACCCTAAAACACCACTAGCGCACGTCGCGGCAATGCACTGGCACCGTTCCTTGCCGGCCTACACTAGTCTGTCTCGGGCCGACATCATGCCTTGACCTGAATGATGCCGGCCAGCCCTCACCTTGCCTATTCAATGCCAGTATCGTATTGCTTCACCCTGAAACACCATTAGCGGTCGTGGCGGCAATGCACTGGCGCGGTACTTTGTCAGCCCAGGCTGGCCTGTCTCGGGCCGACACCAAGCCCTTACTCTGAATTAAAATGAGTTTCATCAATATATAGTGATCCTGTATTGCATTATTCAATTGTTGTACTATACTTATAATTTTCCATGAGTTTTCCTCACAATTTTATGTCATTTAGCATGATTCTTCGCAACTATTCCTATCTTAATTTCCAATTTTCATTCGACTTGCGTTCTGATTTTTTTCCATAGTGAAGTATTCTCACAGTTTACGGCATTTCAAATTCCGTGCGAAATTGCGAATAAGTGATACCAACATCCGTAATAATATACTGGAATCGAAGAGTCATAAACTAGAATCATCATGATCCTTACATTGCTCAGGAGAGTGATTGTCATTATTATTGATGTTTAATTCACAGATTGTGACATCATCATGCAAATATACTAATTTAGCTGTGTATCGTTATATCTTTACTACTGCTCTCTAGTGAAAAATATTTCTTGCGATTGGTATATGCGCAGAAACAGTTGCTCCAAGCATCATTCAATCCACGTGTCCCTTTTACCGTCTACGAATTTATAGGAAGTAACGCAACGAACGCTCGCACGGACGCCATTTTTCGTGGAAACAGTGTTTTGTGATTTTTGACCAATTGATGGTCTTTGTTCGTCCAGAATAAACAATTGAACTCATCTCGCAAGGTAAGTACAAGTGCATTCGGCATTAACCTTTCTTTGGCTTGATATAAGGATCGGTTGTATCACCTAATAATCAAATAAATGAGTGGTAGGCCTATAGGCCTATTTAGCGAAGTATCATGCCGGGCCTATCACTCTTGTTGGACCCTTACCGCAACTGCCACTTAAGATAACGTCCTAGGCCTGGCTATCTTCAAGAGACTAGGTCTTTGATTCGATAATGTTCTCTAGGAAAGCTAAATACCATGACAATACGAGATAATAACAGATTCACGGTCTTCTAGAACACAAAAATGTGGCACATTTTTAGCCCACCTCAAAAGCAGGGCTAAGATTTTGTGCTAACAACAATGGAAATAAACAAGGACTGGACATGTTCCCATGGTACTTGGCTCTACTAGTGAATAGAAACCAATCCAAGTCCTAAGCTCCTGGAGCTCGCAAGACCTAGGAAGTTATTTTAAGATGCCAGTCGCGGTAAGGGTCTTGTTGACTACTTGTGTTATTCCTGTACCTGGTCTAACAATTTACTAATCAATACTTGATTACGACTAATGGTATAACCGGCTCTTACAAAATCATTATATGCCCTACCTAGGTGTAGGCCCTTCAAGTTGTATATGATTCTAGTCTGAGCTTCCGCAGGTCTATAGATCTGCTTGCATCCACGAAATGATAACCAACTGAATAATAGTAAATACAAATACCAACGTAAATTCTCTATGCAATTATAAGGATATGGCACTTTGAAAGACGCAGTTGCATTTCTAGAAGTAGATCTCAACCTGAAAAATCCCAATTTCATTAATATAGGCTTAGCACTGCTAACTGCTATAGGCAGGCCTATACAAAATACTTGCTCGTGCTGCGTAGTGTACATAACTTGCTCGCTTTACGTGATCCGGGAGGCGAGGGACCCGGTTCGATCCCCGCCACCTCACCTTCCATCTTTACAAGGGTTTTTCGTGCTTTCCCTCTGTAGTATCCATCCGACACCATTTGGTTATCATTACCGGTACAGTGCGTCGTTAAACCCAATATGAAAAAGGTATACACATATAATGATGTGTTTGTTATGCTGGTGAAACCATAGGCGTGCGCACGGGGGCGTCCGAGTAGGCCCAGACTTTTTATATAACTCAAAAACTGAATGAAAACTGCCGATCTTTGTTTTGTACCGACTTTTCCCTATACTTTACCACGGTGTATCATATGGGCTCTGACACTTTCGTCACGCATCCGTTTCGTTTACAGTTGTAGAATATGGGCCCAGGCCGCACCTAATGCGTGCGGCACTAACTAATTACCGGTAGGCCTATATAAAGATATACCAAAAATTAAAACTATTCAAGTCCTAGTTGTCCACTAAATCTTGGAGGAAAGTTCAATTAGCTCATCTTAATTGTTACTAAAAATTTTGATGTTCTATGGAATCTTGGAGTATAGCCTAACACTGTTTCTTTCTGCTAGTCAAATAAAGTTCATTTGTATTTTGTATTCATCATTCTAATTATTCAAGCATATTATGATAATTGAATGTTTAGATAGAATAAAAACCGATCAAATGGGATAAGAAGATCAAACGGAATGAAAAAATGTTAATTATTTGCAGAAATGTATCTTTTTTTTTGTTGTTGAAGCTCACATAACGACAGCAAAAGTTTATTGATTGTCGACGGGAAATGGGTCACTCCACATTAAATCAATTCAGCCGAGGGGCAAAAAACACCTCATAGCTTCCGATTTTGATGAAATTTTCTGCGAACTTTGAATGTGGTCAGTATACCACATACCAAATTAGAGCGCTGTAGTCCGAAAATTGACCGAGTTATCGCGGGTCAAAAACGGTCCGTAAACCCAAATTTGACTACGGGCGCATCTGCGGTATGTGCCGTATCTACTGAACCATTGGTACATAGACTGTACATTGGTACTGTACATGGACTCTGTCATATACATGAAACTATTATTAGTGTAATCATACTAGAGTTGGTAGCACAGCACTGTAATGTTGATTACGTCACATAGTCTAGTGTCATGGCTGAAGCCAAGTAATACATGTAACTATGCTGTTTATTATAAATTAATAAATACTCTTTAATATGCTATATATGTACGAATTATTTATATGAGCATACGACAGACTCATTTTGAAGCTCTCAAAAATATTCATCTAAATATGTTGATTTATAGGCCTACATAGTTTTTTCAAATCTGTAATTATCTATTGTCACAAAGGGTAGGATTTACCCCCAGATATTTCCAAAAAGGACCTCTAAAAAAAAAAAAAACAATGGCAACTCAGACAGTATGTTTTCTATGTTGTGTCCAACTTTCAAGGTGAACTAACATTTGCTTCAAAAGTTGCAACTGATTTAGTGTTACAATGGGTAACGAATTTAGCTTACAAGGCTCTTATAAATGTTTAATTCATAAAGTTTAATTATAATGTAGACCTATTGCTCACACAAGTTTGCATACTTTGATTGTTGTGATGTCTTATCCATGATTATAATTAATAATATGAATGTGATATATTGGGTATATTGTTGAAACTTTCTATAATAATTTCTTTATTCAGTGGCACCTTTATTATTATGTCATCTTGTCACATTGTCAAGTTTCATTACTGAGCAGAGTATTTGAATGTATTATTGTAGGCCTACATAGTTTTGCTTACTGTTACAACATGCAACAATACAATTTGAAGTATTTGGGGTCTTCAATAAAAAATATCAAGCTTATGTGACTCCTAAATTAGGCTAAATAAATCACCTCCCAGTCCCACCCTAGTTTTCTCCTACAATAATGAGGGGAATTAATTATTGACACAGGATTCACTGAATGCCTAGGGTAATCAGTATGCTCAGGGCCCTTATTCTATACCAATAAACGAAATGGAGGCGTGACGAAAATGTCAGACCCCATATGATACACCACGTTAAAGTATAGGGAAAAGTAGGAACAAAATTAAGTTCAGCTGGTATTCATTTCGTTTTAGAGTTACAGAATAAGGCTACAGAGGGCTTGTTCTAACTATTTCAGATAATTTATTTTCGTTAAGTATGAACAAAGTTAATTGGAAGAAGTATTGCTGTAAACCATTCGATAACTAAGCCAACTGATTGGTTAATTTTCAAACATTTCAACATTTCGTAGATCTTTACATTTTTTGTAGCGACATAGCGTGTGGTAAGATCGCCCTTGTGGTGCCCCGTTCAAACGATCCCACCTTTCATCCATAGCCTTTATTGGGGAACAATGATTTTGTATCAAGTTTCGATGTTATTAAACAAAAAATATATATATTTGTTCAATCCTCCCTAAAACTCCCGTTCAGCATCTGTGTGATTTATTATATATGCCTTCCAAATAATACAGTAATCTCTTTCAGGTTGTGTAATTCACAAATAGTAGATTCTCCAAGCCGACACTCATCCATAGATTCTCCAAGCCGACACTCATCTGTGGATTCCCCGAGCCGTCAGTCTCCCAGATATCATTCACCACCTATCGTCTCACTCTCACCTATCAACATGCCACCATCACCAATGCCAAATGGAACAAAGAACACCACCGTAGAAAACACACCACCGCATTCACCAGATATGCCCATAGTCTAATGTCAGCTTTCCAGACACATTGACTCAAATTTTGGGATTTTCTCATTATTTAACATGCGACCTTTAAATTTTCTTTCCTATTATTCAATTCATTATTCTATTCATTATTAAATTCTTATTATTCAACACATATTATTCAATTCATATTATTCAATTCATATTTTTAATACTATTCCATTCATATTATTCAATACATGATTAATATGTCTCATTATAATATGTCATGATTCGTATTGATCATAACCTATCTTATTTCTTATCTTATCTTATTTTTTCTCAACATCAACATGAACATGTACTTGAAGGTATTTCATGCCATCAAGAGTTGGATAATTTCAATAAATATTCACGTTCCTTATTGATTGTTACGAATTATTCGCATCTAATTGATGTATCAATCCTATCATGCTCCTAAATTAGTTGAGTGGAAAAAGCATGCAGTAAGTTATATTTGGAAGTCTATTAGGTTCTGAAAATGCAAGAAATGTGATTAAAGAATTAGCTTTTCAACATCACTTGATGTAGGCTTATTGATATAATTTTTACAATTTGTTAAATGAGTTTTTTCATATCCAGTTGTTGTTTGGGGTTGGTAAGATCCCCCCTGTCGTGCCACGTTCAACCGATCCTGCTTTGTTATCCTTCGTGTTGATTGAGAAATAATGCCATTATGTTATGTGTCAGATAATATGTTATTAACATTAATTGAAGGAGAATCATTGAATGATTGTATGGATGGCTGAGTGTTCTGTGTGTGTGTTTTGTGTTATTACGTTTAGACTCGTTTTCACCCAAAGCTTTACGTGGGTAATAACAAGCAGCAATCAGCAAGGAACTGGCAGCATGGTGGTAAGGAACTGGCAGCATGATGGCAAGGAACTGGCAACATGATGGCAAGGAACTGGCAGCATGGTGGCAAGGAACTGGCAGCATGTTGGCAAGGAACTGGCAGCATGTTGGCAAGGCTTTGGCAGCATGATGGCAAGGCTTTGGCAGCATGATGGCAAAGCTTTGGCAGCATGATGGCAAGGAGCTGGCAGCATGGTGGCAAGGAACTGGCAGGATGATGGCAAGGCTTTGGCAACATGATGGCAAGGAAATGGCAACATGATGGCAAGGGACTGGCAACATGATGGCAAGGAGCTGGCAGCATGATGGCAATGAGCTGGCAGCATGGTGGCTAGGAACTGGCAGGATGATGGCAAGGCTTTGGCAACATGATGGCAAGGAGCTGGCAGCATGTTGGCAAGGAACTGGCAGCATGATGGCAAGGAGCTGGCAGCATGTTGGCAAGGAACTGGCAACATGATGGCAAGGAGCTGGCAGCATGTTGGCAAGGCTTTGGCAGGATGATGGCAAGGAACTGGCAACATGATGGCAAGGAGCTGGCAGCATGTTGGCAAGGAGCTGGCAGCATGTTGGCAAGGAACTGGCAGCATGATGGCAAGGAGCTGGCAGCATGGTGGTAAGGAACTGGCAACATGATGGCAAGGAACTGGCAACATGATGGCAAGGAACTGGCAGCATGATGGCAAGGAGCTGGCAGCATGTTGGCAAGGAACTGGCAACATGATGGCAAGGAACTGGCAGCATGATGGCAAGGAACTGGCAGCATGGTGGCAAGGAACTGGCAGCATGATGACAAGGAGCTGGCAGCATGGTGGCAAGGAACTGGCAGCATGTTAGCAAGGAACTGGCAGCATGTTGGCAAGGAACTGGCAACATGATGGCAAGGCTTTGGCAACATGATGGCAAGGAGCTGGCAGCATGATGGCAAGGAACTGGCAACATGATGGCAAGGAGCTGGCAGCATGATGGCAAGGAGCTGGCAGCATGGTGGCTAGGAACTGGAAGCATGATGGCAGGATGATGGCAAGGCTTTGGCCGCATGATGGCAAGGCTTTGGCAGCATGGTGGCAAGGACCTGGCAGTATGATGGGAAAGTCCTGGCAGCAGACCATGGTAGCATGCCGGCAAGGCGCTGGCAACATGCCGGCCAGACTCGGAAAGAATAAAGGCCGGGCTCTGGGCCGGCAAGCACAGCTCGCAGCTGCGGCTGGCAGCGTTACGGCACGGTCATGGCGTGAGTCAGGCTCGGCTCGGCTGGCCAGTACCGGCCGGCCTCTGCCCAGTGCGACATATTTCGACGGGCACGGTACTATGTGCGCGGTGCCGTGCCGTCACCCGCTGTCACGGCACGTTCGTACTGGCCCCGCACTGGCCCGCTATAACTGTGTTTGC
Source organism: Brachyptera risi (assembly GCA_964007535.1). Classification (NCBI taxonomy): domain Eukaryota; kingdom Metazoa; phylum Arthropoda; class Insecta; order Plecoptera; family Taeniopterygidae; genus Brachyptera; species Brachyptera risi. The sequence goes on from OZ023327.1 coordinate 36,284,668, forward strand.
TGGGAAGCAAGGGTGTACGAATCAACCTCATGACGTCAAGTTATACAATATAAATAAGTCCTTTTTAGACTATCCTATGGCGTATCTATGTCGTATGTGTGACGTATCGATTTGTCAACATGCTAACACAACAAGTGTACTAATGAAATATGAATAATAATGCCTTATTAAGCTATAATAACGATAACAGTGAAATTACCAAATGACCCTAATTCCAGGCCACAACATATATATATATATATATATATATATATATATATATATATATATATATATATATATATATATATATATATATCTATATCTATATATATATATATATATATCTATATATATATATATATATATATATATATATATATATATTTATATTTATATATATATATATATATATATATATATATATATATATATATATATATATATATACATATAAATATACATATATATATATACACATATATATATATATATATATATATATATATATATATATATATATATATATATATATATATATATTTATATATATATATATATATATATATATATATATATATATATATTCATATATATATATATATATATATATATATATATATATATATATATATATATATATATATATATATATATATATATATATATATATATATATATATATATATATATATATAAATATATATATATATATATATATATATATATATATATATATATATATATATATATATATATATATATATATATATATATATATATATAGCTTTCATTTTGGCGAAGCGGTCTATTACACAGTAAATGTCCGTTTGCTTAGCACTAACGGCTTCTATATTTAACACATCCAATTCCGTGAATCTCTTTTGGCCCAACGAATTTCTTGAATAGTTTTTTTATAATTTTGTGTTTAGAAAACGACCTCTCGGCCCCTGCCACACTCACTGGCAAAGTTAAGAACAAAAGGAGGGAAGTACACACGTCTAAATGTTCCGAAGATAGAGCAGTGTATTGAACAAACACCAAGCTGGCTAATTCTAATACAGTTTGCACTTTCCGAATGTCTAGAACCATGATATTTCGAAAAGTAAGCAGAAGAAAAACAAAAAAAAAAAAAAACACAAAATAACTTAACGCGATATAAGAAAACGAACAGAGTCCGCGACGACCCTCAAAGTGAATCGAGCAGCTACTGACTGATTCTGAGTGCTAATGATTGAGCAATGCAGCTCTATAGTCCTGTGAAATCTTCTGGAAAATATTGAAATAACCACCGCTAACTGCTAATATGGAAATTCCACGAGTAACCCATGCTTGAACTTGTTATGAGCCTAACAAAAGCGTGAGATAACATCCCTTATACACCTATGAGTATATATAGCATGGGCGTCAACAACACTCACAATACTGGCCTTTCCGCGAATTGTTTCCAATCTTGAAAGACAGTTGACTTCCTTTCTAATTTTCTAGGGAATGAAATGTCAACAAATACATTTGCTGCTTTTGTTTTCAATGCAACCGCAAAGTATACAAGTATATTATAAAATGGCACGTCTCGAGCATTCAGCAGGAAAAAACGTAAATTCTAATAGGGCCCCCTAAACTGGTGGGCGGGCCCAGGTCCGCCCGCAGCTGCGGGCCCTGCGGGCACCTAGTTCCGCCACTGCTCATGTACCTTTTCCTCAGGAATGGTTCGTTCAAAGTACATACGGTATTGATTATTTTCATATGTTGTTTAGTCTTTTGTCTTTATTTAGAAGCGGAACAGATTCGAAAAGAAAAAAATATTCAATTATAAAAAAAATTGCGAATTTTCAGGATTCATGACATTTTATTGGATTCGCATATTTATAAAACTCTGATATGTTGTCCACTCATTTATTTTCTCGCTTCAAGTTTGTATCATATCAAGGTTGAATTTTTTGTGAAATTTTGAACAAATTTGGTCGAAGCAATCCTGAGATAAAGGTACATTATATATATATATCTCAAATCCAGATAACCAATTAAATTGGGCCAGGGGGTGTTTCCAATAGTTTTTATAGGGCAGACTTCTCATATCAATCGGTTCCTGCCAGTTCCAACTTCTTCCTCCTCTTCTTCACTGCTGCTAGGCCTATCCTCTATTTCTTCTTCTCTTCCTACGAGTTCCCTCCATCGTTCTCTATTCTCCCACCATCTCTCGTCTTCCACTTCTTCCCATTTTTCTCCTCGGTTGACTACCCCAAACTTGACTCCTCTTGCCACCTTTCTCTTGGTCTTCCAACTCTTCTCTTGGCTCCATTGTTTTCTGCTATCTCAAACATTGCTCTTGGTATTCTCTCCATTTCCATTCTCCGCATATGCCCGTACCACCTAAGTCTCTCCCTTTCCAATTTAAATGATAACCTTTCCACTCCCACTTCCTTCCTTATATTACTGCTTCTCTTCTTCTCCAACTTTGACACTCCTGCTACGCTCCTTACAAACTTCATTTCTGCTGCCTCCATTTTCTTTTCTTCTCTCCAGTTGATTGACCATGTAACTGCTCCATATGTCAAGATAGGCAAGTAGTACCCATTATAAATGAGTATCTTCCCACTCCTTGGAAAATCTTGATTCCAAATCAGCTTCCTTACTTTTGAAATAGCCCGTCCGCCTTAGCTATTCTCTTATTCACTTCTAGCTCTACTTTTGCCGTATTACTGACAATACTTCCCAAGTATGAGAACTTTTCTACTTCTTCCAGTTCTTGACCTTGCAGCTGTACTTTTACTTCAATCTTTCTCTTCTCTCTGCTCATCACCATTGTTCTGCTCTTTTCCACGCTAATTCTCATCCCAAACTCCTCTGTCATTTCTTCCCATCTTTCATTAATACTAAAAATTCTTCTTCTTGAATACCATTGAAAAGTGGTAATATTTAGGCGTAGCAGGCCCAAGCATATGGGAATAACACTGCATGTAACTGAAAATAACTCCAAACCCAAAATATTATGTTTTCCAAAAAATTATATCCATATATTTGTCACACTTCAAAGAATAATAATGTGCAAAAAAGAAAAAAGAAGAAAAAAGAGGAAAAAAAAATACCTCTGTACAAATGCCATTTTATTTACGATTTTTTTTTTTTCATTGCATAACCTTAGTCGTATTTTACCTTATAAGACTCTTGAATCAGGCGCTAAATGACCTCGCTGTTGATGCGCCTTAAAATCCTAATATTCATTCATTCAGTTGATAATCTTCATTATTGTATGGTTTACTTCAGGCACGTACTGGTCATAAGGCAACACCGGTCATTGGCCGGTAGGCCTCAGTTATCAGGATTTTCTCTTTTATTCTATGAAGCAAATTAATGACATTTTATTTACATCACTCGATGGAGTATATGTTCTTATATTCAAATATCACTGTTATTAAATGATACATTGATTCAGCATTTTGTTTCCTTGGAACAACCATTTGGAAAAATTAATCTTATAAAATCCATGTATTCCAGAAATTTCGTGTAGTTCCTGAAACCCGTAGTATCGTATTGAAACGAGGAAATTTTCGAAAATTTCCTTGAGGGGCATGGCACCATCTATAAGTTAGCTACGCATTCCATACGCATACGCACAACAGATACGCCAAGCAAGCAGGGATCCAACCTATGAAAAAATCAACCAGGAGGAGAGAGAAATCAACGCATAGCTGAGCTAGTTGTTATCAAACAGCTCTGAGAACACGTTGAAACGATGCAGCTCCATATACATCTTGTACATAGAGCATATAGCAACACACGAAAAAATTAAAAAGAGAAGGTACAACCCATAAATAAAAAGATATAGAATTAATTGATGATCGATTAATTAAACGATCAAAGTCATCAAACGACTTTCAAATCACATCGAATCGATGCAGCTCCATATACATCTTGTACATCAGGCTTATAGCAACACAAAGAAAAATTAAAAAAGGAGGTACAACCCATAGATAAAAAGATATGGAATTAATTGATGATCGATTAATTAAACAATCAAAGTCATCGAACGACTCTCAAATTCGTTGAATCGATGCAGCTCTATATACATCTTGTACATCAGGCTTACGGCAACACAAAGAAAAATAAAAGAGAGAGGGTACAACCCATAGATAAAAAGATATGAAATTAATTGATGATCGATTGATTAAACAATCAAAGTCATCGGACAGCACTCAAATGACATCAAATCGATGCAGCTCTATATACATCTTGTACATAGAGCATATAGCAACACACACAAAAAATAAAAAGAGAAGGTACAACCCATAGATAAAAAGATATAGAATTAATTGATGATCGATTAATTAAACAATCAAAGTCATCGAACGACTCTCAAATCACGTTGAATCGATGCAGCTCTATATACATCTTGTACACAGAGCATATAGCAACACAAAACAAAATTAAAAAGAGAAGGTACAACCCATAGATAAAAAGATATGGAATTAATTGATGATCGATTAATTAAACAATCAAAGTCATCAAACGACTCTCAAATCACGTTGAATCGATGCAGCTCCATATACATCTTGTACATAGAGCATATAGCAACACACACAAAAAAAAGAGAAGGTACAACCCATAGATAAATAGATATAGAATTAATTGATGATCGATTAATTAAACGATCAAAGTCATCGAACGACTCTCAAATCACGTTGAATCGATGCAGCTCTATATCGATATCTATATATATATATATATATATATATATATATATATATATATATATATATATATATATATATATATATATATATATATATATATATATATATATATATATATATATATATATATATATATATATCTATATCGATACATCTTGTACACAGAGCATATAGCAACACAAAAAAAAATTAAAAAGAGAAGGTACAACCCATAGATAGAAAGATATGGAATTAATTGATGATCGATTAATTAAACAATCAAAGTCATCAAACGACTCTCAAAACACGTTGAATCGATGCAGCTTCATATACATCTTGTACATAGAGCATATAGCAACACACAAAAGAATTAAAAAGAGCAGGTACAACCCATAGATGAAAGGATATAGAATTAATTGATGATCGATTAATTTAACAATCAAAGTCATCGAACGACTCTCAAATCACGTTGAATCGATGCAGCTCCATATACATCTTGTACATAGAGCATATAGCAACACACAAAAAAATTAAAAAGAGAAGGTACAACCCATAGATAAAAAGATATGGAATTAATTGATGATCGATTAATTAAACAATCAAAGTCATCGAACGAATCTCAAATCACGTTGAATCGATGCAGCTCCATATACATCTTGTACATCAGGCTTATGGCAACACAAAGAAAAAAAAAAAAAGTACAACTCATAGATAAAAAGATATGAAATTAATTGATGATCGATTGATTAAACAATCAAAGTCATCGGACAGCACTCAAATGACGTCAAATCGATGCAGCTCTATATACATCTTGTACATAGAGCATATAGCAAAACACAAAAAAAAAAAAAGAGAAGGTACAACCCATAGATAAAAAGATATAGAATTAATTGATGATCGATTAATTAAACAATCAAAGTCATCGAACGACTCTCAAATCACGTTGAATCGATGCAGCTCTATATACATCTTGTACACAGAGCATATAGCAACACAAAGAAAAATTAAAAACAGAAGGTACAACCCATAGATAAAAAGATATGGAATTAATTGATGATCGATTAATTAAACAATCAAAGTCATCAAACGACTCTCAAATTCGTTGAATCGATGCAGCTCTATATACATCTTGTACATCAGGCTTATGGCAACACAAAGAAAAATAAAACAGAGAGGGTACAACCCATAGATAAAAAGATATGGAATCAATTGATGATCGATTGATTGAACAATCAAAGTCATCGAACGACTCTCAAATCACGTTGAATCGATGCAGCTCTATATACATCTTGTACACAGAGCATATAGCAACACAAAAAAAAATTAAAAAGAGAAGGTACAACCCATAGATAAAAAGATATGGAATTAATTGATGATCGATTAATTAAACAATCAAAGTCATCAAACGACTCTCAAATTCGTTGAATCGATGCAGCTCTATATACATCTTGTACATCAGGCTTATAGCAACACAAATAAAAATAAAAAAGAGAGGGTACAACCCATAGATAAAAAGATATGAAATTAATTGATGATCGATTGATTAAACAATCAAAGTCATCGGACAGCACTCAAATGACGTCAAATCGATGGAGCTCTATATACATCTTGTACATAGAGCATATAGCAACACACAAAGAAAATAAAAAGAGAAGGTACAACCCATAGATAAAAAGATATAGAATTAATTGATGATCGATTAATTAAACAATCAAAGTCATCAAACGACTCTCAAATCACGTTGAATCGATGCAGCTCCATATACATCTTGTACTTCAGGCTTATAGCAACACAATGAAAAATAAAAGAAAGAAGGTACAACCCATAGATGAAAAGATATGGAATTAATTGATGATCGATTAATTAAACAATCAAAGTCATCGGACAGCACTCAAATGACGTCAAATCGATGCAGCTCTATAAACATCTTGTACACAGAGCATATAGCAACACAAAGAAAAATTAAAAAGAGAAGGTACAACCCATAGATAAAATGATATGGAATTAATTGATGATCGATTAATTAAACAATCAAAGTCATCAAACGACTCTCAAATTCGTTGAATCGATGCAGCTCTATATACATCTTGTACATCAGGCTTATGGCAACACAAAGAAAAATAAAACAGAGAGGGTACAACCCATAGATAAAAAGATATGGAATCAATTGATGATCGATTGATTAAACAATCAAAGTCATCGAACGACTCTCAAATCACGTTGAATCGATGCAGCTCCATATACATCTTGTACATAGAGCATATAGCAACACACAAAAAAATTAAAAAGAGAAGGTACAACCCATAGATAAAAAGATATGGAATTAATTGATGATCGATTAATTAAACAATCAAAGTCATCGAACGAATCTCAAATCACGTCGAATCGATGCAGCTCCATATACATCTTGTACATCAGGCTTATGGCAACACAAAGAAGAAAAAAATTCAACTCATAGATAAAAAGATATGAAATTAATTGATGATCGATTGATTAAACAATCAAAGTCATCGGACAGCACTCAAATGACGTCAAATCGATGCAGCTCTATATACATCTTGTACATCATGCTTATGGCAACACACACAAAAATTAAAAAAAGGAGGTACAACCCATAGATAAAAAGATATAGAATTAATTGATGATCGATTAATTAAACAATCAAAGTCATCGAACGACTCTCAAATCACGTTGTTTCGATGCAGCTCCACATACATCTTATTCATTACGTCTTTCGCAACACAAATTGGAATTGAAGAAGGAATGTACACCCCATAAATGAGAAGATATAAATTTGATTGTGAATTAATTAATCGAATAATCAAAGTCGATTATTCACACTCAACTAGGGTCAAAACGATGCAGCTCCACATACATCTTATTCATTACGTCTTTCGCAACACAAATTGGAATTGAAAAAGGAATGAACACCCCATAAATGAGAAGATATAAATTTGATTGTGAATTAATTAATCGAATAATCAAAGTCGATCATTCACACTCAACTCGGGTCAAAACCATGCAGCTCCACATACATCTCTTCCCTGACGTCTATCGCAACACAGATTGAGATTGAAAAAGGAATTTACACCCCATGAATGAGAAGATATAAATTTGATTGTGAATTAATTAATCGAATAACAAAGTCGATTATTCACACTTAACTTGGGTTGAAACGATGCAGCTCTACATACATCTCTTCCATTACGTCTATCGCGAAACAAATAAAATTTAAAAAAGGAATATACACCCCATGAATGAAAAGATATAAATTTGATTGTGAATTAATTAATCGAATAATCAAAGTCGATCATTCACACTCAACTTGGGTGTAAACGATGCAGCTCCACATACATCTTATTCATTACGTCTATCGCAACACAAATAAAATTTAAAAAAGAATGTACACCCCATAAATGAAATGATATAAATTTGATTGTTAATTAATTAATCGAATAATCAAAGTCGATCATTCACAATCAACTCGGGTCAAAACGATGCAGCTTCACATACATCTTATTCATTACATCTATCGCAACACAAATAAAATTTATAAAATGAAGGTACAACTCATGGATGAAAAGATATCAAATTAATTGTGAATTGATTATTCGAATGATCAAAGTCGATTATTCACACTCAACGCTGGTCAAAACGATGCAGCTCAACAAACAGCTTATTCATTACGTCTATCGCAACACAAATAAAATTTAAAAAAGGAAAGTACAACCCATAGATGAAAAGATATCAAATTAATTGTGAATTGATTAATCGAATAATCAAAGTCGATCAATCTTTCCCATCTCTATAATTAATATGAATAATTACCTCATAATGGAATGGTAAAATCGCCCTTGTGGTGCCCCGTCCAAACGATCCTACTTTTCATCCTTAGCCTTAATTGGGGAACAATGATTTTGTATCAAGTTTCGATGTTATTAAAAAAAAAAAAAAAAAATGGAATAATTCATGAGACTAGTAATCAATACCTGAATATTTTTGATTCAAATATGCTCCATTGATTCAAACATTGTATCCAAATATTGTATCGATGCAAATATTTCTCGAACGTGTTACAACACATTGATGAATATGTTTAGTGTGAAAAGTTTTCCAATTGTAACTACGTGGGCAATTCGAAAATGAAACGAGAGTATTATTTAAAATATCAATAAAAATGAAAATGGTATCCAGAAAAAAAAGACTGCTCTGAAATTATCAAGTTCATCATGCTTGACAGGATGAGTCGAGAATCAATCTATAACAATCGTTACAGTTGTAAGTAGTTATTATATATCAATGACAATAATTTAACTTTCGTTATATTATGTTCTGATTGATGCCTTCCAGGATATCTCGGCCGAACGAAGCAAGTTGTAAAGGGTAGGGGGGGGGGGGAGGAATGTATTGTGTGAAAAAGATACGAGATGGACTTCTTTGAAAATAGCAACCCCCCACTGTCTTATTTCCGGTCATTTAACTCTCCAATAAATATTAGGTTCATACATATGTTATGTTGATGGGGGTCCAACACTAGCGAGACATCCCTGAATGTCTATATACCTCTGAAGGTCCTGTTCAAATTAATGGGCAGTTTGTCTTGTTTATAGTTTATTAAACTTTCCAAAATACATTTTAGTCCTTCAACTTTTTTTCTGTAGGTATAGAGAGTTTTCTTCAATATGCAATTTCACGTTGGCCGTCTCCGTGTACCACTTGAATACTATATGTAATGATGGTACGTATATATGACCTATATCCAACTATCAGATTTTTCCTTAATCTTTTTCTTCAGTGCGTTCATTTTGTCCCAGTACAAATAATAATTGTAAATAATTGTAATTCATAAATTTATAATAATTGTTGTGGAAATATAATTAGGATTGCACTCTAATTGCAGTGTCCTAATCACAATATCGGCATTATTGAAGAATGCTTCTAGTTTATTGAACCTATGTAACAGTGCCTGCTTTGAGGCAGATGCTGGCCAAGCCACAAAGCAGTCTATGCAAAAAAAAAATTGAAGACTATATGTCAGAACATACATTAATTACTTCATGAAAGCTTACCATCCAGAGAGAATATAAGTGATAGGGTTAGTAGAGGATGCTCGAGGCACAAGTCACAATTTCTTTGTGGGATATAGTTACAAAATTTAGTCTCATCAATAAAATTATATGCGATATTGTTTCACTCGTTGGATCAACCACTCGAGAATCTTTACAAATTCCGAGATTTCATCTACACAGCCTTTTGCCTTCAGTTTGCATTTTTTTGCGTACTATTCTATTTTTTTTATTAATATCATTTGATCAATCCTCGTGCTCTTTGATTCATCATTCACACAATATTGGCCTGAACGCATTATTGATTCGGTTTGATTTTTCTGTATTCCGAAATGAGCCATAATATTTCATCTGGTTCACAATTATTCCTACATTCAATCATCTCATATATTGATTCACGTACCATTCTTATTTTATTATTCTTTCAAATATGTTATAATTGTCAATGGCTTATATTTTTGATCATTTGATTTTCATTCTGTGCTCAGCAATCTCAGGTGTGAGACGAAGACAGAATCATCATTGAATATAAACGGTATATATATATATATATATATATATATATATATATATATATATATATATATATATGTATATATATATATATATATATATATATATACCCAGTAAACACAGAGTAGAAAAGGAGTACTATCTGTGAGAAGACTTTTCAGTGCTCGTTTGCTCTCCGATAGTCCATCAAACAACTCTCCGAAACGTGAAAATGTCCCTGCAAACTACTACCCTGGGACCAAAACTTGATAGCACTCTGATTTGTCTCTGGTAACTCTTTTCCGAGTGCTCTCAAACCACTATCTGAGCGCTCTTTGAGAGTACTCAAAGTGCTCACAAAGTCAGCTCTGGGTTGTAGTTAAAGTGTTATCATAGAAGCGCTCTCCGAGTGTACTCCTATGAGTGCTCTCTGCTCGCACTCTGTGAGAGCTCTCTGCTTGCACTCTGTGAGAGCTCTCTGCTCGCGCTCTGTGATAGCTCTCTGCTGTTACTCTGTGAGTGCTCTCTGCTCGCAATCTGTGATAGCTCTCTGCTCGCACTCTGTGAGTGCTCTCTGCTCCTACTCTGTGACAGCTCTCTGCTCGCACTCTGTGAGTGCTCTCTGCTCCTACTCTGTGAGTGCTCTCTGCTCCTACTCTGTGAGTGCTCTCTGCTCGCACTCTGTGATAGCTCTCTGCTCCTGCTCTGTGATAGCTCTCTGCTCCTACTCTGTGAGTGCTCTCTGCTCGCTCTCTGCTTCTACTCTGTGATAGCTCTCTGCTCCTACTCTGTGATAGCTCTCTGCTTGCACTCTGTGAGAGCTCTCTGCTTACACTCTGTGAGTGCTCTCTGCTCGCAATCTGTGATAGCTCTCTGATCCTGCTCTGTGATAGCTCTCTGCTCCTACTCTGTGACAGCTCTCTGCTTACACTCTGTGAGTGCTCTCTGCTCCTACTTTGTGAGTGCTCTCTGCTCCTACTCTGTGATAGCTCTCTGCTCCTACTCTGTGATAGCTCTCTGCTCGCACTCTGTGAGTGCTCTCTGCTTGTATTCTCTCTTTGCTCTCTGTTCGCACTCTATGAGTGTTATTTTAGCTAATTTAATGCTGTAGCATATTAAATTGATTATTATTAATTTGGAGTATTAAACAACAATGCTGTAATTAGTAGTAGCCTATGCCAATTCATATATATTTTTCAAATCGAAATATTACAATTTATTCCATCTTCAAATCACAGGATTTAATAAATTGTGATTTAATTTAAAAAAATAGCTAAAATCATGTTGATATTGACCCACAACACTATACAGCATTATTGAAGCAAAGAATAGTGCTCCCAATTAATAACAATCATTTCAATATGTTTCCGCATAAAATTATCTCAAATAACATTCATCGAGTGCAAACGGACTGCACTTTTAGAATCATCAAAGCATAGATCTGTGCTTCTAAAGAGTAATAATTTCAAATAATAAAAATGTAGGCATATCAATTACAAAACTTTTGTGCAGGCTTACACATTATAAATCGGCTATATTCATTTCAATTATGAAATTAAATCTCAAGTTTGTTATCCGTAGTACTGGTATGAACTAAGTATATCATTTACATAGGCCTAGAATAGAATCTCATTCATAAATTCTCTTTTATATGTTATTCTTTATTCCACCCATGTGCTGCCCATAATGAATAGTTTCAGTAATGGGTTTTTCACATCAATACATTTTTTTATCTGGTCCCCTGAAAAAGATACTAATGAGGTACCACTGTAGCCTAGTTACTTTTGATGCTTGTCAGACGAGAAAAATGTTTTCATTAGTAAATCCTTAAATCGGAGAATTAGCAAACAAAGTATATGCATGATTTCTAAATCAAAAATCCCAACACAATATGAAACTATACGTATAAAATCTGCAACCTGAACAAAATTGATCTAGGAACAAAACAATATAATGAGGAACTGATTAACAAAAACTTGGAATAAAAACAGACAAGAGAAAGGTATTGACAAAATATTAACAAACTAAACCCAAAGTATATGATATAGGAATATTTAATGATAACATAACAATACATAATGAAGCATACTTGATAATGAGTATATATATATATACTAAAACTGAAATAATGATTAATCGATCGATAATTATTAGAGGAAAAATAATGAAAAATACCTACTTAATAAGACTAATAGTCGCGAAGACTAATAGATATGAAGACATAACAATAGATATGTCGAAGACAGGGGGGAGGCAAAGAAAAATTTAATGGTCGGGAATCACATCTCCAATTGTCTGCCGCTTCTTCATTAGTGACCTTTCAAGCCTCTGCTTACTATGAGTGATCCAATAAATCACTTTCTCCTCCAACATCTTCGCGGTGCTACCCTCATAAGCCTTTTTTGACTTCACTGCCGCTGAAATGAATGAAAACACAAATTTTCAAGGAACCCAAAAATATTACAAATTCCTCTTGACAAATGACAGAACTTACATTTTATTCAATGATATATTCACTTCTATGGAATTTATGGGCTACTTCCAAACTCGACTGAAGTTGGTAAAATGGTAGGCCTAGAACGGAATAGTTGAGATTCGGTCGAGTTAGGAATCGGACGAGTTAAGACTGCTGTATTGTGGGCTCTACTAATGGCTTGTAAAATCAGTCACGTTAAGGTTCGGTCGAGTTAGGAATCGGTCGAGTTAAGATTCGGTCGAGTTAGGAATCAGTCGAGTTAGAAATCGGTCGAGTTTAGATTTGGTTGAGTTAAGATTTGGTCGAGTTAAGATTCTGCCGAGTTAAGATTCGGTCGAGCTAGGAATTGGACAAGTTGGGACTGTCATACTGTGGGCATGGCTAACGGCTTGTAAAATCAGTCGAGTTAAGATTCGGTCAAGTTAAGACTTCGGTCGGGTTGGGAATCAGACTTGTTGAGATTCGGTCGAGTACCCCTTCAGGGTAATGGAGGGAGAGGGGGGGTGGGGGGAGCTGCATGAGTTGATAAAAAGAAATAAGTCAGGGTATGGAGGTAGGCGGGGTCATGATAGAGCGGTAGTCATAAAGGGGGCTACATTAGATGTCGGTAAATTCTCTTTCTTAAATAGGACAGGTAGGGACTGGAATGGGCTTAGTAGAAATGTTTTTGAAGGGGATGAAATCAGGTTGAAGTTATTCCGTCAGAGGGTTAAGGAGATGGTGGGATAGGGGTACTTAGGGAACTTGCCACCGCGCATTTATGTGCATTTGCAAGAGTTAAATAATAATAATAATGGACGAAATCAAGTTAAGAATCAGTCGAGTTTGGACGCTCCCGAATTTATGGTCTATTGTTGTCAGTAAATGAGTCAGATGAGATGTAAATTTTGTTTTAGAGGTATGTATCTGTATGTATGTAGGTATGTAGCTATCATATCTTTATCTTTTCATCATCGACCATCTCAACCTAGCTGTTAGTGGGGTTGATGGGCAACTATGAAAAAATAATTCGGATACTTTTTTACTTGAATCCTATAATTGATATATAAATTAATGTGAAACACACTTGAATCTCACCATAACAATACATTTTATTCAATACCTATTGAACTATTGAACATTTGTACTAAAAATGAAAACACTGGTCTATTTCACGTCCATTTGAATTCAGTATGGGTAAGCAGTCAACATCTCAATTGCCCGAAGTCTAGATTACTGTACACCCACAAGCCACAAATCAATGCAGACTTATATGCCTGGACAATAAATAGTAAATACGATGCCGCAGTAAGAAGGCAGATATGAGAAAATGGGTATGTACTATGTACAGAACTTATTAAAATGGTCTGGAAGCTATAAGTAGATATATTTTTGTTCTCATCTCAACTACCATACGCCTACTATGAACAATTTTCAAGACGGGCTTGAAAGTAGAAACAGGACTACTTACAGTGCAGGGCTTCCACGAGTCGCGTCCCCTTGACCGCACGCTACCCTTTGATGCCCTTCCAGGCTAGGTCTGTAGCAACATCGTCGGGGATTATGGTGGCCAACGACCGCCGTACAAAATCCCCGAGATCGGACCCCCCTACCAAAGTTAGGTGCTTCACCTGAAATATGGATACATCTACTCAGAATCTTTAGCTACTTGGTGAGATGATCTCATGTGAAAGTGAAATGATATGGAATCTCAAACTCGTGAAAAGTTACAGAATATCGATACGAGATCTCATGTCGAATCGGTGAGAACATCTTATCTCTCAACTTAGAAAGTTAAAACACAGAAATTGCATTAAAAATGGGAATACGATGATTCTTCGAAGAGTCTATCGATAAGTTTATTCATTATTGTGAAACAAGCAATTTTTCACATCAAAATGAAATGAGGAATTTTTTCCAATTCATAGAGACAACAAATTCAATAGTATCAGTACGTTCACGCAACAACGCACCAAATACAGTAAGGCTACCGTTATTCGCGCGCGGTACGCGCCCCCAAGGAGACAGAAGTTATTCGTGCGCTACTGGCGCGTCCACAGTGGCCTAGTGCTTAATCGCGCGCCAACGGAGCGCGCCTCCAGTAGCGTGAATGTTATTCGCGCGCTAATGACATAACCTCACTTTCTTATACCCTAAAAACCCTTTCGCAGGAAAGTTTGCAAAGTTTACGACGTAGTTTGCCAGAAGTGCCTTGGCATAATTGTTGTGTGATGCAAACATGTCTGGGGAAATTAACAGTGACACAGCAAAATGATAGGTCAGGAAATGGTTGTGAATGTCAGGTGAAAGAACATCTTTAAAAATGAGAGGACCAGTGTACAGCAGAAGCATCCGCCATTCGGTTGCCTTCCATCGGTCAATATCTCGAAGGGATCGTGGTTTTCTGACAAACTCTCTACACATAAAGGGTGCCAGTGACTCGTGGTGTGCAGAGCATTCATCAACCAGTCGACATCTCAGTCGAACTGTTAGTGGCCCTCGTAGTAATAACCCGACAAACTTTCGAGTTACTCCAAGATTTATCAAGTGCATATACTCGAAGGGAAACTGAGAAACCATTCCTATTCCAATATTCTCTAATGCTGTTGCATCTTGGGAGATATGGTGATGAGGGTGTTGTCGATTTCTGAAACCTTCGTCGGTTCTTGCTTCAGAATTATCTTCAAGAAATGCTACACGTCGGTCACTGTAGACACCTTTTTGAATGCACTTTCCGCACCCATAGTAGCCCATATGCCCTTTTATCCCCTTGAGCATTGCTCTCGCTGGCGCGTCACAAAAGAAAGCTTTTATTCTTATTTGGACATTTTGTCCACCGACTTCAACACCATCACGTAGCACAACCCTTGCTTCAGTTACAAACGAATCCAAAAACGTCGATACACACGCTGGCTTTTTATTACCATGATAAACACCAATCGGGAATGGTTTTGAAACTCCTCTATTTCCTGGAAAATCAACGGCTGCAAGAATCGGTTAAAACTGACTGCCAGAACTTCTGGATAATGGTATACCGTCTACATTTATCAACAATTCAGCTGCATCTGGACAAGCTGGAGCTGAAGACAAACGATTAATAATTCCTTTTGCCATTCCATAATGAACATATTGTCCAGGCGGTACAATAACAACATCAGTTTTGCGTGGTGTTTGCAAGAGTGTTCGAGCTGTCTTTGGCAGATCATTAAAACATTCATGTTCTCGTAGCAAGACTAGTAGCTTATCTACATGACAATGCTTGACATCTAATGCCCAGCTTGCTAACTTTTCAATGAATGTAATGGCATTTGCATCGTCTCTATCGCTCTCTTCCTCCGACTCATTGTAATCCGACAGTAAAACATCCCTGAATTCCAAATCATTCACTTCGTCTGCTTCGTATTCAAATTCATTTTCTAGATAAGAGTCAATCAATACTTGTTGAACCTGTGAGCCTATCTGCTCTTCTCTTCTATCGCCGTCTCCATCGTCTGACTTCATCGGCAGCAACTTCCTGGTGGTCGACATTTCCAAATATACGCCGAACCTCATCGTTAATGACACGTCTTTGCTGGCGCCGTGACAGCTCAGATAAGCCTTTTCGTTGACTCATTCGATTAATAGGCCTGGTGGAAATAATAGAATATCAAACCTGGGACTGAGACAGTAATACCCCGTTCACACTACGATCGCTAACTGCTGCTAAGCCACTAACTGAGGTTAGCAACGTAGTATGAACGGAACGCAGTTAGCACTAACCGACATCAACAACCCCGTAACAACGTTCTGTGAACGCAGTTAGAGCTCAACCGAGACAAATTCACCCATGATGCTTTGCGCTGGAGCCAACTGCTGTTAAGCCACTAACTGAGGTTAGCAACGTAGTATGAACGGAACGCAGTCAGCACTAACCGACATCAACAACCCCGTAACTACGTTCTGTGAACGCAGTTAGAGCTCAACCGAGACAAAATCACCCATGATGCTTTGCGCTGGAGCCAACTGCTGCTAAGCCACTAACTGAGGTTAGCAACGTAGTGTGAACGGAATGAAGTTAGCACTAACCAACATCAACAACCCCATAACTACGTTCTGTGAACGCAGTTAGAGCTCAACCGAGACAAAATCACCCATGATGCTTTGCGCTGGAGCCAACTGCTGTTAAGCCACTAACTGAGGTTAGCAACGTAGTATGAACGGAACGCAGTCAGCACTAACCGACATCAACAACCCCGTAACTACGTTCTGTGAACGCAGTTAGAGCTCAACCGAGACAAAATCACCCATGATGCTTTGCGCTGGAGCCAACTGCTGCTAAGCCACTAACTGAGGTTAGCAACGTAGTGTGAACGGAATGCAGTTAGCACTAACCGACATCAACAACCCCATAACTACGTTCTGTGAACGCAGTTAGAGCTCAACCGAGACAAAATCACCCATGATGCTTTGCGCTGGAGCCAACTGCTGTTAAGCCACTAACTGAGGTTAGCTACGTAGTGTGAACGGAACGCAGTTAGCGCTAACCGACATCAACAACCCCGTAACTACGTTCTGTGAACGCAGTTAGAGCTCAACCGAGACAAAATCACCCATGATGCTTTGCGCTGGAGCCAACTGCTGCTAAGCCACTAACTGAGGTTAGCAACGTAGTGTGAACGGAATGCAGTTAGCACTAACCGACATCAACAACGCCGTAACTACGTTCTGTGAACGCAGTTAGAGCTTAACCGAGACAAAATCACCCATGATGCTTTGCGCTGGAGCTAACTGCTGCTAAGTCACCAACTGAGCTCAGCAACGTAGTGTGAACGGAACGCAGTTAGCACTAACCGACATCAACAACCCCGTAACTACGTTCTGTGAACGCAGTCAGAGCTCAACCGAGACAAAATCACCCATGATGCTTTGCGCTGGAGCCAACTGCTGCTAAGCCACTAACTGAGGTTAGCAACGTAGTGTGAACGGAATGCAGTTAGCACTAACCGACATCAACAACCCCGTAACTACGTTCTGTGAACGCAGTTAGAGCTCAACCGAGACAAAATCACCCATGATGCTTTGCGCTGGAGCTAACTGCTGCTAAGTCACCAACTGAGCTCAGCAACGTAGTGTGAACGGAACGCAGTTAGCACTAACCGACATCAACAACCCCGTAACTACGTTCTGTGAACGCAGTTAGAGCTTGACCGAGACAAAATCACCCATGATGTTTTGCTCCGGAGCTAACTGCAGTTAGCTTAACAGCAGTTAGTGAACATAGTGTGAACGGCACCCAGCATTGGGTGATTTTTCATGGAATGACCCACCAGTGAGCAACTGATACGCGCGAATGGCTACGTCTTAACTGGTACGATTCTCATTTCGCAACAACCATTGAAATGCATATCTAACCTAAAATGAGGCGAGTTGAGATTCGTACGAATTGAGAATCGTACGAGTTGAGACGACGTTGAAATAGCATGAGCCTAAAATGTTGCGAGATGAGAATTGTGCGAGTTGAGAATCGTACCAGTTGAGACGACGTCGAAATAGCATGAGCCTGAAATGTTGCGAGATGAGAATTGTGCGAGATGAGAATCGTACCAGATGAGACGACGTTGAAATAGCAGGAGCCTATACAATGATGCGAGATGAGAATCGTACGAGTTGAGACGACGTTGAAATAGCATGAGCCTAAAATGTTGCGAGATGAGAATTGTGCGAGTTGAGAATCGTACCAGTTGAGACGACGTCGAAATAGCATGAGCCTGAAATGTTGCGAGATGAGAATTGTGCGAGATGAGAATCGTACCAGATGAGACGACGTTGAAATAGCAGGAGCCTATACAATGATGCGAGATGAGAATCGTACCAGATGAGACGACGTTGAAATAGCAGGAGCCTATACAATGATGCGAGATGAGAATCGTACCAGATGAGACGACGTTGAAATAGCAGGAGCCTATACAATGATGCGAGATGAGAATTGTGCGAGTTGAGAATCGTACCAGTTGAGACGACGTCGAAATAGCATGAGCCTGAAATGTTGCGAGATGAGAATTGTGCGAGATGAGAATCGTACCAGATGAGACGACGTTGAAATAGCAGGAGCCTATACAATGATGCGAGATGAGAATCGTACCAGATGAGACGACGTTGAAATAGCAGGAGCCTATACAATGATGCGAGGTGAGAATCGTACCAGATGAGACGACGTTGAAATAGCAGGAGCCTTTACAATGATGCGAGATGAGAATCGTACCAGATGAGAATCGTACCAGTTGAGACGACGTTGAAATAGCATGAGCCTAAAATGTTGCGAGATGAGAATTGTGCGAGTTGAGAATCGTACCAGTTGAGACGACGTTGAAATAGCAGGAGCCTAAAATGTTGCGAGATGAGAATTGTGCGAGTTGAGAATCGTACCAGTTGAGACGACGTTGAAATAGCATGAGCCTAAAATGTTGCGAGATGAGAATTGTGCGAGTTGAGAATCGTACCAGTTGAGACGACGTTGAAACAGCAGGAGCCTATACAATGATGCGAGATGAGAATCGTACCAGTTGAGACGACGTTGAAATAGCAGGAGCCTATACAATGATGCGAGATGAGAATCGTACCAGTTGAGACGACGTTGAAATAGCAGGAGCCTATACAATGATGCGAGATGAGAATCGTACCAGTTGAGACGACGTTGAAATAGCAGGAGCCCATACAATGATGCGAGATGAGAATCGTCCCAGTTGAGACGACGTTGAAATAGCATGAGTCTAAAATGTTGCGAGATGAGAATTGTGCGAGTTGAGAATCGTACCAGTTGAGACGACGTTGAAATAGCATGAGCCTAAAATGTTGCGAGATGAGAATTGTGCGAGTTGAGAATCGTACCAGTTGAGACGACGTTGAAATAGCAGGAGCCTATACAATGATGCGAGATGAGAATCGTACCAGTTGAGACGACGTTGAAATAGCAGGAGCCTATACAATGATGCGAGATGAGAATCGTACCAGTTGAGACGACGTTGAAATAGCAGGAGCCTATACAATGATGCGAGATTAGAATCGTACCAGATGAGACGACATTGAAATAGCAAGAGCGTATACAATGATGCGAGATGAGAATCGTACCAGTTGAGACGACATTGAAATAGCAAGAGCGTATACAATGATGCGAGATGAGAATTGTGCGAGTTGAGAATCGTACCAGTTGAGACGACGTTGAAATAGCAGGAGCCTATGCAATGATGCGAGATGAGAATCGTACCAGTTGAGACGACGTTGAAATAGCATGAGCCTAAAATGTTGCGAGATGAGAATTGTGCGAGTTGAGAATCGTACCAGTTGAGACGACGTTGAAATAGCAGGAGCCTATACAATGATGCGAGATGAGAATCGTACCAGATGAGACGACGTTGAAATAGCAGGACTCTATACAATGATGCGAGATGAGAATCGTACCAGATGAGAATCGTACCAGTTGACACGACGTTGAAATAGCATGAGCCTAAAATGTTGCGAGACAAGAATCGTGCGAGTTGAGAATCGTACCAGTTGAGACGACATTGAAATAGCAGGAGCCTATACAATGATGCGAGATGAGAATCGTACCAGTTGAGACGACGTTGAAATAGCATGAGCCTAAAATGTTGCGAGACAAGAATCGTGCGAGTTGAGAATCGTACCAGTTGAGACGACATTGAAATAGCAAGAGCGTATACAATGATGCGAGACGAGAATTGTGCGAGTTGAGAATCGTACCAGTTGAGACGACGTTGAAATAGCAGGAGCCTATACAATGATGCGAGATGAGAATCGTACCAGTTGAGACGACGTTGAAATAGCATGAGCCTAAAATGTTGCGAGACAAGAATCGTGCGAGTTGAGAATCGTACCAGTTGAGACGACATTGAAATAGCAAGAGCGTATACAATGATGCGAGATGAGAATCGTGCGAGTTGGGAATCGTACCAGTTGAGACACAAGTATATTTTGTCTATGCCTTCACCTGTGAGGGCGTGTTTTTGCTAACCAATGAGAGGCCGGGCGAATCATTTACAAAAACGTGTGTAGGCCTACACTCGCAACCCATGCCTTATGCGGGATTCGAACCCACACTCAACTGTGACTTCAGTTTCTGAAGCGACGTGCCTCAGCTGACCGAGCTACTGAGGGCGGCAACACTATAACATTATTACTATTTGATAATGACTACTCCATATATCAATTGTGAACCAGTCTTTACCAATACCGCAGTGGTAATAGCATTAACCACAATTCTATTTTTGACACATTCGGACAAGAAAATGTCCGAAAACAGTCTTCTTGATTACAATATGTCATTAAAATTCACATTGAAGAATCTTAAAATTCAATGTGACTCTGATATTTGACGTCACCAAGTGGGTAATTGTGGTTAATGCTATACTCAACCAGGGCCTACCTATTCTAGAAAGTTTGGAAGAGGGCAGAATAGGCCTATTCGAGCTAGGGCTTAGGCTAACTCATTTTGCTGTCTATAGCCCTTCTAGACCTAAGTCCTATCATATTCTATGGTCCTATTGTTGGCAAAAACTTAGAACATTGCCTTTATTGCATTTGGTATTGCATTCGGTAATATGCTGTATGTGTAACCAGTCTGTAGAGTTATGTTGAGTCCATTCAGCACAAAACCTCACCCTACCTAAACCTAACCATCACTAAACAACCTAATAGCTACAAAACATTAAACGAAACAAAAACTGGACCATCATCTACCACCATTGAGTAGGCCTATGGAGTCCATACTCAATGCATAGGCTGCATAAACCTAAAACAGACCGGTTAGGCCTAGGCCTGGGCCTACACATTCGGCATGCTTACCTTGCTTTCTTGTACAGAATAGGCTTAGGCCTACGCTTATGCAATCATAAATGTTATTAAATCAGAATTAATGGGAGCGATTCACTTACCTTTGCCTATAACTTGATCTCCAAACTTGACGGTGACTTGGTGTAGCCTACGCGTTGTTTGTTGAAACTTTATACACAATACACAACGTTCGAAAATCTTCCCAACAATGGCACCTTTGCGCGTGTATGATACGTCGTCGTGGCGATCACGCCAAACATCTCGCAAATAACTCGCACTCGCAACGTCCACAGCACTTGGTTACCTCTGCACGGCGCTCACTTTGAATCTTCTCTTTGCTTGTATAATTATATGGGATAGGTGACTATTTGGATATAGACTTCAATGCACAGGAGCCTATCGGGCTTTATGGTACCGGTAGTAAGAATTCTCAGTCTACGTAAAATAACTTCTGTTTGATACGTTCAATATTTTGGTTTTGAGACTTCTGAACCTAAAAGTTGTCAGGGTCAAAGGTTTTTGTTTTGAATATAAAAGAAAAAATCCCCTAATTTTATATTCTCAAATTCCACATCGCAATGATATTATAATAATTACAACAGGTTTGGCGGTGGATTGGAAACTGTCGTGATCTACTTACGAGTGGATGTACCCTATATATTATGTGATCATTTACTGTGGTACAGTTTTTTTTTTAAATGAATGTCGTGCAATTCGAATTATTATTGAAGTAAATAGAGGGGCTCACTGCAAACCACTCTTCAAAAAAATGAAAATTTCAACCTTTCACTGCATTTATATCTTACAAGCAAATTTATGTGTAAAAAATGAAATCTTTGAATTCAAACACAGATGTAGGCCTACACTCGCAATACATAAGTACGAAAACGAATATCCCTTACTTTACCGGTAGTGTAAAGTTTTTGCAATCTATGAAAATAAAATTTGAAGTTCGGGTTATAGTTGTATGAATTTCAGATTGAACCACCTGGCATCTATGTAATTGAGTAAAAGAATATAAATGTGCTTATACTTTCACTTTCCTTGGCTCGTTTTTCTGAGCCGCTCAAGATTTGTTGGCTCATTTTGGCGCGTGTTTGTTGAAAATACAAGAATTATTTAAACCATAACCATCCATCCGAATTTGATCTGACTTCGGATTTGTGGTTGATTCATTTGTATTCATATTTGGTAGAAATTTCGTTATCACAACCTGAAAAAAAAATTGCCGCCAAAAAATTCAAATCTGTTTTTCATAATTTATTTAAATTGCAGAGTTTTTTTCACGTATTTTAAATATTCTCAAAGTTCTCTAACCATATTTGAATCTATATTGGCAACGGTTTCGAATTAAAAAAAAAAAACCTGATCTAAACCTATGAGTAGGGGTGATTTGTTAAAGTCTGATGTCTACTTTGTCCTCTTGTTTTCTGACAATTTCTTAAATCTTGAAATCTAAATTGCTGCTATGTTTACGGCCGGATCACTGAGAAATTTGAACAGGTGATTATTAATGCTAGTAAATATACGTGTATCAATTTTCATCAGAATTCAATGTACGGATTTTATTTAAAAAATTGTTATTAAGATGTGGTGTATTGAAAATTTGGCGACAACTCGGAGAGCAGTCGGAGAGCTCACTTCGATACAATAAAATTATATCACATCCGTGACAACTCGGAGAGCAGTCGGAGAGCTCACTTCGATACAATGAAATTGTTATCACATCCGTGACAACTCGGAGAGCAGTCGGAGAGCTCACTTCGATATACAATGAAATTGTTATCACATCCGTGACAACTCGGAGAGCAGTCGGAGAGCTCACTTCGATACAGTGAAATTGTTATCACAATAGTGACAACTCGGAGAGCAGTCGGAGAGCTCACTTCGATACAATGAAATTGTTATCACATCCGTGACATCTCGGAGAGCAGTCGGAAAGCTCACTTCGATACAATGAAATTGTTATCACATCAGTGACAACTCGGACAGCAGTCGGAGAGCTCACTTCGATACAGTAAAATTGTTATCACAATAGTGACAACTCGGAGAGTAGTTGGAGAGCTCACTTCGATACAGTAAAATTGTTATCACAATAGTGACAACTCGGAGAGCAGTCGGAGAGCTCACTTCGAAACAGTAAAATTGTTATCACAATAGTGACAACTCGGAGAGTAGTCGGAGAGCTCACTTCGATACAAAAAAATTGTTATCACAATAGTGACAACTCGGAGAGCAGTCGGAGAGCTCACTTCGATACAGTAAAATTGTTATCACAATAGTGACAACTCGGAGAGTAGTCGGAGAGCTCACTTCGATACAAAAAAATTGTTATCACAATAGTGACAACTCGGAGAGCAGTCGGAGAGCTCACTTCAATACAGTGAAATTGTTATCACAATAGTGACAACTCGGAGAGTAGTTGGAGAGCTCACTTCGATACAGTAGAATTGTTATCACATCCGTGACAACTCGGAGAGCAGTCAGAGAGCTCACTTCGATACAGTAAAATTGTTATCACATTAGTGACAACTCGGAGAGTAGTCGGAGAGCTCACTTCAATACAGTGAAATTGTTATCACAATAGTGACAACTCGGAGAGTAGTTGGAGAGCTCACTTCGATACAGTAGAATTGTTATCACATCCGTGACAACTCGGAGAGCAGTCAGAGAGCTCACTTCGATACAGTAGAATTGTTATCACAATAGTGACAACTCGGAGAGCAGTCGGAGAGCTCACTTCGATACAATGAAATTGTTATCACATCCGTGACAACTCGGAGAGCAGTCAGAGAGCTCACTTCGATACAGTAAAATTGTTATCACAATAGTGACAACTCGGAGAGCAGTCAGAGAGCTCACTTCGATACAGTAGAATTGTTATCACATCCGTGACAACTCGGAGAGCAGTCAGAGAGCTCACTTCGATACAGTAGAATTGTTATCACATCCGTGACAACTCGGAGAGCAGTCAGAGAGGTCACTTCGATACAGTAGAATGGTTATCACATCCGTGACAACTCGGAGAGCAGTCGGAGAGCTCACTTCGATACAGTAAAATTGTTATCACAATAGTGACAACTCGGAGAGCAGTCAGAGAGCTCACTTCGATACAGTAGAATTGTTATCACATCCGTGACAACTCGGAGAGCAGTCAGAGAGCTCACTTCGATACAGTAGAATTGTTATCACATCCGTGACAACTCGGAGAGCAGTCAGAGAGGTCACTTCGATACAGTAGAATGGTTATCACAACCGTGACAACTCGGAGAGCAGTCGGAGAGCTCACTTCGATACAGTAAAATTGTTATCACAATAGTGACAACTCGGAGAGCAGTCAGAGAGCTCACTTCGATACAGTAGAATTGTTATCACATCCGTGACAACTCGGAGAGTAGTCGGAGAGCTCACTTCGATACAGTAAAATTGTTATCACATCCGTGACAACTCGGAGAGCAGTCGGAGAGCTCACTTCGATACAGTAGAATTGTTATCACAATAGTGACAACTCGGAGAGCAGTCAGAGAGCTCACTTCGATACAGTAGAATTGTTATCACATCCGTGACAACTCGGAGAGCAGTCGGAGAGCTCACTTCGATACAGTAAAATTGTTATCACAATAGTGACAACTCGGAGAGCAGTCAGAGAGCTCACTTCGATACAGTAGAATTGTTATCACATCCGTGACAACTCGGAGAGTAGTCGGAGAGCGCACTTCGATACAATCATTTTGTTATCACAATAGTGACAACTCGGAGAGTAATCGGAGAGATCACTTCGATACAGTAAAATTGTTATCACATTAGTGACAACTCGGGGAGCAGTCAGAGAGCTCACTTCGATACAGTAGAATTGTTATCACAATAGTGACAACTCGGAGAGTAGTTGGAGAGCTCACTTCGATACAGTAAAATTGTTATCACAATAGTGACAACTCGGAGAGCAGTCGGAGAGCTCACTTCGATACAGTAAAATTGTTATCACAATAGTGACAACTCGGAGAGCAGTCAGAGAGCTCACTTCGATACAGTAGAATTGTTATCACATCCGTGACAACTCGGAGAGTAGTCGGAGAGCGCACTTCGATACAATCATTTTGTTATCACAATAGTGACAACTCGGAGAGTAATCGGAGAGATCACTTCGATACAGTAAAATTGTTATCACATTAGTGACAACTCGGAGAGCAGTCAGAGAGCTCACTTCGATACAGTAGAATTGTTATCACATCCGTGACAACTCGGAGAGTAGTCGGAGAGCGCACTTCGATACAATCATTTTGTTATCCTAATAGTGACAACTCGGAGAGTAATCGGAGAGATCACTTCGATACAGTAGAATTGTTATCACAATAGTGACAACTCGAAGAGTAATCGGAGAGCTCACTTCGATACAGTAAAATTGTTATCACATCCGTGACAACTCGGAGAGCCGTCGGAGAGCTCAATTCGATACAGTAAAAATCAGTCTTATTGTTGGCAATCAGAGTATACTCCGAGTTGTACCAGTGAGATAAAACACTGGAGGCAGAAAATCTGGTAATCTCACAAACTGCTACAAAAGTGAACTCTGGTGTGACAACTATTTTCATATGAAACAGCTCACATGTGAGTGGTCTTTTGAAGTAGTTTGTGAGTGAAAAACCAACTGGACTTCTTGAATATAAAATCTAGTCACAAATTTCAGTTTTGGAGTGAACTCCGAGACATCACATTTGGGACCAATTTGTTTTGTCACGATATGTGATCTCCTAGAGCTATCTGATTTGTCTCAGTGGTGACTGCTTTTCAAGAGTTGATGAAATTCTCTCCCGAAATGCTCACAATCTAGTCACATTTGACGGGTAGCACTTTGTGAGAACTGTGACCAAAATAAACTCCTCTCCGAGTACTCCCGTGTTTACTGGGTATATATATATATATATAAATATATATATATATATATATATATATAAATATATATAAATATATATATCTATATATATATATATATATATATATATATATATATATATATATATATATATATATATATATATAAATATATGTATATATATATATATATATATATATATATATATATATTTATATATATATTGATATAGATATAGATATATATATATATATATATATATATATATATATATGTGAATATATATATATATATATATATATATATATATATATATATATATATATATATATATATATATGAATATATATATATATATATATATATATATATATATATATATATATATATATATATATATATATATATATATATATATATATATAATATATAATGTTGAGTGTGAATAATCGACTTTGATTATTCGAATGATCAATTTACAATTAAATTTATATCTTTTCATTTATGGGGTGTACCTTCCTTTTTGAATTCTATTTGTGTTGCGATAGACGTAATCAATAAGATGTGTGTTGAGCTGCATCGATTTGACTAGGGTTGAGTGTGAATAATCAACTTTGAATATTCGATTAATTGATTCACAATTAAATTTATATCTTCCAATTTATGGGGTGTACATTCCTTTTTTGAATATTATTTGTGTTTCAATAGACGTAATGAATGAGATGTATGTACGGCTGCATCGTTTTAACTCAAGTTGAGTGTGAATGATCGACTTTGATCATTCGATTAATTGATTCACAATTAAATTCATATCTTTCAATTAATGGGGTGTACATTCCTTTTTTGAAATGTATATTTGTTGCGATAGACGTAATGAACAAAATGTATGTAGAGCTGCATCGTTTCGAATCGAGTTGAGTGTGAATAATCGACTTTGATTATTTGATTGATTAATTCACAATACAATTTATATCTTTCCATTTATGGAGTGTACATTCCTTTTTCAAATTTTATTTGTGTTGCGATAGACGTAATGAATAGGATGTATGTGGAGCTGCATCGTTTTAACTCGAGTTGAGTGTGAATAATCAACTTTGATTATTCGATTAATTAATTCAAAATCTAATTTATATCTTTTCGTTTATGGGGTGTAATTTCTCTTTTCAAATTTCATTTGTGTTGCGATAGAAGTAATGAATAAGATTTATGTCGAGCTGCATCGTTTTAACTCGAGTTGAGTGTGAATAATCGACTTTGATTATTCGATTAATTAATCTGCAATAGAATTTATATCTTTTCAGTTATGGGGTATACATTCCTTTCTGAATTCTATTTGTGTTGCGATAGACGTTAGGGAAGAGATGTGTGTGGAGCTGCATCGTTTTAACTCAAGTTTAGTGTGAATAATCGACTTTGATTATTCGATTGATTAATTCACAATCAAATTTATATTTTTTTTATTTATGTGGTGTACATTCCTTTTTTAAATTCTATTTGTGTCGCGATAGACGTAATGGAAGAGATGTATGTAGAGCTGCATCGTTTTAACTCGAGTTGAGTGTGAATAATCGACTTTGATTATTCGATCAATTAATTCACAATCAAATTTGAATCTTTTCATTTTTGGGGTGTACATTCCTTCTTCAAATGTTATTTGTGTTGCGATAGACGTAATGAATAAGATGTATGTGGAGCTGCATTGTTTTAACCCGAGTTGAGTGTGAATGATCGACTTCGATTATACGATTAATTAATTTACGGTTAAATTTATATCTTTTCATTTATGGGGTGTACATGCCTTTTTTAAATTTTATTTATGTCGCTATAGACGTTATGGAAGAGATGTATGTGGAGCTGCATCGTTTCAACCCGAGTTGAGTGTGAATGATCGACTTTGATTATTCGATAAATCAATTCACAATCAAATTTGTATCTTTTCATTCATGGGGTGTACATTCCTTTCTCAAATTGTATTTGTGTTGCGATAGACGTAATGGAAGAGGTGTATGTTGAGCTGCATCGTTTTAACCCGAGTTGATTGTGAATGATCGACTTTGATTATTCGATAAATCAATTCACAATTAAATCTATATCTTCTCATCTATGGGTTGTACCCACCTTTTTCAAATCTTATTTGTGTTGCGATAGACTTAATGAACAAGATGCGTGTAAAGCTGCATCGTTCGACTCGAGTGTGATTAATCGACTTTGATTATTCGATTAATCAATTCACAATTAATTTCATATCAAATAATTTCATATCTTTTCATCTATAGGTTACCCTCCTCTATCAAAATTCATCTGTGTTGCGATATACGTTTTGAACAAGATGTATGTATAGAGCTGCATCGTTTCCAAACAAATGCTGGTGACTTTTTTTTTCTGTGGATTGGTACTGGCGTATGTGGAATGCGTATCCGTATGGAATGTGCAGCTGACTTATAGATGGTGGGCATGGCTCTCTCCTTGCATTCACCATCGATATGCATACTCAGTATTCAATCTGAATCAATCTATCATTCAATAACAGTGATATTTGAATATAAGAACATTTACTCCATCCAGTGATTCAAATAGAATGTCATTAATTTGATTAATAGAATGAAAGAAAAAACCCTGATAACTGAGGCACAATTGAGTGCTTGCCTTCTAAAAACTAGTTCAAACTAAAAACGTTGGGAAGAAAGTTTGGGGTTACAAAAGGGTGCAGGCAAGGGAGGTTCGAAAAGCTTTTGAGGATAGGTTTGAGAAGTGGTGCGAGATAGACATGGATGATATTGAAGGGCTGTGGTTCAATTTTCAGAAAATATATGAAGAGGTTAGGGATAAGTTGGTTCCCTATAAGGTGCTACAGGCAAATGCAGATCCGGCTTACTATAATAGTACGGTTAGGAGGCTTAAGAGGAGGGGTAGAAAGATGAGTAGGAAGCAGGGGAGGGAAAAGAGGTGGTCCAGGAACTAAGGCGGGAATTAAACAGGGCTAAGAGGGAGGCAAAAGAAAGATTCATGGGGGGTATGTTCAATGAACGTGATGTGCAAGGTAGCTGGAATAGAATGTATAGGTTTGTTTCTAGTCAGAAAGGTAGTGGCAGGGAGTTGCCAACTTTAGTTGATCAGGTAGGGAATGAGTGGAAAACGGACATAGAGAAGGCAGCAGCTTTAAATAGATTCTATGGGGAAGTGTTCAATGCGAATGGAATTATGGGGGAGGAGGAAGCAATAGAGGGGGATGGGGAGGAGGTTCTGCTCACAGAGAGAAGTGTGGAATGTATTAAGGAAACTTAAAAGTGGGAAGTCGCCAGGCATAGATGGGGTGCAAAGCGATCTACTGAAATTAGCGGGTAGGGGAGTTGTAGGTTATTTGCTAAGGTTGTTTCAAGCTTCACTCACAGCAGGTAGAGTACCGCAAGTTTGGAAAAAAGCGGAGGTGGTTCCAATTTCAAAGGGAGGGCAAAGGGGTAGGGTAGACAACTACAGGGGAATTAGTTTAACATCGCATGTGTGTAAGATAATGGAAAGGGTGGTTATAAAGAGAGTAGTGGAGAAGGTAGATGAAAGAAGGAGTATTTCAGAAGTGCAGCATGGGTTTAGGAAGGGTTATTCATGTGAGACGCAGTTGTTAGGTTTTGCAGAAGAGTTGGCTGGGGTAGTTGATAGGGGGGGACGTGTTGATGCAGTGTTTTTAGATTTCGAGAAGGCTTTTGATAAGGTAGATCACAATATATTATTAGGGAAGTTAAAAATGTCCGTTGGGAATGCTGGGTTGGTTAATTGGATTGGAAACTTTCTTCAGGATAGAGTGCAAAGAGTTCGGGTGGGTTCAGAGGTTTCAAGTGAGACTAAGGTTACGTCAGGAGTTCCACAGGGTAGTGTGTTGGGTCCCTTATTGTTTGATTTATATATAGATGATCTGACTAGTGTTGTTGATTCGAAAATAAGGTTATTTGCAGATGATTGTGTGTTATATAGGGAAATCATTACAGAGGAGGATGTAGTAGCTCTTTAGGTAGATTTAGCGGCAATTAATCGTTGGGTTCAGTCAAACAAGATGGGGTTGAATACAGGAAAGTGCAAGTTAGTCACATTCGGTAAGAGAAACATAAGGACAGATGTAGTGTATGAGGTAGGAGGGAAGACGCTGGAGTTGGTGGAAAACTACAAGTATTTGGGGGTGGTATTTGATAGGCGTCTAGGGTGGGGGAGTCAGATTGAGAGAATAGTAAAAAAGAGTATAAATGCACTAAACTTTGTAATGAGGCAACTTAGGGGGGCAGGTATGGAGATTAAGGAAAAAGCATATTTCTCGTTAGTGCATCCCACGGTAGAATATGCTAGTTCAGTTTGGGATCCTTATAGATTAGGTGAGATAAGGGATGTGGAAAGGGTTCAAAGGATTGCTGTGAGAAGGGTTACAGGTAGGGTTAGGAGGTGGAAATGGGATGAGAATGAAAGGGGGGAGAGGGTAAGAATGTTGGAGAGTCCAACTGAGATGATAAGAGACCTGGGGTGGCAGAAATTGGAAATACGGAGGAAGGAGGATCGTTTATGTAATTTCTTCAGGGTAATGGAGGGAGAGGGGGGGTGGGGGGGAGCTGCATGAGTTGATAAAAAGAAATAAGTCAGGGTATGGAGGTAGGCGGGGTCATGATAGAGCGGTAGTCATAAAGGGGGCTACATTAGATGTCGGTAAATTCTCTTTCTTAAATAGGACAGGTAGGGACTGGAATGGGCTTAGTAGAAATGTTTTTGAAGGGGATGAAATCAGGTTAAAGTTATTCCGTCAGAGGGTTAAGGAGATGGTGGGATAGGGGTACTTAGGGAACTTGCCACCGCGCATTTATGTGCATTTGCAAGAGTTAAATAATAATAATAAATGACACTGAACGTCCCTGCAGCTACAAATATTGGTTTTGGAGCCATTTTCAATTTCGTAAGTGGAATGATTTCAGCATCTGAACGTCATCTGAAACACGCTGAACCATATTGAATATGGGTGTAATTTCAAAAAAATTCCTGAGGGGCCAGAAGGGGGCCTTCCGCCCTTTCCCCCCACGGGATGCTGGCTTCGCGATAACGGGTCGTTGTACAGCTATTCTCATGTGGTATTTTCTTTTCCAAACTGAAATCATCCCCCCCCCCCCATGAATATGACCTGGATCCGCCCCTGGTATATAGATCGGTACTTACCTCACCAAGCACACGAGTACAGTGCGAGCGAACTTTTTCAAAACTTGACTATGTAAAAAATAAACTTATAGCAAACATCACTCAAGAACATCTTAAAAATTATATGATTTTAAATTGCGAGTCCGATCTTTTAGATACATTAAATACTGACGTGATTATAAATGATGTTGCATCGACTTGAAAAAGTTTGTCAAGACTTCTTAACTTGGACTATTTATGGCTTTGTCACTTCAAACCTTCCTAGTTTCTACTGGTACCGTACTCATATTGTACTATTGTACATGTCGACATCGACTATGTTTAAAATGCTTCAATAAAAATTATTAATTATTGATAAGGAAAAAATCTTCTGTTTTCCTTGTCCTGGATTTGGTTTTACATAATCAATTGATAATTACTGGTAAATGGTCACCATAAAGTGGGCCCTTAATTTCAGTGCTGGCTGGTGGGCCTACCATTTGCCAGTACGTCCCTGGTTTACTTGCTTGGTGCATCTTCATGACATTTAACAAAATTAATTACTATTCAGGATCGCATGATTAGATTATAACTCCTTGCATTGCTAACTATAATTCTGATTCTGTGAATTGCTTATACTGTTTCTGTAACCATTTGCCTTTAGTCAAGTTATTCAAATATAGATTTATTTTAAAATACTTTTTCAATCAAAATTTTGAAATAATACCACCAGATAATGTTACCACTCGCCTTCAGCTCCTTAATATATATGTACAGTTCCTCAATTAATTAATACATATGGCAGTAGTCAGTTAAGTGTCGCAGTTCTCACTGATCACTATATATTCAATTCTATTATTCCTCCACGTATAAAAAACCTAGACAAATACTCTGCTATGAAACCCTTGTTAGAAAATCTGTTACTCAATTCTTAATCTTCTTGTTTACATCAATGTATTATAACAAGAAATAATTGTTATACTGAATAGTGTTTTTACTACAATTTTGTACACTTAAAATCAACGTTTTCTTTTTTCTCTTGGACTTACCCATAAAATGAGAAATAGTGAAGTACTACTTTCAAGTTATGCCAAGTTATTTTTTGTGTGTATTTGTTAATCTTTGATTTTGATTCCAGTGGGAGCGAAACACGATGCTTTAGACATATGTTATCTTACCCCTACAGTCAAGCCAGCAATTTTGGCTTTGTAGGTTTTCATGATGAATGTTTCATGTAATCATGTATTATTCAATGTGTGACCAATACAAAAAATTTAAAGAATCACTCTTTAAATAATATCAACTTGAATATTTTAGTTATCGAGAAATAAAATTCCACAGGTTATTATTATTATTTAAACTCTTACATAAATGCGCGGTGGTAAGTTCCCTAACTAACCCTATCCCACCACCTCCCTAACCCTCTTGACAGAATAACTCCTTACTTCATCCCCCTCAAAACCACTTCTTCTAAGCCCATTCCAGTCCCTACTTGTCCTATTCAAGAAAGAGTTCATAATGAAGACATCATTTACATGTTGGGAAACTGTTGGTACCCATTACTCATAGTTTTTAAAATACACTGGAAACTGGTCAATCATTACTAATGAGTGACTAATGAGTATTTGATCAAAAAGAAGGAAGATGATACATTTACCCAAACTAGCATTGATCGACAATTATTTTTTCCAATTTAATGTTTCAAATTAAAACATTTTTTGGTAAGGTTTTTCAAATATTGTCACAATTTGGATTGAAACTCATTTCAAAAATATTATTCAAAACTGTTGTTGACAATTAAAAATTTCGATTTTGGTGCAAGGATTTTTTTTCTGTTGTTGATCAGTACAAACACTTTCATTATGCATCTATTCTGACTAACAAGTAAAAGTAGTAACATATTTTCTTTTATATATAAAGCTCAGCATCAATATCCACAAAATTATTTCATCATCATATTTATAACTTTGATTATTATTCTTGGCATTGTAATGCAGCACCCAAAGCTACAGTAAGTTCGAGTAGTCACCCCACTGGCTCAGTCAGTCAAGTGCCTGCTTTAGACACTGAAGTCAAGACACTGAAGTCAAGTCAAGTATGGGTTCGAGCCTCGCACACAACATTTGTTATTACAAACATCATTCATCCATTCATTCGTACCCCCAAATAACCTAGTTGTTAGTGGGGTTGTTATAATCAAGTATTTTAAGACGCTTCCATTTCATTATTTTAATGCACCCTTTGTTCACATGAATAGGACACTTGCTCTCAGCTTTAGTCTTTGTTCAAGAGTAACATTGACTGGAAATTTTACCGGTCATACTAAACCTATGTGCTATGTACTGTACACTGCGTTAACAAAGGCATTCAATCGCTGGCAATCTTTTCGTCAAGTTGTAGATTTATTCATCATAACATCAACATATAACATACATTTAGGTTCGTTAAAGACAAAAATAACAAATTGAATAATCGCCAATCATTTTCTCAGCGCGACACGATGAATACATCTACAACTTGACGAAAC
Source organism: Brachyptera risi (assembly GCA_964007535.1). NCBI lineage: Eukaryota > Metazoa > Arthropoda > Insecta > Plecoptera > Taeniopterygidae > Brachyptera > Brachyptera risi. The sequence goes on from OZ023327.1 coordinate 36,318,704, forward strand.
AATGTCTTCGTTCAAATGCCACCGTTAATAGCGAGGGTTTGCTTTGGTACTATGGGTAAAATTTCCAATATATATATATTTTTTCATCAGAGTCAAGTCAAGTAATAGTGAAAGGAACAAGTTATCTGAAAAATAATGACAATGTCTTAGAAATGAAAGCATCAAGAATTGTTTAATCATTTCCTTGAGAAATGTTGCTATGTAGGGTTTACGTTTCCACACTCAAACCTATACTGCCAGCACTTGCCAAATTCAATATCCAGAACAATCAATTGCTACTGCCCAAATCAGTGTTGACAAGAGAATTGTCTTAGTAGGGCTACTTCAAAACACTTATTGCTGCTAAACACAATTGCTGCATGAGGTGTGTTGTTTAAAATATAAAAATAATATCACAAAAAATTAAGACATTCGAAGATATTTTATTTGTAACATATTGATACATCTTTAGCATAGCAAATACAATATTGTGTCTTTTATCAGTCACATTATGCACAACTCTATAATTTACTGCAAGTCAATGTACGTACAGTGCATACTAAAATCTTCAAATAGTAAGTGAATGAGAATTGAAAATACAGGAAAACCAGTTCGAATTCTACTGATTTGTCCATACAACTTTCATTGATTTTTTTTGACAAGCTCTTGGCACTTGAATGCACAAACCACAATCGTGAGTAAATACAAGTAAAAGTTGGGTGCAACAATAATATTCGGATGCTTGTTTGATGTCAATACATACTTTGCTGAACATAATAAATATGGTAACAGTAATATCCCACAAAAGTGGCACAACAATAATTTCATTCTTAAAAGATTTCATTTCATCTTGAATGCTCATTCATCGAATCCATTGTTAGAAACAACAGGTAATGGGCAGCATTACCAGTTAATTAAAGAGGTGGTAAGGTGCAAATCTTAATTTTTACCATTGATCCGTCTCATTATGTTATGACATAAAATGCCCTTTAAAAATAAATAACTATTTTTAATATTTACAAGAAGTATTTTGAAAAAATAGGCTATGAAAGAACGCCCAATCTTTACAGAATATGATTTTATTTTGTTCATTATTGTACAAACGTCTGTCGTTCAAGTTTCTGACAATCATTGTAAATAAACCAATGTCCTCTCCCCTGCTCCAACACCTGCCCTCTCTATGACATGGTAGAAATATGCGAGGTTGGCGGTGTTGACAGCTCAAGGTTATTGCTCAAAACTGCAACAATGAAGCCACACTCCACAATGTCTTATGCGAGTTAATCAATTGAAATCATATGGCGGAATCAAGTAGCTATAAGTAGCACATATCAAAAAAAAAATGACTTTCGAGCGCAGATATTTTGTAGGAAAACTTTTTCTCAACCTATCATGGTTCTTCTACGTTCCTAGCTCAAAAAAGCGTTGAATGTCAAAAATGATCAACTTTTCACGTTTTTTTTTTCTCCCATGTCAAATGGGGTAAGAAATTTGCAAGGGCGCTTTATGTAATAATATAATGAGATGGACCAATGGTAAAAATTAAGATTTGCACCTTACCACCTTTTTAACAAATATTAGTATAACCATTCCATAATACATTTGTTCAGAATCGCATCTCAGATTGGCAAACAGCATCAACCACAAATCTATTTAGAGACAAATTTCAGATAAGAAATGTTCGAAAACAGTCTTCTTATTTATAATTTATGATGTGTCATTACAATGTACATAATGAATTTTAAAAATCTATATGGCTCTGGTATGGGACATCAGCAATTAGCTAATCGTGGTCAACGCTATCCCAGGGCTCGGTTTCGCTGAGTTGCATCGCTTATAACGTCGTAAAGTAAACCATTTTAGACTTATCACCAGACTTGGTTGCAAGTCGTATTCACAAAAAAAATCAAGAAATTGTTGTAAGAAGAGTTGGTTGTAAAGTTACTACTAGTCTTGACTCGCTTTTAGTAGGTACAATCCTCACCTCGTAATTGATCTCGATGATTTTGCTCACTGGAATTTAATTAGCACATATTTTAAAGATCAAAAAGCAAAGTTGGGAGAGTTTGGAAATACAAACACTTTCCTAATTTGAATCATTATATTAATTATTCAAACGTAGCCTCATATTTAGGAATTTCAACTGACAGTTGACAAAATGGTGGTGAACAAAATGCGAAACCTTCTTGAGGACCTGAACATCAAAAGTTTCACGACAACGAGAATAATCAATACCTTGCAGAGTTTAAAAAACATTTTATCAACTCATTTAATTTTTCATTGGTTTTAAATAATGAAAATGGGGTGGTAAGATCGCCCTTGTGGTGCCCTGTCCAAACGATCCTACCTTTCATCCATGGCCTTGATTGGGAAACAAAGATTTTGTATCAAGTTTTGATGCATTAAAAAAAAAAAAAAAATTTGAATATCATCTAGTAGTAGAAAACAATTAATGTTTGTAACACGTTAATTGAAACTAGTTTACATCCCACTCTTTGCTCACATCGGTCAACAGTCCAAGACAATAACGTCACACGGCAATGGCACGGATGGCTAACGTTGATACCACAATACAATTTCCTTATTTCTTTTTGTGAATAGACAATAAGAATACAACCGTAATAAAGATACAACGTAGTATGTCAGTTGTACTTTACAATGGTTGTAGTGCTATGACGTAAGATACAACTCTTTGTGAATCCGGGCCCAGATATATAACATTTTTTAATAGATGAATTGCACAAATGACAGGCTAATATATTTCTAAATCACATGAATTATTGCTATAGAAAGTGAAGAAAAGAATGTATTTTACGCAGCTTTAGTTTGCTAGTAGCAGGATGCTTACCATAGATTGTTGATAATAAATACATCTTTTATCCATGCACTACATGTGTACAGGTACCCGACTAATCACCCCGTATAATTCTTTACTACACCGTAATTGCATTTGAGAAAAATGTAAATTTGAATTGCGATTAACAGAACTACGTACATCATTTGCTCAGCTAGTATCAATAGTTTGCCTCACGTTGGCAGTAGTGGCTCTATTGCAATACTTCCTACTTTGCTCTATAATTAAACTTTCTAGTGGTACTAAAACAAACAGTTGCTCTTGAACAGTGTTCACACTCCCAATTTTCAAGTCAATATCACTAACTTAATAATCACCCAACATCTTGAACATATCCAATAAAAGTGCTCCACTACTGCCAAAAGCACCCGTACCAGTTAACGTTATTCAACGTCACGAGGAGGGAGACTATTTGATGACTGAATGGTATTAAAAATGTAATACGTAATAAAACAACCCAGTCTTATACTGATTTGCCTACAACCAACAGTATATCAGCTAGACCGTGCAGTACTCGCATCAATTGAACGAGAAATGTGATAATGTTATGCAACCCAATACGACTTATGATATGAAACGCTGAATATGATAAACAAGAACAGTCATCAAATAACACTGAATGAAGGTTGGACATTTGAATTAGAACTAAAGTGTATCAAGCAATTCTCAAGTTGCTTTATGAGCACATGTTGAGCCACACCAATACATTTTTTATTCTAAGATTTTACCTGAGCAAGTATTGATAACTGTTATTATTTATTATTTACCAGACTAATTTATTTTAAACCAAAATCGAAATATCACTAGTTCAAAAGAGGTTACGTAATAGTATTACAGATTTATATAAAATAACTTTTGACTAGAAATATTTTAAATAATTTTTTTCAACTTTTTGGCATGTAGGCCCATATGAACAACCAATATTGTATCATTCATTACAAAAATTGACACTGCAAAAATAGTCAAGAATAATGAGTAGTACTACAGTATAAATGCCATTAAATCCTTTCAAGAATTTGTATAAATATATTTACTGTATGAAAACTTTGCGTTGTTTAATTACAATTGCTGTCGTGACCCGTACACTGTTAACTGTTACATTATTTTACCAAGGGAGTGATTCTTATACTCCACATAAAATGAAAAATAGAAAATGAGTGATCTGAAACCAATTTTTCAATTTTGACAGTTCAAAAGGTTGATTGAATTCATGTTAGAGCTCAAGCTATGTGTCATGCTTGAAATGCATACCGTGTATAAATTATACCAATTATTTTGGTCACTCATCAGGTATCTGTTTTCAGAATTCAAAGTGTAATACAGTATCAATTAATTAATTCTAACAATTTTATTGTAGTTATTATAAAACTCACAGATATACTGTGTTTACAGCTGCTCTAGAGTAGTTCTACACAAGAACATGGAATATAACAACTCCATTTAGTTAGGCTTTAAAAACAACTTCTTACAGACCCAATATACTCATTAAGTTGGCATAACACAGGCAAATATTGAACTTGGAACATATATTAGAGAACCTAGGACACCGTCGAAAATTTCTTGAACTTGCTGGTTACAAATTACTTTGCAGTTTCTCTTGATTGCATGATGACTTGTTGCTAGTTAATACAAAGATGACGTTGACTACTCGAAGTCGTAACAAGAGAGATCACCTCTTGTTCCACACCGACTGACAGAGGAATGTCTATGTAGCTAGATAGAACTCTCACATGACCTAGCACTAGCGGAAGCAGTGCCTAATTATTAAGTTCATTAACTAACTGGTTACTTTCAAACATTGGTTCAGTCTTCACAAACACACGATTACGTCATAGTTAAAGTCTGGAAAGAGTAACGTCTAGTAGGCCTACTAGTCGAACTATTACAATTTTCTGGAGAAAATTACCTGCCATGTTCATACTTACATTTCAATAGAGCAGTCTGTTTAATGTAGCACATATGTGCATACCATAAAATCACACATTCATCTTGTTATCATGAGAGATAACACATGGCTCAATGAGGACATCGTGTGTAAGCAAATTACAAAATATAATGGTATTGATGTGATAAATGAATGGTTACAATTTTGAATTCAACATTTATGAATCATTATCTAGTAGGATACCTAATTTTGTAAGTATAGAGTTGATATATATGTGAAAATAATTATTGGGGTTGCTTTTTTATACTTGCACAAGTAGTATTACACTGCTATACTTGAACACCGGTAACCATAAAACTAAGTGTTATCACAATTCAAGTAAATCACCTACTTAATGTTGACTACTATTAGATATCGTTGTGGTTTTTGAATACATAAAACTACACTAAAAATAATACATCAACTTGTCATCGAGCAAGTATGATTACTAAATCTGGTGGCCATCACATGTCTGAACGAAAGTATTGACAACATATCCAACATGTAGGGGTGTGCGAATCCATGTTCTTAGTTCTGAGTCCGAGCCTGAATAAAATTCACGAGTCTTAAGTCCGAGTCTTCACCAAAATAGTAAATGTAATAAACAAAGGGGTAAATATACAGTGAGCTGTGCCAACCTGTTTGAAGATTATGTTGCTTGACTTTATGAATTGGGTGAAAGGGAAAGAAAGAACAGCAGCTTACCGAGATTTATGAGTAGAGAAAGGCCTACTCATAGTGGAAAGCCCGTTGATAGAACACAGAGATGAAAGTTACACGAGGTTTCGACGTTTCGGCTATTGCCTTGGTCACAGTAGAGTAGAGAGTGATGAACTGATGAAGGCTGCTTGTTCAGGTGGGTGGGTGTGAATGGGGGGAGGGGGAAAGGGGGAAAACAGTAAATATAAAATGAAGTGAGGGGGGGGGGGGTCATATCGGTTGGATGTGTGGGAGCTGTTAGGGTTAGATAGGATGAAGTTTGAACCTTAAAACTAGTTTTGATGTTCATTCCACTCAAACCTTACTTTATGTAGCCCTAACCATCATGAAAAACCCAAAAGAGTTGACCTAACACAACCCTAAAACAGATTGACTTTGACTTATTATGTATTCATCAACGAAAGAATGGGACAGTGGGACATAAGTTCAACTTGTGTTATTCCCACTTGAAAATCAATAATTCCAAATTGTATCATCACAATAGTATATCAATCATAGTTATCACAAATTCACAATATGACAAGTAAAACATACCAATATTTTCATTTTGTAAACTCGGCATGGTCAAATAACAATTAGTCCTGATGATGGATGATTAAAATTATTAGAAATGTGAGTTTGATTTTTGAGGGCATTTCATGACTATCCAAAGGATTCGGAGTTGAAAAAAAGTAATCAAACAAAATTGGCTAAAATAGAAGAAAACATCACTTTTAGATCATCAACTACCACAACTTTTAGTTTCTACAGTATTTTACACCAGTCTTTAAATTTAAGTCACAAAGCAGATGCCAATTTGATACCTAAATAGTTTTGCAGGAAAAGCTTTGCACCAGCCAAAAGTCTGTTTGTTTGTCCTGAACTTTCTGCACTGATTCTTCAGTTCTTGCATATTCGTGTTTGTTTGTAACCGTGATGCTGCACCCAAGTCGCACTTTCGTGTTTGTCCGAGTTCTCTTGCACTAGTTCAGGTAGTGCAATACCAGCTGCAGAGCTGGTGAGCTTAGTGCAGTTCAAGATAGCAGATGCCAAAACCAAATTGTAGGCAGACACTATGTAGGCTTAGAAGTTGTTGACGCTTAAATTCGTGTCAATGAGGATAAAAAATTATATATTTGATCAAGGGTTGTAATTATTTTCAAGCAAGTTGACATACAGAATTACGTTTCCGTGGATTTACCCAAATAACTTTGGCAATGATGTCGATGTTCAAGGAAGGTTTATCCTAGCCAAAGTCTTATCCTAGCTAAGCTCTGACATATGCAAAAATTGAGTATTCATTAATTACATTCCATGACATTTATTATCTCTTTCTCCATCAACGGATCAGTTTCCTTTTTTAAAATTCACATCTGGAAAGCGTTGAAATTGGCACCATAGTGTTTGTTTGTACCTCAACGGTTAGGGAACATTTTCTGCACCGAACCCGTAATATGATGCACTTCCTTTCTGCACAAGCAACACTTTGGTGAAGGTTGGTGCAACACAAACAGACAGGTCCAATAAGAAAGCATTTTAATTTTGAAATAGGCAGCAGATTGAAAGACTCGACTCTGACTTGCAAATCGAGTCTAGAGTATTTTCAACAAATCCGAGTTTGATTCTGGCAGAGACTCCGACTCGAAATTAGATAGACTCGCACACCCCTACTAATATGCACAAAGGGACGATACACCCCAATTTGTATGATGCTCTCAAAACGAACTAATTTAACTCCAGACTTGGCAGTTTCTCTTTAAGGGACTTACAGCTAAGAGGCAGAAGTTCAATGGCCCTACTCTATACTAATCTAAAGCACAACTCAACATCATCTCATCGACATCAACTTGGATTCAACTGGAGGCATACCAAATAAACTACGATGCAGTGTGATGTTGATTGCCAGTTAATCTTAAACCCACTTATTGCAATGATAGATTTTAACCTACAACAGGAGGAACCTTCTTTACAGCAGCAAGTCAGTGAAGACGCTATTTAATTTTTGGTAATAACAATTCTCAAAGCACCACTGGCCTAGGGTCAAAACAATAAAACTAACATTAGAATGAAGATGGTTGCACATGACACAATCTAGTGGGAGACGAGAGAGAAAAAAGAAACACATGGAAAACTACTAAGTCTGGCATACGAGGATCATATAAATGCATCGTAAAATGATGAACATGTAACTAAATTTCAAACTTAACAAGCGAATTAGCTAACTAAATAATATTTCGTCTGAACCTTATTCCACATGTGGATGTGTTGAGTTGTTTGTTGACAATGGGATATTGTTTGAAGCTGCAGTGTCAGCAGGTCGACTGCGTTTCGGCGCGAAGACCATTCGCACTACCATGCCATATAGCGGCCAGAGGAAGAAAACAAAGTGACCGATGTAGTAGACGGACCCGTATACTTGCCACCACCTGTTGAACGACAGCAAGGCAAATGGCACCAAGCAGTAGCCCATGAACACAAATGTGTACAACCTGAGAATGACCCAGATCACTGGTCTCACTGCTGGCAGATTCAGGAAATCCATTACAGCTTTGTTCTTTGATAAGATTGACTCCAACTGTAATGAGAAATACAGTTTTCCATCAGATTCAACACAGGCTGCAGTTTTCAAAAGATTTTTTTTTTGCCGCACCAGTACACGTATTTGATATCACGGGCAGGCTACTTGGGTCTACAGATCTGGGTTCAATCCAGATAGCCAAAATCATCACCACTAGCAATTTACAATCCTTTCTGGGCCAGAAATCAAGAGATATCCAGAAGGAAGTGAACAAAAGTAGACAAAAATACTTGGGGATGTGAGCGGAAATATTTCCAAGCGTCATTTCCGGAAATATTTCAAGATACAGTAAACCCTCGATAATTCGAACTCGGTTAATTCGAATTCCGCGCTAATTCGAACCAGAGAAATGACCCTGGCCGCTGGTATAGGTTAATTCTAGGTTAATATTAATGTTAATTCATTTCGATAATTCGAATTTTTATTATTTCGAATTTCGAACTGATGATTAGTCCAAACTACTGTTTTATTATTGTTTCGTGTTTGTTTAATTCGAATTTCAGCAAAAATTACGAATAAAAGTTTTCACAATTGGATATTTTATCACATGAAATCCTTTGTCATCAACATTCCTGGCGACCTGGCAAGCTAGAGATACGTCATAGCCACATGTGCAGCGCGTGCTATCATGATGAGGGGTGAGGAGGGGGTCTTTTCAGGGTCACAGACAGACATCTGGCTGGTCGAGACACCCGAGCAGTGGTAATGTTTAGGATAATGGATGTGATTGTGTCAACTTTTATTTGTAATTTTTGCTGACATTCAAATTGAACAAACACGAAACAATAATAAATGGACCAGCTGGCTAGTGCATGTAGAGAGAATAATTCATTCATTTCATTCCAGACCCTAATATTAATATTTATTGCCTTGCTTTTAACTTTTAAATCCAAACATCCAGTTTGGTAATTTGACTCTTTCAACACTGTGAACTGTGATAAGTGTTACCTAATGAATGACATGATAATATATAGTATTAATGGGACTCCTTGTTGTGTTGCTAAAATTGTTGAGAAAACACTTGACTTAAAGATAACCACATGGCTGTCAAAGTTGGCTTCCTTAAAGGCCCTTTACACCATCAACTAAAATAGCAATGCATTTCGGCAATGCATTTTCCGTTGTGTATAGGATCCTAAAATTTTTATTTTCTACCGTAGCGGTGCCAGTAGCCTGAACCTTGAACTAGCGAATGCCAGTAGCGCAACCTAGCGCTCAAATCACTAAAACATAGATCGACAGTTGCGATAAAATTGCTACACCTATTAAATTTTCCTCATCCTCACGATCCATAACATCTGTTTGAATTATTGGAATATTTGGCGATCAATATAAACATAACCTAGAAGTAGCCTGTCATCTGTAGGTCTATATCACTGAAAAAGGTTAGTCGATCGAAAATGGTCAGTCACTAATCTTCGATCCTCTCCCACTCAACGATATGGCGTCAACAGAAGCTAGGCAGTCAACGGAATGTGACGTTTCACTTTACTGGCCGCTGATTGGTCGGCTACTGGCAATATTGCCTCGAAAGTTGAGAGTAATCCTACTCGAGGCAATACGTTGACAGCAATGGCAATTTTTATTGTAGTGTGAACGCGAGATAGGAAAGGCATGTATTCTACTTGGTAGCGATACATTTTAAAAATGCATTGCTAGCAATAAGTTGATCGTGTAAAGGGGGTATTAGAGCAAGGGGGAAGTAGGAGGGAACAAACAATGTGCAAGGCGCACATGGTCAACCAAACTGCATGCACACAGTATACTAACTACTGTACTATACAAGGAAAAAACATTTTTTTCATAATTCGAATTTTTTTAATTCAAATTTTGATTTTTGGGGTCCCTTGGAATTCGAATTAACGAGGGTTTACTGTATAAAAATTATAAGATTATAAATGATAAATTGTAATGAAGATATAGGCCCTAATGAGTTTTTAGTGTCCAAAATGAGAAAAAGAATGAATTGGTCGATTAAAGAATTGAATAGAAGGTATTCAATACTACATGAGCTATGTATTAATCTCTGAATGACTTCTATTCCCTTGGAATACCATTTTGAATTTCCCTCCAAAATGTTGAGAGGCTCTGGGTTTCCCACTTACCCAACCTCACTTCTGAAATTTACTACCATGTGCACACTTCTTTGCCACGTGCAATTTTTATTTTTAATAAGTTATCACTTGGTTTGACAAATTTGTTTTCCGTCATAACTATGGGTAAGCAGAAACACAGTGATCTTCGAAAGTATTTCATGAGAAAAAACCACCTGCGGGGGCAAAAAATGTTCCTTCTGACTGCCAATTTTGTGGTAAAAATTATATAGTGAATGTAGGCCTAACGAGAATGTGGTTGCATTTGGGAAGTTGTATAAAATATCCCACCACCATAAGAAGCCAATTCAAGACCAAAAGGTCTACGCCAACTCGCACCAGTACATCGTTTGAGTGTTGGTCGTAGACCACAAGCTTCGTTAACATCGTCGCAGTCAGATGAGGAGCATCTTTCCGCTAGTATGGATCTCGATAACTGTTCTATTATATCAGTCGACAGTGAAAACAATACCGTTTCAAAAACTAACTAAGCCGGCGTGACAACCAAAGCCATAATGACAAAATGAATTGAAAATTTTGAGTATGTTATTTTCATTATATTTGGTTCCGAGGTCACAATAGCCCGTTGCTAAAACAAAAATTGAAAATCATTTGGTAAGAAAATAATTGTTTAGTGGGCCTAATAATCTATTGAAAACCATCGAAAGCTATGAAGAAATGTAATATAGGCTGCTAACTAAGTAAATATTTCCGAAAATATTACCGGAAATTCACTTAATTGATCTTTCTGGAAATTGTCCATCCTTAAAATTACCATACTGGGTCATTCGGTGAAAATATATTCAGTTAAAACATTCGAATACAAGCCAATCCCCAAATGTTTCGGGGAAAACAAATAATGGAGGATTTCCAGGAAAATCAAGGTAATATAAGATCCCTCGTCTGTATTTTGAAATATTAAGATTCATTCTAATTGACAAATTATATTGCACACAAAATCATTCTTTTCAACAAACACTTGATGAGTAATACAGTATCAAAGGCTCAGTTAGTGATACAAATGTTTTAGAAACATTAAGAATTATTTGGTGTCTAATGAGTATTGAGGGATGATGATAATGAGTGGCTTACAATTAAGAAATATTTAGTAGGAAGTATAATAATAGGCTCAATTAGTGATTCATCAAAATCTTCATCACTCATCACTATGACTGTCATTGAATGTGTTTGTTGTAGGGGAAAGTGTTCGTCTGGTCAACTATAGCACGAATAAAATTTTACACACGGGTGGTAATTTTCCAACAGATTGAGTGTAGCATACCGTAAACCCTCGTTAATCCAAACTTGATTAATCCAAACTCTGACACATTTCGAACTTGAAGTTGGTCCCCAGCTAAAAATATAGGAATTTAGTGTTAATTAATATGGTTAATCTGAATTCCAGCTAAACCGTAATTTGACCTTCCATTTTGACCCTTCCAATTGATTCAACACTGCTTTGGGATTGGATCATTCGAAATAGTTTGAGTGAATTCCTTCAATTATTCATTATTTTCCAAATTATCATTCTTTTTATTTGATGCATAAGTATAAGCTGGAACATGTTGAGCTGTTTGCTGCTTTGTGTGTCATCTGACTGACCGACTGTGTGCGGTCTGACCTTGACAAGCACAAGAAACTTGAGCTTGAAAGAATCATACGTCAGTCAGACTCGGGATGGCCGAGAGCCAATAGAAGCAAGTCATCCAATGATCGCGCATCGTCCGAGCTAGCGGAGTACACACGATCAGTGAGGCCCCATTCAATGTTTCATTACACGTAGTTTGTAGTTTAGGCCGGTGATATAGCTTTCTCTCGCACGCAATATGAAATTTGTCAAATTCTAGCCGGGAAGAGTGATGATTTTTGTGGAAAAAGAGTATTTTGGATACTCCGAATTTTTATAAATCAAAATCGTTTTATGGGTCCCTTCCATTCAAGATCAACGAGGTTTCACTGTAGTGAGCCCAATTAGCAAGAACAACAATGTACTGTAACAGGACAACCTTCGAATATGAACAGACATACTTCTTACTACTGCTTTCATTTGGCACAATACGGTACAAGTGGAAAAACTGGGTTTCTAACAAAATAAGTGACAGGAATATAAAATGAAGATTGAATAATGAAAAGTAGTGAATACATTTTTTTTTTGGTGACATGGGATAGGAGGGGGGGGGGGGGGGGGGAGACAACACCAAGTTCTATTTGGTGGCAAGGCAACTGTTGGATGTGCTGACTTGCAATGAGTAGAACTCACATCTTTCTCCAGGTACATGACCATGAACTCGATCAAGAATGACATGTAGTAACCAGAATGTAGCCCGTGCCACACAGCGAGGAACATTAGCGCAGACGCCTGAGATATGTAGCGGTTGTTCAGGAACTTCAACCGCTTGTATACGTACCTAGGAAACAATGCAAACATTATCAAATTAAACTCCCATTGATTGTTGGAAGAGCAAGCAATAGGTGAAGCAGGTGACCTCTTTATAGACAGATATTCTTTCTTTAAATATACCCGGACTGAATAATAATGGGCGGACAGAAAACATGACGCTACATAGGACCACAATTTTTTCCACTGTTCACAAAGAGAGATACATTTTTTAAAATCAAGAATTCAATCCTCATTTCTGAAAGTGGCTACGAAGACCGATTATAGGCTACTAAAAAACTAGAGGAAAAAATTGGAAGGGGTCAAACTATGAGCATGTAAGGTTCATTCAACACATTCTTTGCCCAGTGAAGTAAGAAATGGAGAGAGATAGCAAACTAATAATATCAATGAACATGGTGACTAGGTCTGCATCCCCAGCAGTCCCTTGAGCTCGAGTGATATTTGGAACTTAAGCTTGAGGGGAGACCTATTACAGCCTTTACAAGCCTAGATATTGGGAGTCTTGGCCTTCGGAATACAGAGCCTTGATAAAGTGAGCTTCGACAAACTGTGCCCTGCAGTCTTGAATATTTTTTCAAATAGTGAGCCCCGATATATAAGATTTCAGTCTTTGATTATCAGCACTTGGTCTCAAGTAAAACTGAGCCTAAAAATAGTGAATGAATGAATGAATGAATTGTGTTGTTTTACGGCGCTTCAACGACGAGGTTATTCGCGCCGATAGTATTCCATATTAGAAACATGAGTATTTTTCAAGAGGTGTTTGTTAAATGAGACCTTCTATTGAAAGTGAGAATAAGTAAACCAATATTGAAAATCATGTTCCGGTGTAAAAGGCCGGAGACAGTTTCTACATTATCCAATCTGATACTAAACTAACACTAAACATAATAATACTGAATACCATCATAATACTAATTCTAATAGCACCGATCTTATCATCATCGAAAATAAAAGAGTATGTTCAACAATCAAAGTAAAATGTACACAGCGATTCCGGTGTAAAGGGCCGGGATCGGTGTAATACAAGTAAAATTCCTAATGGTTGGACGATAAAACCTATATAAATATGAATAATGCGTATTAAAACACATCTTAGATCTATATGTCCAAGAACCTACGATGTATAACGTAGATCCCGATTCATGACAATTAAAATTCTAAATAGAAGATAAAAGTTCCGTTCCTACTAAGAAGTCTAAAACCTTATCTATTTTATTCGAGTCGTCAGCTAAAATATCCTTCAGTTCGTCGCTCAAGTTCAGTCTTAATCTAATACCACAGTATTTATCACAGGAAGTCAGGATGTGTCTTATTGTGAGCTGCGTGTCACAGTCCTCACACTCGGGAGGGTCTTCACCCGAAAGAAGGAAACTGTGGGTAGGTCGACTGTGGCCGATACGGAGGTGTGAGATCACAACCTCCTCACGATGGGACGGCCGGATAGAAGATTTCCAGGGTGTAACAGAGGTCTTGATTTCCCTGAGTTTATTATAGGTCGTGGAGGTCCATGTGGTTTGCCACTGGTTCTGAATAATTTTTCTAACCGATGCTTTCACGTCATTGTGTGGCACCGACATAAGGTTAACATCGGTCCGAGAAGTCGCTTGCTTTGCAAAGAAGTCGGCTCTCTCATTACCACGTATATCAGCATGACCAGGGATCCAACAAAGCAGGACCTTCCTTCCCTGTTTGTGGATCCTGGTCATGAGCATCTGGACGTCTTGTATCATGGGATGGGTGGGGTAACATTCCATCGCTGATTGGAGGGCACTCAGCGAGTCGCTACAAATGATATAATTAAAATCTGTATCTTTAAGAATAAAAATAAGAGCTTGAACAATTGCATATAATTCCGCTGTATAGACACTGCATGTTGATTCGAGTTTAAAATTAAAATGTTGATTTCCCACAACGAAAGCACAACCTACTGCATCGTTTAGTTTAGATCCGTCAGTATATACAAATTTGAAACCAGCATATTTAAAAACCAGCTCATTGAAGTGTTGTTGGTATACTTGTGGAGCTGTCGTGGCCTTCGCGTTCTCAGCCAATGAGGTGATGATAACTGGTCGATAGACCGTCCAAGGTGCCACAGCACTGTTCCTTACTGCCACTATGTCTGGAAGACTGTAGTCTAGGCGAGCAAGAAGTTCAGAGACTCTGATTGCAGTTGGACGGGTTGTGGAGGGACGCGAGGAATACTGATGTAAATACGATGGCTGAAGGTTTAGAATTATTCGATTGGTCGGGTGCTAAAAATAGTGAGCTCGATTTGAGGCGCAGTTCAGTCGGAAGGTGAGCTGTGATATACTGTGCGTTCAAGTTTCCAGAAAGTGACCCTTGATATAGTCAGTCCTGATTTTACTGCTCCCGAGCCTCCTAGCCCAAGATCCAGGAAGCAGTATCAAGGCTGACTTTCTGCATCTTATAAGGCTTACTATATAACACTTGGTCTTGGTGGGTCTTGATCAAATTCCAAGAGGAGGCTACAGATTTTGTTCCCGTCTTTCTTTTCTGTCTCTGATCTGTTTCTTTGTGTCCTCATTAATAACAACCAGGTAAAAATCATGAACTCACAAGAAATGGGCTACAAATTGAATTCTATAATTAAAGCCACTTAACAAGATCAATCAATTTCTTAATTTAATTTCTTAAATTAATTTCAGTCAAGTAGAATTCCCACGTTTCCTATGTTGCCTACACATGAGAACAGAAAAATGTCGATTGCATGCCAGAATTGCAGAAAGTTCAACTACGTTCAACTTTACTGAAATCTTTCACCTGGCTGAAAGATGACCAATGACTGACGAGCCTACGGTCATTTTCATTGATTCCGTAGGATCTACAAACCGTACATTGTCATTCACCATTGAACACACACAAAAATATGGTAGACTGCATACGCTTGGTCAACGTAATTATGTTCATCGCCAATTTGATATGAGCTTTTTAGGTTATATTAGCCTATTGATTATTGATCGACTGTCTGGACAAAAACCGATAGTGAAGCTAAACGTGTTATCAAGTTGGGTTAGGTTGGGTGCTAGTTGCGGTACATTGACATTGGAAGTGCGAGGAAAGTCGTAACTCGAAAGTCGATCATACCAAAATCTCAAAACCTTCTCATATGTTGCCCACAGGTTTCACTACTAAAATGAAAATTTCGCAACAGAAATTGCGAGCGCCTTTACACCACCAAAATTATTTCTCTGCAATTAGTGAAATTTCATGCAATGAAAATTGATTGTGTAAAGGGTGTTTTAGTTCCAAGGCCTAGGCATAGAGGGCGCTGTGTGCAGACAGTGAACTCTGGTGGCAAGCCAGCAAAGGAATTCAGTTTGCAGTGTTTCTTCGAGTGAAGAATTGTTTGGAATAGCTATACACTCACCTGATGATATTCAATGATATCAAAACATGCCGTGAGGCTAAGTCTATTATTAATGAGTGTGATTTTTGTCTGGTGGTTATTTCCATCAGTCAGTGGAAAAGGAGGTGGGAAACTTGAGATTGTTTATTCTTGTGGAACCTACCTCCCAAAACTTATGTCCAGTCTATTTTGTGGTGTTATTTTGTGACGTATCCATGTGTTGCCTCCAACCTGTACTCCCCTCATTATTTCTCATATCCCTGATTCCTCTGACACTGTACCATCATCCATCATTCATCACAAACTGATATTTTTAAATCAAGCCAAACTTTCCAAAAATGTACCGTATTTACTCGCATATAAGTCGCATTTATATTTATAAATTTGAGAACTCAAAACAGGGGTGCCACTTATATGCACGCACAAAATCTCCAAAAATGAAAGTCAAATGTATCAATTCTCATCACAGTTGAGTATGCTATTTTCAAGTCATCAAAAAGTCACATGCTTCTCATAAAGGTAAGTGAGAAAAAACGTCACATTTTGCGATAAAAACAGTTGCTGTGAAACACTGCTGGTCGCCCAATGTTAGAGCATAGGACGAACCCACAATCACCGTCAGAATTCATGCACAGACAGTCATCAGTGCTGAAGCAAACATGAGACTTTTAGAGTCTTGTTTTACACTGAATAACAAGACAAACACTTCAACACATCTGTTCACCATCAAAACACTTGCTGTGAAACACTGGTTGTCCAATGTTTCAGTATAGAGCAAACCCCCAATGGTGGTCAGAATTGATGCACAGACTGTCATCAATGTTGAAGCAAATAAATACATGTAAATATCTCCCAAGTTTATATTCATTTTTATCTAGCCTCTTCCTAGTGTTGAATGAGTTGCCCCCTATAGACATCACCCATACATAGCATTGTTGATTGATGATAAACAGATGTCTCATAGTGTTCATTTTGTTA
>OZ023327.1:36336877-36380724 GCA_964007535.1 Brachyptera risi
ATATATATATATATATATATATATATATATATATATATTATATATATATTATATATATATATATATATATATATATATATATATATATATATATATATATATATATATATATATATATATATATATATATATATATATATATATATATATATATATATATATATATATATATATATATATATATATATATATATATATATATATATATATATATATATATATATATATATATATATATATATATATATATATATATATATATATATATATATATATATATATATATATATATATATATATATATATATATATATATATATATATATATATATATATATATATATATATATATATATATATATATATATATATATATATATATATATATATATATATATATATATGTATGGGTGATAACTGATTAGTCCACAGTGGGCTATTCAATCAACACTAGGAAGAGGCTAGATGAAAATGAATATAAACTTGGGAGATATTCATGTAATCATTGTGTGCTCTGGCAACCTGTCCCCTTCCCACCCTCGCCAGCCACCCCTTAGTTGAGGCCCCTCACAACAGTTTCTCACGCTCCATACCATGGGTTTCTCTCTTAAGCATCCTGAACACAGAGCTGAACATTTCAATTGCGATGTATTTTTGACGTACTGGAGACTGCAGCTGCGACTTATACGATCGTACAAAGGGTTTTTAAAAAAATTATTCAAAAACAGGGGTGTAACTTATATGCGAGTCAATACGGTATATCACGACTCAGTTTCAGATAAAACTCAATCCTGTTTTCACTGCCTTGAAAATCTCAAATTCAGGGCATTGTATATCACAGCTCTTAAATCAGGGCACAATATCAGAACTGACTTAGGGTGTGTTGAGAGGCTCACTATACGAAGAAACAGTTTCCGTAGCACCAAGTCTCACTACATCATGGCTCGCTATGGGATGTCCCAAGCTTGTGACGGTAGCCTACTTACTGGGCAATCCAGTTGTTAGTATTGGTGTTGAACGATGCAATGAAATGACCAAAGTTCGTTGCTCCCTCGAAAACAACGAGTTTTACGTTGGCACAGCCGTCCCATTTCGTTTTTCCGTCAGCGTCTTTGCCGTTGTAAGTCATGCCTGAAATGAGCAGTCATACAGATTCAAATTAAACACTCAAAATAGATAAATAGAGAGCAATTTATTCATATAATAGGGCCAAATTCACATAGGGGGCTAGGGTGCTTCTATAAATATGGACAGTAATCATATTATGTCATTCTACTATTAAGAGCATCTTATTATGATAGAGAAAAGGAATTATATGCGAGAAAAAAAATGAAAAGTCTGTTGGAAAATGTTACACTTATATTTTGTTAAGCACAAAATATCATGATTCTCTGAATAGTTCTTCAACGAATCGAATGAAAATTATTTTCATCTAGTTTTACAAATTCAGATTGATAATATTGTATAAATTGTTTGGATGTTCTTTCAATTAAATATGCTAATTCTATACTGAATAATATTACATCAAAGAAATGACAACAGAATATTGGTCCTAGAGAAACATAAATACACTTAGAATCAACCAAATATATTTCTTCGTAACCTGATTTCTGTCCACTTCGAACCTAAATTCCAAAACTATTTGGTATTGTGGAATTTCCATTTCAAAGAGGCATCTAGAATTATTAAGGGCTACCCATAGTGTAACATTTTCAGTGTCAAAGTAGCATATAAACGATCATAGCGACTTTCCGTTTCAACGTAATGTAATGAAACTACTTCACACCATTCAGAGAAGTATCTTCTAAATTAGGGTACTGTCAATTCATAATATTCCTAATGTTCAATTCGATTCACAATAGGTTAAATGTTATTTGCATGGAATGGTACGCCGTAAGGTGAAAATCGATGGCATAAATATCGAGTGTTTCTATTACATACAACTGATTTTTCCACCTTTACAGTACAACACAGTTCAGAAGTACAGTACACAGTACAATTCAGTAGAACGTCTGTTATCCGATTCTCATTTATACGATTTTCACATTTATACGACTTTTCTGGGTGGTCTCAACCATTCTCCATAAGACTTCATGTTAATTTTCTCCAGTTATACAACTAATTTATTTACGATTTTTTCTACATACTCCTCAATTTCTTTTCCTCTTCCTATATTTTCAATAATCCCAGTCAGATGTACGTCCTGAAGTCATAAAAACCCAAGCTTGGGTAAATCCCAAAATGGTAAACACCACCTGGTGCAAGTGCAAGCACACCTGTTCTTTTCTAGTAACTCCCCGTCATCTCTAGTAAGCCAATCAGTAGGGCTGTGCAATTGTCGAAATTTTCGAGTCGAGTTTGAGACTCAAACTCGCTCGAAAAGATGTTTCCCAGATTGAAATTTCAAGTCTCAAAATACTTTCGGGTCTCAAACCAACTATTTCGAGCAAGCGAGAGTGGAAGGATAACGCGGTGGTTCAAGCCGATAACGCGGTGGTTCAAGCCGTAAGGAAGCCTTGCCTCCATGGTACAGTTCGAACATGAGAAATGAAACTCTGAACTATACAATCTGGTACATGAAATATGCAGCAGATATGAAAGTTGTGTGAAATACAGTCGAACCCACATATAACGAACTCGGTTTTAACGAAATTTCGGTTTTTACGAATTAATTACCATCCCCCTTCAAATCTCCTATCCTTACAATGTTAAATAAAGACCTATAACGAAGTGATTTATATTTCAAAATTCGGTTATTACGAATTTTTTGTCACTTTTCAGCATATTTTGCTCATTATTTTCAGCTATTTCCAACAAAATGTTCGAAAATCGGAGCATTTTGCGTGAATTTATTTTCAGGTTACATTTATTTTGAACGGACTGTACATCGTAGCAGCTGGTGACGCGTACAGCACGTGGTCATAACTCTTGCTGCACCCCCCTCCCTCAACGGCCCAAGCACATTGGAAGAGCCCATAAACAAACATTCGCTCAACGCGCACTAAATAATAACGTGATGGTGACATCTTCAATGACTTTGTTTATCTATTTTTTGTTTACATTCCTTCATTTCCATTCGTGATAGTGTCCTGTAACCTAGGAAATAAAACACGAGAAGTGGGGAGTTGTGGTGTCATGTGATAGCAGATGATAAGTTCTTTATGAAAGGACATTGTTGTTTTCTATTACTTTCTACAAACATACCAAGTGATGATACGATGCGATGATAATATGTCACCTAATACAGTACTATACTAGGGCCTAAGTCGTAAATGTAGGCCTATCTTTATAAATCTCTAAAATTCAAGTGCTGTTATGAAAAAAAGCAATAAATCTCTATAACGAAATTCTGTTTTTACGAACAGATTTTCATTCCCCTTGAAATTCGTTATATGCGGGTCCGACTGTAGTATAAAATAATGGGAAAAGTTTGATAATGATAGGAAATAAACGAAATCACGAGAAAATATGAATACGAAGGAAATGTTGAAAATGGTTCTAAGCGGTGTTTTTCTGTCGAAAGATAAGAAGGAACTGCTTCTCAGAAAGTGAGGAGACACTACCTCCCTGTAAAACTGCCATTGGTAGACAGATAAAGTAGTATCTATGGACACAGTCCTGCCCATTTCAATGCCGCAATGGCAGTGTTTGATTGTTTACAGTCTCACTTGTCAAGCAATAAATTGTGTGAAGCTGAATAGCAAAGTGTCTTGAGGGACTGTTACAAGTAGTAAGATGATAACTTTCTAGCTGAATCAGGTTTACATTAGCCTACATAGCTGTTATTATCATTATACCGACATACATGACAATGATGACATAGGGCCTATGCATCATCGTTAATTAAATCTAGCACATTGCTGAAACATGAAACATGAATTTTTGTAATATTTATACGATTTTACAATATGATTTCACATTATTCTATTATTTTAGAATTACACAAAATTAATTGGGGACCAATTCAACCCAATGCCAGTCTTCAGACTAGTTTAGTTATGTTTATACGAATGGATTAACGAGATTCCCACTGTCCCTATCTACTGTCCCAAACCTTGTTGTTGAAGCGCCATAAAACAACACAATTCATTTCACATTTATTATTACACAATTATTTATGGTACCAGTAGTCTCTTAGTTTTCAGAGTAAACTTGTAAACTTGATTTTTACCAAATAAAAGCAATAATAACAGCAACAGCCAATGAGAAGCAAGAATTCAATTTCAAATACACAAAATGGGCGGCAAGAAGTCTTCTCGTTCCTCCAAATGAGAAAAAATTGACTTTTTTATACTTCAACGATTATAATCGATTATTTAATCAATTTAAATATAATCCATTCTTCTAAAAAACCAAGATCGATTTCAATTTTCTAATCGATGTCCACCCCTAATAATAACTTCTAGGTAATCTTCATACTTTTAAATCTTTTGCCAATGTATAGTTTTGTTTGTTTGAGTACCAACAACAGTATTAAAGCTAATAAATAGCAATA
Organism: Brachyptera risi; assembly: GCA_964007535.1. NCBI lineage: Eukaryota > Metazoa > Arthropoda > Insecta > Plecoptera > Taeniopterygidae > Brachyptera > Brachyptera risi. The sequence continues at coordinate 36,341,373 of OZ023327.1, forward strand.
CGTACCGGTGACAATGCAGACACCTTCCGAAATCAACCAACAAGAGATGTACTTGTACAGCGTGATTTTACCCCATAGGCCCATTACGAGACATCGCTGGTAGAACGGTAGTAACTGGAATGAAGTACACGAGCTGCAGAGTTGAGTCAAACCAACAGATCAAGAGAGATGAAGCAACTAACGAGTGACGATTGTTGGGCAAACTGTACTAAAAACCAACTGTCCTAAAAACCACATAAACTTGAGCAAATCCTTGAGCAATCTAAACAAAAGTGAAAGTGCTCCTCCCCTTTACAAATTTTTAACCTCACATTAAATGTTTTATAGAAAAGTTCTAGTGATGGTTAAGGTTAGTAGGTAACGTTTCTGTCAAATGAAATTTCTGAAGGGGAGTGGCCAAACCTCCCACTTGAACTTCAATACAGGTTGCTCAAGAAGTAGAAGTTTAGGTCAGTTGGCTTTTAGTACAGTTGGTACCTTCACGCGATTGTTGTTTGCCAAAGGACCCACCAACATTCATAAATGCATTTGTTTTCATCATCTTTCACACAATATTTTTATCCTTAGTATGTTCAATATCTACTCCACATTCAAGCTCTTCCAGGTCTGTGTGGAGATCTAGTGCATATCATTTATAATTTTGAATAATCCATTTTCATTTGTTCAATTAAAAAAACAAGCAGGCAACCATGAAGGTGTGTAGAACATTTAAAGAGAAACGACCCATAAAAATGTATTTTCTAGTGAGCCTATCTATTTTCAATGATAAGTTAGAAGTTGGTTACATGAATTGGGTAAAAGGGAAAGAAAGAACAGCAGATTACCAAGATTTATGAGTAGAGATAGCTGTGTACATTTCATTTCTGTGTTCTATTAACGGGCTCTCTACTACGAGTTGGCCCATCTCTACTCATAAATCTCAGTGAGCTGCTGTTCTTTCTTTCCCTTCAACTCAATTCATGTATTCAGCTTCAGGCTATTTTCCTATACAAACTTAGTAGTTAGTTAGTGTTATTTGAAGGGGCTCAATGACTTGGTTATCATCACCTACTATTTATTTATACAAAATACATGGTGAGGTAATAGAACAGGTTCATAACTTTTCATTTCTTTCATTCAATGCATTGTTATCACATTGTAACCTGTTATAGTATTCAGTCTGAAGAGGAAAATTGAGAGATTCAATTTTCTAAATGTGAATTTAATGGTTTTGAAGATTACGCCATTTACGCGCATGCAAGAAATATTGACTCAGTGAAATTTGTTACAGTTGATTCAAGATAAATCACTCAGTTGTATCTTCCTGATGGTGCATCAGGCACGACTTGGGCCGCCACTACATACCCTGTGTGCACGCCTACACGGGCAACAGCACAGGGTTAGCTGGGAGACAAATCAGCAGGTGATGGATGAATGATGTAAAGAGATGCAATGCCCACATTAAAACATGTAGAGCATGCCCACATCTGACAGAACATCTGCTTATAAGTCAGTGCCTTAGATGAGTCTGCTTATTCAGTAGCACATGGGTAAATATTATAAGATGGCATTTACTAGGAGTACAGTATATCAATGCAAATAATATAATGATCGTGTTTCAATCTTGATTAATTTCCAAGAGATAATGAGTATTGTTTTCATTCATTTATAAGATTGCACAAAATATAGCATTGTTTCAGAGGCACAGATATATAGGAGAATGTATAATACGAGGTCATTCCAGTTATGACTCTTGCCATTTCGGCTTTCACTGGATTAGTGAAAGGAAACTACCCAAAACATAATACATACAAATCGGCTCGACAAGATCTACAGCAGCTTGTTTGCTGCAGCTAGCATTCAACTACGAAACACTTCTATTGGACCACGTACAGTAGAACCTCTTGAATGATTTTCTCTTTTATAAATTGGATTAGGCCTATTGTTTGCTCAACGGACCTACCAACAACTAGGTTAAACGAATGTTTACGAATGAACTGATGATAATGAAACTATGAAGTGATGGAGGCATGAAATTATAGCATTAATTATTTCGATTTGTAGCATTGATTATTCTCAATTTAGCATTAATTTCGCGCATAAGGTTTAAATGATCCACTCGCATTAACAATCTATCAAAATCAATGTATTTGTAAATTTTTCATGTACGTTAACAGAATTGAAACACATTATAATTATAGAAATCAATGTGTGACACTCTTAGCTTGAACACTGAGTAAAAGTTGAAAAAAGTAAGTGGCAAAAAAACATCCTACATACATAATTTTATCTTAACTTACTATGGTCAAACTAAGAGTATCACAATTTGCTTGCATACTACTGCTTCCTACTGTTTCATTGAGTTAAAACAGTCCTACAGTCTCTTCTTTCATAGTAGTTTCATAAATCCACCCTAGGGCCTACATACATATTTGTGAATGACCTACTACCGTTTTTTAATCAAAAAATGGTAGGCCTACAGGCCTACATATTAAAAAAAAAATGCAAAAGTTATCAAAAATATTCATTTGGACACAGGTAGGTCTACCATTCCAAAATAAAAGTAACAGGCCTCCGCCTAGACCTACACTAGATTGAGCACAGCAGTTTATAGAAATAATGAAAGGGATTAAAATGTAATCAACAAGCGTGCAGATCGAACATACAATTGATGGGAACAATCAGAGGGACTAAAATAAAAATCCAAGTAAAATATAAAACTAAAACAATAGGCCTAGTAATAATGTCTGATGTTAAATTAGATGTGCTTTATATTTCGAGTTGCTATAGTACGACAAAAATTATCCGTGTTGTAAGCAGGTGATTGTAATGCAGCGTTGTTGAATTGTAATGCTTGGAGTCCTACCCATATAAACGCGTCAAAGTTCTACGTTCAAATGACTGAGCTCTGATGAAGTAAACACAAACGCATGTGTAACCGAGCTCATCATTGGCGTCAGTCAAAAAGCAGACGTGGTGAGGGGGGGGGGGGGGACAAGACAGCAAGTGTAAGGGACCACGTATTGACGCTCGACCGTCTCCGTCATTCAACTACTATTGACGCTTGGAAGTTTCGAAGTAGCAGCGTCGCACGTGCACTGTCGTTGACGTCACAGATGCCAGTCTGGCGAGTGTATAGCCATGTGTTTTACATGCCGCGACCGTCAATATTATCGTTCGACCGTCTCGCGTGTGAACGATCGAGAGTGTCGAGTTGTCAAATACAATAACAACATTCCGTAAGGGTTTTGTTAGCCTCTCGAGGGTAGTCAGGTAGGCTAACAAACCCTTGCAGGCATTGTTATTGCATGAGAGACAAGCTGGAGACAGGAAATGAGTGAAAGTTGGAATTTACAAGTTTATTTACCGTCATTTAACTTATTTATCTGTATGAAAATCCATAAACAAAAATGAAGATTTTCTTGATTTAGGCTGTATATTTTCATCAAAAACTTCGCTATTGATCAAAATCACGCATATTTTGCAAAATGTTAATATTTCGCTCTATAAGACGTTTATCACTTCAATTCGCGAAAATAAAGATGCCTCTAAATACTTTTAAACATCATGAAACATAAAGAAAACGTCAAAAATAGGTTAAAAACATGATTTCATTTTTTATCGCGCATATCGCTATTGCAAAAATTTCATGCCTCTAGTGATAAATGAAAGGGTATTTGCAAAAGGCCATGCCTCATGCGGGACTCAAACCTATACCCAATGGTAACTCCAGTTTCTAATGCGGTGCCTTAGCTGACTGCGCCAAGGAGGGAGGCTTTTATAAATTTACTACCATGTATATAGCGAGTCTCATTTCTTGATCACATCCATATGTTTCCTATGTTGAATAGTTTCATTAGTAATTTTTTCATTTCAATAAGTTGTTTAGTCTGGTTCTCCAAAAAACATACCAATAAGGTTCCATCCACTGCACATTAATTAATATTAGTAGCTTACATTGTAGTCGGCACTGAGAAGATAGGTGTCAGGGAAATAAGACGTTCCTACTTGAAAGATACCGAGGTAGAGAAAGCCAAGGCAACCTCTCTTAAGTCCAGGTACTAAGCAGTTGGGTGGGACGGCATCTCCACCCACGTTATCCTGAAATCAACAACGTTCACACAATGTTCACATCTCTATCTCATCTTTACACTCAATATTTATTTACAGTGAAACATCTATGCATTGCTCCCAGAACTGTGGTTTTCCCTCTTCAATCTTTCATTTTGTCCCACCATACTACCACATAACAAAAGTTGAATTTTCCTGAATGGACAATTGTCCTCATTCTATTTTGTTTTTCTTGGTCCTTTGAAAAACACTTTATAGAAGTTTCACTGTAGTTCAATGATTCTCACATAATTATGTAGTTTTTATATATAGGGCTATGTCCCAAGAATGACAATTAATTCAAACGGCATACAAACCAATACAATACCGCATAGGCACCAACTTTTCAAAATTACGAGGAGTGCACCAACAGTGAAGCCAAAATTGCCATTTCCCAATGGGGGGTGAGGGGAAGTCCCCCCCCCCCCCACTAGCACCGCAGGTTATTTTTGGATAAACCGTGTTTATACGATTTTGCATTTATGCAAAGTTTCTCCTCCCTTTGAAGTCATATTTATAACAGATGCTCTACAATATTGTTCCAAAGTTTTTAGAATCATATAAATTGTAGGAGTAACAAGAATTATGTTACTACGCACAAAATAGAGTAAGGCTATGAACTCACATCAATTCTGAACTTGGCTTGCACGAAGTCAAGGTATCGTTTCATGGGAAACTGAGGTCCAACCAAGAAGCTTGCAGGGAAGTAAGTGTGAGCTGCCACTTCCAAGAATGTGGGGATGCCAGACAAAGCTGTCTTCTTGTTGTCCCCAGACAACTCTTCCTAAACATTACAGTCACATGTACAAGTTATCAGAACAAATAGTTTCATAATTATAGTTTGTTATAAGATTATTGTAATATTGTAGCTTACAGTACAGTCCTACGTGATACCCACACATTAGGCTACATCCATTTGTTCATTATTATTATGGTTGCCATTACATTTCCATATAGAAATTGCAAACAATATCGAAACATGTAGAATACTGATCGAATTATACAGAAATCTTTCATTTTTCAATCGATATTGAATCTAATGAAAATGTGCGATTCAAGGTCATAAATCTTGACCATGTTTGATGGCCGGGTATTCATTTTAAAACTGTTGTTAGGCCTACTTGAATTATTCTTATTTCAGTTATCCACAATATACTCATCCGACATCGAATTAATGGAATATTGAACATTCCAATTCACCATCGATACAGTCTTGAAATATCGAATCAATCAAAATCAAATGGAAATCCTAATTATTATGGTATATTTATCCCATGATAAATATACCTTCATATTTAAACAATAACATTCAGTACAATAGAAAAATAGGTACAGTACATAGCCATACCGGTAGTAAGAGAAACGAGTAATAGAAATGGTTCGAACTTGAAAAGTAACTCAATCTGTACTAGAGGATCATACATTTATATATCTACATACACATATACATTACACACACATACATTACACACACACACATTACACACAAACACATACACACACACACACGTACACACACACACACACACACACATTATATGTACATTTGAATTTTTAAATCATTTCATTTTATTTGTATTATCGGAAAATACAAAGAATGTGAAAAATAATAGTATATTTCGAAGAGGGTTGAATGTTGCCGAATAATTAAAGTGAGTAAACGTGAAATAAAAAGCGTAACATTTTGGAACAAGCTAAATTTTTAGTTGAAATTCATTTTTCAACATTTTTATATATTAAAATTTGATTTGATTATCAAACTGAGTTTATTCTGTGATTTACTGTAGTTTGTATGAATTAAAATAATTCAACTTGATTTTACTTCTCATTTTCTCTACTTCTGTTACTCAGGTAAACACTAAACTGTTCTCTTGAATGGGAGTGTAAATCACGCACTGTTGGCAATGAAATCTATTGTTAAATAAAGAATGTGAAACAAATGTCAGTAATATACCATGGGCACACTTCATAAACTAAACGCAAGTGAATCATTTCAGCTGTTTCCTGTTTTTCTTACTTCAACAAACACCTAGCTATCAGTATTGAATATAAATATGTTTGATTTACCGGCACAGTAGCTGAGTGGATAGCTCACTTGCTTCGTGTGATCCGGGAGGTGAAGGGACATATCGGACCCGGTTCGATCTCCGCCACCGTCCATCTTTACAGGGGTTTTTCGTGGTTTCCCTCTGTAGTCTAGGCTAATGCCGGGATGGTTCCCACAATATAGGCCACGACTGCTTCCTTCCCACTATCCTTCCCACTACCCATAAAAACCTTCATCTCATCATCCCATCATCTCATTAATCATTCATCCGACGCCAATAGATCTTAATAATCATTACAGTGCGTCGTTAAAACCCAATATAAAAAAAATGTATATATTTGATTTCATGTCAAATAAATGTGTTCAATGTTGAAAGAGGACACAAAAGGGATAACAGAATATTTCATAAATCAAAGGAATAATTGGCAAGAAACAATATAAATATATTATTGAATAAATATCATTCGAAATATATGTACGAACAATTACCTAAAGATAGAATAACACATATTGTACGAGTCCATCTTTTGGATGGAGTTTCAAAACATCTACACATAATTGAATAAATGATAATCATTAATCAATTGATATGTGTATCTTTCCCAAGAGACGCAAAAATGAAGAGGTTGGACCTACATGGCGTCATACATGGTCCCTCAACATTAGGCAATTCTGTTAGCCTCATCATGAGGTCACTTCACTTTGCATATCTACTCGTGACCATTAAGTACTTCGTATGACAGCACAATGAAACAAGAACGTCGGCTCGTAACCTAACCCATTATTAGATGAGCTTTAGCGAGGATTCAATTTGACATACTGAAAAAAATTGGTGTTCGTTTTTATGTTGTTTTTTTCATGTTTTTTTGTCGGTTCTCCACAGGTCAAACGGCTACAGCTATCAACTTCAAACTTTTTTATCATGGTTCCTCATCTAACTTAGATCTGTATAGTTTTGTGGCATTATCGGATGTTAACTTTTTTTTGTGAATTTTAGAAATTTCAAAAATACCCATTAGAATAACACGGCGAAAAAAAAAGAAAATATTTTCATTTTCAAAAATAATGAAATTTTGCGTGAAGTTGGGTTACATTTTGATACACATTTCTGAAAACTTTCAGCTTGATCGGGTGAGTCATTTTGAAGAAAAACCATAAAATGTGCTAAATTGGTACCACTCAAAGCAGTTTTTACACATTTCTAACTTAAATGTCACCCAATTGGCGAATGTAGGCAAAAGTTTGGCCAAAAAAGTCGACATACTATTACTATCCGCTCGTCTAACAACGCATATATGGCGTTTTCCTAGTTTAGAATAAACAAGAACACAATACAGCAACATACTCTACAAGGAGATTAGGCCACACAAAGCAACCATTTAGTGCAGTCAGTCAGCTACTGTGTTAGTATTCAATGAAACGGTACATGCATTGTTGTGACTTGTGAGTGGATATCAGCAGAAAATATGTGCATAAGAAAAAACAGAAGGGCCTCCATTGGCTGATTGGAGGTAATATTGCTCTGAAGTAGAGCTTGCTTCTTTTTCAGTGGCAATAGGTTGGTGTATTCTACATTGAATAGCAAGATCTTGATTGTCAACAAGATTCACATGATTTTCTTCCATTATTTTCGAAATCAAAACTTGGGTATTGGGATTAGGAATTATATGGATCACGGGCATATCTGGCAATGACATGCTTTTTGCAATATCGCACATCTAGATTCAGACGGAGCTCAAGCTGAGCGTTATATTCTTTAAATCTTGAATATTCTATTTACAACAAAATGTTCAAGAGTGTGTATTCTTATTTCTTTCATGCCCCCAAACACTCCCTGTTCTACTCAACTTACGAACATTTTACCTTCCTTCAAGTAGAACTTACCGTAGTGGACTAAAATATAAAATACACAGAAATACGATATTAGGTTCTGACACAACATTGAAAGGGTAAATAAACTATTGGCATGCTCACAAATAGGTAAGTACAGTAAATTTACTAATAAAGTTCCATTCCATTGACGACATTTCTTACCTTCGGCTTGGTTCCATCAAAGATGTCGAAAGCAAGGCCAATAAGCCTGAGAGTGAGAACACATTGCGGCATACTCCATTTTATATCATAGGTTTCAGTTCCCGTGACATAGTAACCTGAAACACTCACACTCAATTAGGACAGTGGCAATACTTTGCTGTTGCAATGGTAATTGACATACATAGAGACTGACAGACATTAATACTGCAATGTCGACGTGGAAACAAATTGCTTTTAATTGGGAAACTTGACCTTTTTGGAATTTGAAATTATCAAATTTGTACTTTGTAGATACTACCAGACAAAGTAAGAAAACTAGGTCAAGCTCACCTCTCTTGCATACCTTCCACAGGTTTGCTTCATCCCTATACAACATTTAGTTTCATTAAAGGACTGATATGGTTGGCAAGAATCTACTTGGCCCAATAAAACCCAGTGGGTTTTATTAGAAGTAGTAGTAGTAGTGTTTATTCCTTTAACCCTCTTTGGAGGAAATCGGTACACAATTTACATATTTTACAATATAACTTATTAATAACATTACATTTGAGTATGGCAGTGAGCCATAATTTATCAAGAAATTAGTAATTCTAAATTACTACGTATTGGGTATATTCTATTGGGTATTACATACTTTGAAAAACCAACTTTACCTTCTCACAAACGATTTTTTTTACGGAGATTCAATGTTCAATTAATAGGCACTCGAGTGTTATTCTAGTCAACAGTGGACTGCTTATTTGTGTCTACAAATTGTTATCTGGCTTATTTCAACATTGGTTTCAAGGCAAAACTATATTCATACATTTCGTTGACTAGTGGCACCCCGAGGGGCCGATGCTTCAACTGAAGTAAATTCACACAGATGCCCTGTGGTCACACGATATGTCGCCACAGTCACGTTCACCAGTCGGATGAAAGACATACAGCAAGATAGAACTTGGACATAGCTTGAACAATCATTTGCTGAGAGCATCAATTATAATTTCCATTTGCTTTGAAGAATATAACCTGGTGTCACTCTCAAACTAAAAACAGCTTCATCATTTTTCAATTCATTTTTTCAATGCTACTCTCAATGACCCCACCAACAACTAGGTTATGCGGGATACGACTGAGCGGGTGATGCTGAAACGATGAAGATATGACAGGTGAAAGAACGTTTGCAAAAACCCATACCTTATGCGGGACTCAAACCCACGCCCAACCTGACTTCAGTTCCTAGCGCAGTGGGATAGTTGTCTGAGCCTCGGGGTGGCTTCATTATAATGAAACAAAGTGCTATCAATAGTGACCTCCATGACGTAAAACAGTACTGCTGTATGCGTACGAACTCATTACATTATTACCAAGTGATGATGCTGATAGGCATTGCAGAAAAAATAATAACAAATTGAGGAATCCAGAAATGCTTTGAAAATGTCAATCAAGTTCCTGCTATACCTACACCATTCAGCATACAACCATGAACACTTGGGGAATTTATGATAACCGGAGCAATATAGGTGATCCATCATTAGTGTTGCATGTAGTATGTTCACAGCAAACGGCATAGAGATATATTTGCCGAAAGTATGTAAGGTAATTTTGTAGATTAACGTACCATGGCCAATTTTTGTTTGATGTTCGTGTTTTTGGTGTTTTCTGATAGTTCTTGTTTATGTCTATGGTGTGTAGTTTGGACATTTTGTATTTTGTTTGTTTAAATATATTTTTTACTCACTTGAAGTTGATGCTAAAGGTGGACAGTAGGTCAGGTTAGGTAGGTTAGGTTAGTGTCCAGACCTCGCGTATACCGCCGGCAGGCGGAACGGAGCATATGCACTTCAAAAAATATACCTTGAACGTTTATATACTTAAAAAAATTGAAAGAAAAAAGTTGGAGTTGATCCCCCTCCCCAAACAATAGGCGTGATACGTCAATCTACAATTTTACCGTATGTAATTAAGAACCAATGCTGGGTGGGTGCTGTTGTTTCAGACTTTGTATGCCAAATGTTGTAAGTCAGTGGTGCATAGCCAGCGGCCCGCCATGACATACTTTGTGGCTTGTCAAAAATGAGAAATTGCTAAAATTTTCATAGTAGGCCTACATATATAGATATACCAATAATTTCATATGTAATTATTTACTATTTTCAGTTTGCTTTTATTGTGTATTTTTTTGAGAAATTAGTAATAAAATATACAATATTGCGTACGTCTTTCTGCAGAAGGTCAAATGTGAATAGCGTGTTCTTTTTGACAGTATTCAGTTACTGCCAAGTGTCATAATTACTGGTAATGGTTTGGTTAGTAAACATAATGTTGACTTTAATTTTGGAAACACATTTCGCAGAGGCAACATGGCAGTTTCACTCTGATCAGCAGGACGGACTCAATATTGTAAATTTTGTTCAATTTTTTGGCAATTGCCAGTTCAAGAGTCCATGGTAGTCGATTTAGCGAGATATAAGTTTTTCGATGATAACTTTCAAACGGTATGAAATATCGAAATTCTAATACGCGAGAAACACAGATAATTATAATAGCTTCAAGATGATTTCAGTAATAACTATTCAAGTCATGTCGCATTTATAACTGTCAAGCGTATATAGCTAAAAAATATGTTCTTTTAGGTGTATTCACTTGACAGTTATACAACATGAGTCAATAGTTATCACTTATATAATCTTGAAGCTATTATAATTATCTGTGTTTCTTGCGTATCAGAACCTTGATATCCCATACCGTTCAAAAGTTAATACAAAAAAACTGATATTTCGTTAAATCGACTCCCATGGACTCTTAATACAGTTCATTCATGTGCTTCATTTGATTGGAAATATGTGAAGTTCTTCTTTTAACTGTGATTCATGCAGATTTTCCTGCACTTTACACCAAAAAAGGAAGATTAATTCACCGTGAAGTCCTATGATGATATTTTACTGTTTTTTGTTGTTGTTGAGGGTTTCAGTTATGTTTTGATTTCTTTTCTTCTATTGCAACGTAGAGTGGCCAGAGTAGGCCCTACCTGCATGTGCCTATATACATGTAGCAACTCAAGAGAGAATCCAGATAATTTTCCAGGACACTTGTTACCGGTAGACCTACTAACCACTGTAACAAAGGTTGTAACCAGTTGTTCACGAGCTGCAAACTACAAATGTATAAAATAACCCTTCTGATAAAATAAGTTGTACATCATTGCCGTAGTTATAGGCTAGCGTAAACTTGAGTAACATTTTTCAAACACGTCTGGTTTTCACGATTTTTTCATTTTCATATAATGCCATTCAATCTTACAATAATAATTTCTTGAAACTTTTTCTGCTTCAATTTATTATTTTTCCACTCATACACAACAAACCCTCTTTGAGTAAAAATTCAGTGGACCTAAAAATACCCACTACGAATGATACAAATTTGAATTATCGAAATATTTAACATTGAGCTTATGGGTCAAAACTCAGTAGGAACCAGAATTATTAGATGGATTACAGCAAAACTTGAATTAATGCAGTCTCACTGTATCCTACATGAGTTTTCATCAGTATTAAGTAATGGACATTATGGTTAATATTTGTTTTTTCATTGATATGTTTATAGGGATTATGCCAAATTAAAAAAAAGGGAACAAGGGCCTAAATTTCAAGTTGACTACATTTTTTAATCAACTACATTTTGAAGAATATTTTTCAAGATGAAAACAATAAAACACTGGTTTTTGCCAGTGCTGAGGAATCAATTGAAGTACGAAACTAATAATTAAAAACTAATGGAACATTTGCTAACCATAATCCATTAGTGATCCTCCAACAGCAAAATATAGTGTTCTCCTAGAGAGACGCAATGTCTGTTACGAAATGTACCAACTTACCAACTAGCAGATATGACATAGTGAATAGTTGAACGAGAATAACTGAGAGAAGAGATCCGCCAATGAGGAACAAGATGAGGTAAACACCGACCACCGTGCACACCGAATGTAGCACTTCCCAGCCTATAACAAATAAAGGTCACAATTAATTGCCATTGATTAGATAACTCTGCCACCCCCATACTTATGCATATCATCCAACACAAGTGTTTTTTCTTGGCATAAAGGACCAACCAACAGAGAATTACAAAAATGGAAGAATAAAAAGTTATTTACAATTGAATGTGACACATCTTGATTTGCTGGTTACAAAATTAAAATGGACCCTTTTTTTTCAGTATGATGTGAAAGATGGCAGTCTTTGCTATGCTAATCTGAACATTTTTTAAATATGTAGACGTACGTGTGCTGGTTCTTGGAAAAAAATAACTTTAAAATTTCATCATTCAAACTTTGTTTTCTTCATAGCCTTCGAAATCAAATACTTTCAAGATTAAACCGGCATATTAGTGCCATCTATTAGCCAGTGGCTTCCAGGGGGGGTACGTGCCCCCCCTGGACGTCTTATTGTGTGCTTGGCGCCCTTTTCAGATTCATTGTGATCATCCACATTTCACTTGGGAAATTGATATATTTGTATACGTGATTGATAATAATGAGCTGTCCTAATTGCCATCGTCCGATGTGTTTACATGCAAATCGCGCAAGCATTTTCTCGAGTTCCATACCGACAGTAATAATACAGATTCGCAGTTGGTGTTCCCGTTAATTTGATGTATTTGCGATTCCCAATACAATGCGGGAAATTGTTAGTTTTCTGTCTTTCTGTTTTTCGCACGGCGGCGCCCTCAGCCGTACTCATAGCGCCCTAATGGAAGCATTTTAAAACTTGCAATATGACACAACACTATTCTTCATTTAGAAGAGAACTGTCGTGTAGATTGAAGTGAATTGTGAATCTTTTTCAAAGTGTAGGGGCCTAAATATATTCCAAAAATGTCATCATTCTACAAACACATTCCATAATTCCTATTACTATCATTGTATTATTGTTTGTTTTCGTTGTGGAACCATCTAAAGAGCCTAATCCTTCAGACCCAAAATCATTCTGGTATAAATGCATATATTACATAATTGACGACTGATGATTGACCTGCCCACAAACGTCACAAAACAAAACATCCAATCAAATGGTCTGTTTGTTATGTGGGTAATTTGGAAAAACCTCTATTAGAGAATCTCTAAATGCCCACATGAAGTATAGATCTAGGTGACCTACCGATAAGCCACGCCTATCACAAGTGGTCAATTGCAATGGGAATAAATTTTATATATTACGATTTTTGTAGATTTACTAAATCTACAACAATCGTGACGATGACGGCGAGGTAACTTACAATAAGGGTCGTCTCTATAGGGAAGGGCAAAGAGGGTGACTGGCCGGGGAGTCAAATTCGAGGAACGTTATCGACGAAGCCCATTTGTGACATTCTATTATGATATTCTGTGATTCGTAATCTATTTTATTCACACTATTGGATGGAGTAAATATTCTCATTTAACCCTTGACAACGGGTCAACAAGAAGATTGTGCTTTTTATCATCCGACAAAAATACTAAATATAATTTATCTTTAAAATACGTATTTTACCTTTTTTAAAGATGAAGCCTGTTAGTCATCAGTGCAGGGATCATTTTGATTCATAAATCATCAAAATGCAAGTATTGTGAGAAGTGTTCTTCAAAGTTGAAAAGGTGATTTTATTTTAAGGTTATTGAAATTTATTGAAATTTCTATATACAAGCAAAGCCATCTATAATCAAAATATTTTTCTGGCACGGCCCTTCGAAGAAAAAACTCAGAAACAAGGTTATTATAAAATGAAGTATTATAATTCTTCCATCATTTATAACACGTCTTTTGGAAAGAGTTGCATAGTATGTATGAAAATTGGTAATACTGGTTTCGTATGCAAAAGTTGTAACAATTGGCTACACTTTAGTTGTGGACTTCCACTCAATTACAAAAGAAGTCATATAACCTCAATTTGTAAGAGCTGTGTAAATAACTCTTTGAAGGATCAGCAGAAGAATGATGTAATTGATGAATATTCTAATTCAACATGCCTCAACCGTAATCATGATATTATTATCCAACAACTACAGCATGAACTTACCAATGCTAAGGTTGAAATTCAATGCATGCATGAAGAGAATAAAAGAATAATGAATCAACTTTGGTCTCAACGTAAAAGTTCGAATCTTATTCTAACTCCAGAAAAATGACATCCCTTACTGATTCAGAAATCAATTGTCAGGTCGATTGAGATAGATTTGAATATGATAATATCATTCTTTGACCCATTATCCAAAGTAAATTATCAATACAACAACCCAATAATCACATCACTAGATCCTCCAGGAGATATTGAATTTAACAATATTGAGACGCTGACTGACTACAGTCTCATGGAAGGAAAAGAGCTAAGTGATAGTGATTCTGTTGAGTCAGCAGAAGTAAAAGTTCCGGAGGAGGAAATTGTTAATACATTGGAAAAGGAAGCAACTGATGGAGAGAAAATGGACAAAATAGAACACAAATTGGGAAAAATAGAAGTTCTAGCATTCAAAAATACCATTTCAGCGGAAAAGGAATTGGTTAGTGATAGTCATGAAGACAAAACAGATACACCAGAAGATAACTTGAGGCAAAACGAAGGTATGACCTATGAGACTATTGTTACAATCGAAAGGGAGTCGATTATTGATAGTCAGGAAGAAAAAGCGGATGTGATAGAAGACAATTTGGCGCTAAACGAAGATCTTGCTGTTCAGAGTGATATTACCGCGGTAAAAAAGACGATTATTGGTGATATTCGTGAACAGGAAATAATGTTAACAGCAGTACTAGATTCTGATAACAGTGTTTTCAAATTAACAAAAAACACAAATATGACTGTAGAGGTGCCAAGTTCAACGAGAATGTCTACGAGGAAAAGCACAAGGGAAAAAAGACCAAATCCAATATACAAATGACTAAGCCGAGAGCAGGACCTTCCAGTAGCTACAATCAAGGGAAGCGATGAGAGAGAGGGGGAGAAGAAAGAAAAGAGCAATAAAGCAGAGAATAAAGCAAAGAGGAAGAGTAGGCCTAGAGGAGAAGAATATAGAAGGCAGAAGCTAAAAACACCAAGAGAGAAAGAGACCAGAGTGGGTACACTCAACATTATGACGCTAAATGGAAAAATAGAGGAATTAATCGACATGATGAAAGATCAGAAACTGGAGGTTTTAGGTCTAAGTGAGACTAAGTGGAAGGGAAAAGGGACGAAGGAGCTCAGAGAAGGATATAAACTTTGGTGGTGAGGAGGAACAGAAGGAAGAAACGGAGTAGGAATTATTGTAAGTGAGAAGACGAAAGAAGAAGTAATCAGCGTGGAAAACACCAACGATAGGATAATGAAAATGACGGTGCAGATGGAAAAGAAGACAACTGAGATTATCCAAGTGTATGCCCCTCAAAAGGGAAGAACGATGGCAGAGAAGGAAAATTTCATGAAAGAACTGGAAAATACCATCAAGGCAGAAAGAGTGCTAATTATAGGGGACTTGAATGCAAAAGTGGGAAAGGAGTGGAAAGGCTACGAAGGGGTATTGGGTAAGATTGGATACGGGAGTAGAGATCGAGACGGAATTAATTGGCATGCTATCAACTGCCTCTCAAACAACTGTCTCTCAGACCATACTGCCTCTCATTTCTACTGTCTCTAGAAAAAACTGTATCTCAGAACAACTGTCTCTCAAAAAATCTGTCTCTCAAACGAAGTGAACTTCTCCGTGATTTCTGCACAGAGTGTGAAAATTGGGGTGGGAGCTTCTCCTACCAGTATGCAAATGATTATACTATTCATCTCGAAAATACACACAGTTGCAATGTCCCGGTTTTCTATGACATTTCGGTTTTTCAGGATTTCCAAAAACAAAATCTGCGTAATCTTGATACTTTTTTTTTCAAAGTCATTTAACATTGCTCTTATGAAGATGCAGTTGTTCTGAGAGGCAGTTTTTCTGAGAGGCAGTTGTTCAAGATTTCTTCGTTTTTTTTTTCAAAGTCTTTTAACATTGCTCTTATGAAGATGCAGTTGTTCTGAGAGGTAGTTGTTCGAGATTTCTTCGTTTTTTTTTTAAGTCTTTTAACATTGCTCTTATGAAGATGCAGTTGTTTCAAGAGGCAGTTTTTCTGAGAGACAGTTGTTCGAGATTTGTTCGTTTTTTTTTCAAAGTTATTTAACATTGCTCTTATGAAGATGCAGTTGTTCTAAGAGGCAGTTTTTCTGAGAGACAGTTGTTCGAGATTTCTTCGTTTTTTTTTCAAAGTTATTCAACATTGCTCTTATGAAGATGCAGTTGTTCTGAGAGGCAGTTGTTTTGAGAGACAGTTGTTCGAGATTTGTTCGTTTTTTTTAAAAAGTTATTTAACATTGCTCTTATGAAGATGCAGTTGTTCTGAGAGGCAGTTTTTCTGAGAGACAGTTGTTCGAGATTTCTTCGTTTTTTTACAAAGTTATTTAACATTGCTCTTGTGAAGATGCAGTTGTTCTGAGAGGCAGTTGTTTTGAGAGACAGATGTTCGAGATTTCTTCGTTTTTTTTTCAAAGTTATTTAACATTGCTCTTATGAAGATGCAGTTGTTCTGAGAGGCAGTTGTTTTGAGAAACAGATGTTCGAGATTTCTTCGTTTTTTTTTCAAAGTTATTTAACATTGCTCTTATGAAGATGCAGTTGTTCTGAAAAAAAAAACGAAGAAATCTCGAACAACTGCCTCTCAGAAAAACTGCCTCTCAGAACAACTGCATCTTCATAAGAGCAATGTTGAAAGACTTTGAAAAAAAAACGAAGAAATCTCGAACAACTGCCTCTCAGAAAAACTGCCTCTCAGAACAACTGCATCTTCATAAGAGCAATGTTAAAAGACTTTAAAAAAAAAACGAAGAAATCTCGAACAACTGCCTCTCAGAAAAACTGCCTCTCAGAACAACTGCATCTTCATAAGAGCAATGTTAAATGACTTTGAAAAAAAAAGTATCAAGATTACGCGGATTTTGTTTTTGGAAATCCTGAAAAACTGAAATGTCATAGAAAACCGGAACATTGCAACTGTGTGTATTTTCGAGATGAATAGTATAATCATTTGCATACTGGTAGGAGAAGCTCCCACCCCAATTTTCACACTCTGTGCAGAAATCACGGAGAAGTTCACTTCGTTTGAGAGACAGATTTTTTGAGAGACAGTTGTTCTGAGATACAGTTTTTTCTAGAGACAGTAGAAATGAGAGGCAGTATGGTCTGAGAGACAGTTGTTTGAGAGGCAGTTGATGCTATACCAATTAATTTGATAGAAATGTGTGTAAGAAATGAATTGACCATATGTCACACACTGTTCGAAAAAGGAGCGGAGAAGAAGATAGCACGAGTCAGCTGGGATGGAGAAAAGAAAACGGTGATCAACTACATCATTGCAAGCAGGGAATTAAGAAGATGGGTGAGTGACACAGCTGTGAACCCAACAGTGGCATTGGATGGAGACCACCGACTCATAGTGGCTACAATAAGAGGCGGACAGGAGTGGAAAAAAGAGCAGGTCAGAAGAAAAGCAGGGAGAAAGCAAGCCAAATTGAAAATATGGAGACTGCAAGAAGTGAGTGTGAAAAGGGAATTTCAAAAATTGATCAAGGTGAGAGTACCAGAAGGTGAAATGAGGGACGTAGAAGAAGAATGGAGAGAATTAGAAGAAGTAATGGTACAAGTAACAAACGAAGTGTGTGGAAGGTCAAGTGGGAAGAGAAAGGCAAAGGAGACGGCATGGTGGAGCGAGGAGGTGAGGTGTGCAGTTAAACAAAAACAGGAAGCTTGGACTAGGAAGGAGAAAGATAGATCGGCAAGAAATATATTGAAGTACTTAGAGAGGAAGAGAGAGGTTAGAAGCATAATTGAGAAGGAGAAAAAGAGGACAATGGTAGAGCTTGCCAAGAAGCTGGAGAAAGATGGGCAGGGAAATAAGAAAATGTTGTATGGAATCATGAAAAAAAAGAGGAGAGACAATGAGGAGCAGAAGATCTTGTATGATAAAAATAATAAACTGATTCGAGAACCTAGAGAAATGAAGAGAATGTGGAAAGAACATTTCGAAGAGCTATTAAATGCAAAACATACACGGGTAGAAGAAGGGGAGGAAGCAGAGATGGAAGGAGAGGACTGTGTGGAGATGGTGTCAAGAGAGGAGGTAGCACAGGCAATAAAAAAGATGAAGAATGGTAAAGCAGCAGGAGCAGATGAGATCGTGGTAGAGATGATGAAGGCAGCAGGGCAGTGGGGGGCGGAGTAGGTGTTTCGTGTGATGGTGGCAGTATGGCAACAGAAAAGAGTGCCGGAAGATTGGGTGAAAGAAGTAATAACAGTAATATTCAAGAAAGGAGACAGAAAAAGAAGTGAGAATTACAGAGGAGTGACGCTTATGAGCCAGGCAGCCAAGCTGTATGAACGAATTATTGAAAGAAGGATGCGAGTGCTAGTGGAACCCAGGTTAAGGGAAGAGCAGTATGGGTTCAGAACAGGCCGATCAACAGTAGATTTGATATTTGCTGTCAGGCAACTATTAGGAACAAGGTGGGAGGAGGGAAGAAGAGTGTACATGGCTTTTCTAGATTTGGAGAAAGCATACGACCATCTTCCCAGAGAGAGGGTGTGGGAGAGTCTGAGGGCACAGGGCACATGTGGGGATGATAGACCGTGTGAAAAGTTTATATCGAGAATGCAAGGCTTCAGTGCAAACAAATGGAGGCAGGACGGAGTAGTTTGAGGTAAGGAGTGGAGTTAGGCAGGGATGTGTCCTATCACCTATGTTGTTTGTAATGGTGATGGATGAGATGATCAGAAAAGTGGAACCAGAGAAGGAAGGCCCAGGGTCAAAGACAATGATATATGCTGATGATATCTTGTTATGGGGAGACAGTAGAGACGAGGTGCAAGAGAAAGTAGAAAGATGGGAAGAAATGACAGAGGAGTTAGGGATGAGAATTAGCGTGGAAAAGAGCAAAACAATGGTGATGAGCAGAGAGAAGAGAAAGATTGAAGAAAAAGTACAGCTGCAAGGTCAAGAACTGGAAGAAGTAGAAGAGTTCTCATACTTGGGAAGTATTGTCAGTAATACGGCAAAAGTAGAGCTAGAAGTGAATAGCTAAGGCGTACGGGCTATTTCAAAAAGTGAGGAAGCTGATTTGGAACCAAGATTTTCCAAGGACTGGGAAGATACTCATTTATAATGGGTACTACTTGCCTATCTTGACATATGGAGCAGTTACATGGTCAATCAACTGGAGAGAAGAAAAAAAATGGAGGCAGCAGAAATGAAGTTTGTAAGGAGCGTAGCAGGAGTGTCAAAGTTGGAGAAGAAGAGAAGCAGTAATATACGGAAGGAAGTGGGAGTGGAAAGGTTATCATTTGAATTGGAAAGGGAGAGACTTAGGTGGTACGGGCATATGCGGAGAATGGAAATGGAGAGAATACCGAGAGCAATGTTGGAATGTGTGTGTTGAGAAAACAATGGAGCCAAGAGAAGAGTTGGAAGACCAAGAGAAAGGTGGCAAGAGGGAGTCAAGTTTGGGGTAGTCAACCGAGGAGAAAAATGGGAAGAAGTGGTAGACGAGAGATGGTGGGAGAATAGAGAACGATGGAGGGAGCTCGTAGGAAGAGAAGAAGAAATAGAGGATATGCCTAGCAGTAGTGAAGAGGAGGAAGAAGTCGGAACTGGCAGGAACCGATTGATATGAGAAGTCTGCCCTAGAAAAACTGGTGGAAACACCCCCAATATCCTAATTGGTTATCTGGGTTTGAGATATATATTATATAAATACATACATCATTGTTATCAATGATGGAATAATTTACTGTTGTATTTGCTTGTAACAGTCATTTATCAAAATCAGTCTCTTTATCACACTGAATAATCCATGTATTCCAGAAATTTTGTGTTTTGTCCCGTAGCATCGAATTGAAAGGGAGAAAACCAAAAAAATGTCCCTGCAGTGCTTAGTTCTGCCCACCCTTGCATTCACCTTCAATATGGGCAATTGGTTTGAGGGCTCACAATCAAGTCCTTGCCTGGGGCGCTGAAATGACACAGAAAGACCCTGAGTCCCAATAACTGTTATTGGCAAATATCACTTGGGTCCCTTCAGTTGTATAAGGAAATCAATTCTGGCATCTGAATCTCATCTTGAACACGTTGAGCCATATTGTAAAAGGTATAAATTCCAAAAATTCCCTACGGGGCCAGAAGGGGGCTTTTCTCCTTGCCCCCGCGGGTCACCATCTCATTGCAATTATTTTATCTGAGAGCTGTACAAAATAATCCATATATGCCGGATCGGCTCATAAAATTCACGCTGTCTGACTAGAATATGGTCATTGAATTATATTAAAAAACATACCTAATCACAATGAAAAATCGAAAAAATGAGGATCCCTGGGGGGCGGTAGTGCCCCCCCCCCCCCCCCCCCAGTGTATTTTCATATGAACGCAGACTTTGCAGTATATATGCCTAGCTTGCTCTGGACTTCGCTACCGGTATCATATTTTAATTTTGTGTGTACATATTCATCCAAGTTTTATGCTGGCGCCCTTTTCAAAATTCTTGCCCCCCCTGACCTGAAATCCTGGCTACGCCACTGCTAATAGCGTATTGATTATATTCAAAACTTGTAGAGTTCCAAATGACTTTTGTGTTAAATTCATTTCAATGGTAATTTGTTATTATACCGGTAATCATTTGCAAACATTATTGAGATCATCCAACACACAGAACCTGTAGAAAGTAGAAGCCAATAGCCGATTCATAAAATAGTCTATACCAAATTAATATCCAAATGAAAGTTGAATATTGAAAGGTCAAGCCAAGCATTACATACATAGAATTTGTTTTACAATAACTCTAGGGTAATTGAACGATTCTAATTTGGGACTTACACCATACACATACCAGTCGTAAAAATGTTGAATACAGTGAAACCTCTTTCCATCATTTTTCAAGAGACCAAGAAAATAAAACAATCCATCCAGGAAAATTTAGCATTGTTCAAATGGGAGTGGGGTGAGAAAAAATGGATAGTACAAGCAGGAAAACGATGGATCCAGGAATGATGCATAGAGGTTACACTGTATTGATACTTAATTGTAGGCCTATCTAGATGTAGCCTTGTAAATATATATATACATATATATTTTTTTTTTCATCGGTTCATCAAGAAAACAAAAGATACATTTATGTTGACAATATCCCGCAAAGATGCTTTATACATCTCGTCAGCAGGTAATTTAAACAGATAATTGATATTTGTTTAATAGTAGGCCTACTAGTCATCAACTCAAATCTTCTCGAGTTCACTGAGAATAATGAGGAACTTAAAAATCATCATCAAAAAAGTTACAAAATAATATTTAAATGACGAAATATTCTAGTCCATTTAGTAATATTAATAATTAATAATAATAAGTAGGCCTACACTTGTGTAAATATATATATGGGATACTACCAGAGTCATGTCAACATGCTCTTTTATTTTTTATTTTCTTAGCATTTAGAATTTGAAAAGTAGCACTTTGGTGTACCGGTATCTGATATTTTGAAACATCGTGTTTGGTAGCAGAACAAAGTTATGTAGCGTAACAACAGTACAATACCGGTAGGACACTAGATAACATACAATAAGCATAGGCCTACAAAAGAAACAACCCAATTGATATTTCTAGAAAAATAGTCTCCACAAGCAGGTTAAACCTACGGCTCATCTGCCGCCTGCATTTGCAAACTGCACTCTTTTCCAAATTCCTCAACCAACTTCACCCAAATACTCCTCAATATATTGCCAATACATTGAAATGTAGCGGATTCAGATGTTTGTAGTGCTTTGTCGCCTTTTCGAAAACATGATGAAACAACATAAAACATATTGAAACATGGAGAAGTATCAGAAAAACATGTGAAAAAGCACTTTTAGATTTCATCATTTTAATAACAATTGCTTTCCCAATCAATGTCAAGTTGGGGCCAATGAGGTCAGTGCATGCTGAGCAAGAGGCTGGCTAATATCAAATATCAGTCGCATTTCGTTTTCATTGCTCAGACCATAGCTCTCAGCAGCAATGCGTTGCGGTCCACTGTCAGTCGAGAGTGGGTAGTTTTAGGAAAAAACGCTTTGCTCTGAATGTGCCACCGAGCTAGTCCGTCAACACAAAAGTCAACACTAGCACTACCAATAAAAACCATGTAAATTTTGGCTGAACCTCTAACTGTCATGATATAGAACTTCCCTAAGCCAATCTCGTGTATCATCTTCCAACTCACAAAATCAATGACTGCGCATAGCATATTCGATTCCAGTCAAGTGAACGTACTGCAACTTACAGTACACATTAGAAGTCAAGGTCTAGGTATACATACCATAGTTGAAGTAACCAATGGTTAACCCACTGATAATGAAAAAGAGGTGCTGTATGTTTGGGTTCTTCCCAAACAAAGTGTGTCTGTGTATCAGCCCAAGAGGATAACCTAAAAAAAATATAAAATTATACCAAAAGCATTGTGAATTAGTTCAAATCGTGATGGGCTTGAGGTCATGGTCAATGTAACCAAGACTCTCTTCCTATAGCCCAAGTCTAGTAAATGAGTAGGGCCAAGTGGCCTAGGCCTGGTCCTATGCCAATGGTCTAAGCATTGAGTTTGGCATAGGCCTGTGAGCCTAGGAGAAAGTGTAAAATCATGCAGCAATTAACTATGTTATTTACGACTACAGGGCAGGTTATACAAATTAAAAAAGATCTCTAGAATACTTACCTACTAGAATCGATGATAATAATCTTAAAGCTGGTTCAGTAGCACCGATAGTAGAAGCAATTTTCCCCAAAATACTCATCCCAGCCACTACTGGAACCACCATGTTTGGATTTATATAAATTCCACTGGTAGCAAATATGGGAACTAGTTTCATTGTACACTAGCGACGGTCGACGGTCAACGCAGTTTCGACACCTCCTTTTACTATAGGCGGGGTCATATAACACAAGATTTTTTGGGTTCAACGGCGCGTCAACGAGGTGGTTATATTGCGCCGGTCTACTGATGACTACGATCTATTGGCGTCGGTGAATGATATATGAGATCTTGGGATGATGAGATGTAGGTTATTTTAATAGGTGTTTTTGGATAGTGGGAAGGAGTCGATAGTAAAAGAACCACCCTAGCCTGAACGACAGAGGGAAACCACGAAAAACCCCTGTCAGGATGGAACCATGGCATAACCATGGCGGAAATCGAATTCCGGTCTCCTAAATGACGGTTCAAGCAGTGCTAAGTTTATTAACGGGAGCCCGTAGAATGGACCCTGATACTGTGGACCACAAAAGTACACTCGGCTACTCGACGCAGTAGGGCCTATTTCACTTCAAATATACGATAATTGGATAATAATCATTTTTTCAATTCTGTTCTTAATGTACATTTTTTTTAGGCAAAGTATTTTGTCTGGGGTGTCATTTTGCTATGCATTTCAAGGACTAAGACTGGTTTTTCCTGATTTCCGTATGAATTAATAGTGATTGGAATAAAAGTAATGATAGTAGGCCTAATATTGATAATAATGATAATAATAATCAAAAAAATATCATATCTTGAATTCTTTAGATCCAAATTTTCGGCACTATTTATAGTTATTTGAGAAAAATACACTGAAAAATTATATAATTATATATTATACGGGTGTTGAAAATAAAAATAAAATAACTCTTCAGAATTATTACAATATCCATTATACCCAATCCAAAATGAAATGAAGAGAAAAAATGAAATTAAACATGAAATCTTACTACCTGCATTTGAATAAGCGTTCATTATTAATATGATGATCATTATTATTATGATTATTCATCATGTTCATTCTATGTAGTATGTTGATACTTGCCTACAGACAAGTCTCATCAGAGGCTTTGTAGGATATTTAGTAGCAGAGTTCCTGATTTTATAATTTGTACTAAAAATGTGTGAATGAAAAAAAAAAAATTATGATTATTATTACCATCATCATTATCATTTTCATTATCACTGATAATACTTATACTCATACTTAGACACATAATACTTGCCTACAGACAAGTCTCATCAGAGGCTTTGTAGGATATTTAGTAGCAGAGTTCCTGATTTTATAATTTGTACTAAAAATGTGTGAATAAAAAAAAAAAAAAAAAAATTATGATTATTATTATTATTATTACCATCATCATTATCATTTTCATTATCACCATTACCAGTTCACTCTCAGCTCTCTTGCCAAGCAGTCGTGTTTTTCTACTCTCTGTATGGACTGGTTACTAAAGCTATTTGAACTTTGGGAAATTATTATGCCGTGTAGTAAATATGAATCAGATCTACCGACAGATGGTGACTGTACGTTACATGTTACTTTTGTGTTAGAACTCTGGGTAATCTTATCGTTCAACGTACCATCGCTAATTTTTGTCCGATATTCTTGTTTGAGGTGTTTTCTGATAGATCTTGTTTCTATGTATGATGTAGTGTTTGGACTTTTTGTGTTTTGTTTGTTTTAATATGGTTTTTACTCACTTGAAGTTGATGCTTTGTGATCTGACTAAGACGACAAAGGTGGACAGTAGGTTAGGTTAGGGTCAGGTTAGTGTATAAACCTCGCGTATACCGCCGGCAGGCGGAACGGAGCTTATATACTTTAATAAAAATGAAGACAAAATTGAAAAAAATTGAAAAAAAAAATGGCCTGGTACGTTAATCAGTAATTTTACCGAACTCTGCATTTAGGCTGTTCTGGACTTCTGAGAGTATGTATGTGAGTAAATCTTACAAAGCTAAACAATCGTGGGAATATGCCTATTTTGTAGAGAAAGGAAGAAGAGTAGGAGTAAGAAAAACACGCCCATGCTCGAAGGGTCACAGAAGTTTGATTTTGTCAATGTAGATCTCAAACAATATATTCTCAATTTGAAAAGAGTAATGTAAGACAATTTTCAATTATTCGCGAATGATTTTAAAAAATTTAAAGAAGATTTTGCTTAAGATGAACCAATGACCTTAAGGCTTCTGTTTTGAGTCTTATAGTAAGAAGTGGGATATGAGAGGAGTAAAATTATTGATTTCTTGAGCCTGCAAGTTAATAACGTGGATCAATATATGGTAGGAACAAAAATGTGGAAGTAGAAAACTTTGATATACGCGTTGGTGAAAAAGTCGAAGACATTATTCTGAAAGTGGCCAAAAAAAAATTGATATCCAGCTAAAACCAGAAGACATAGATGGTTGCCACCGTTCGCCGACACGTAACACACATCGTACACCAAAAATATTTTTTCAGTTCACAACTAAGAAAAAACGAGAATCGTTCCTTGAAAAAAAGCTTATTTTGATACAGTGACATTACTATTGGAACTTCAGAACAACGGTTCTATATTTTAAAAAATTTGACAACTCTGAACAAGAAACTTTTGTGGAAAACAAAGGAACAAGCTAAGACTTCAGGTTATAAACACGTTTGGATCAAAAAAGGAAAAATATTCGTGACAAAGAGACCATAACGCTCATACAATAATAAAAATATTCTTGGTCAGTGACATTGGAAAACTTATATTATAACCTGCTCATTAACGTCTGTGTACGTTTACATTGCCTTCAATATTCAATGTCGTCGACATTGAATATTCTGACTGTTGTGCAAAATCCGTCATAAATTATCCACATTTGTGGTTCAAGTCTGATAATGGTTCAACTTTTCTACATCTAAATATTTGACCTTTATGCAAGCATTGGAATGAGTTGGATGTAATTCTGTCTAATTATATAGGTATTTTGTATGTAGGGGCCCTAGTTGCTAACTGAGGTTTCAGTGTTTGAAAATGTTGTAATTCACTCCTTTCATGTCTATAATTCTTTTCACAAAATAAGGATAGGTAAATCAGATGGAGGGTTATTACAGAGACATGTAAAAATAGCAATCGTTATAGAAGCTATGAAATCTAAAAGTGCTTTTTTTACATGTTTTTCTGATATTTCCTAATGTTTCAATACGTTTGATGTTGTTTTAAGATATTTTTGCAAAGGCAACAAAGCGCTACAAACGTCTAAATCCGCTACGTTTCAATATATTGGCAATAGAAGTGCTACCAAGATCGATAAATGTTGATTATAATTTTGCTCTCTTACATTAATACTTGATTATGTTATGATAATCATAACTATAATAGTAGTGTTCGTCTGTCTGCACTATCTTGCACGAACTTGCACCAACTTACACCGATCGGTCGGTGGCCGTTCGTCTGACTCGGGGCAGAATAGTGCAGCTTGCACTCGGCTGTTCGTTTGTCGACGCACGGTGAACTAGAGTAAGTTGGTGTAAAAAAGTGTAAGAAAAGTTACCCCTGTACGTACAGGTGGTGTAAAGTAGTGTAAGCAGATTTTACGCGCGCAACATGGCGGTATCTGTGGATGCTATTCACGTTTTACGTACGGACTGATGAAAACGGGATATTGTTTAGCTCTAAATGTTAGTTTTATCAGTTCATCAATCATCCATGAGATATTTGTTAATTATTATATCAGTTTAGTTTATTAGTTTTATGAGGATACTTTTATTTAGTTTATTAACAGTGCTCTCAAAACAATATTGTTTGAATATTCCGGGTGTCAAGTAGCTTACAGGCGATTCTCTCGTCTTGCTACTTTTCTATCATCTTTTAAATATTGTATAAATGCTTTTGGCCAAGGGTTATTGGTCATGAATATTTTTGTCTCGACCAATATCATTAGTAGTAGTAGTAGTAGTGAACTTTATTAGCATGTTGCCATTTACATATTCAATTTCACTTTACATTCTATAAAACACTAAACTTAACATATTTCTAAATTCTAGAAAATCTAATGTAATATTGTCATTTTTCTTTATAAGGAAATTTATCATGAGCGTAGAAATTAATTGAAAGTTGAAACATATTTTGAATTCGCGGCAAGTAGTTTGTGGTGCGCGGTGGGTGGTGGCTGTTCGTCTGTAATTGTTAGTTCACGTACACCAAGTTGAACTGAACAACGGCGCATCCTGCACGGAGTTGAACTCAAGTTGCTCCACCCCCTTAAAGTGTACTCTAGTTCTTTTCAGTTCATGACAGACGAACACAACTAATGTCTATCTTAGTCAGGCCCGGTCCTAGTGATTTTTCATGCGTAAGCGAGATTTATTCTGCCCCCCCCCCCCCCCTTCACAATTACAAGAAACATACTATATAGTACTTAAATCTCATTATTATCACAAAAATTCATTCACGATCAAGATACACTTTTTTAACATTCAAATATTCGATTTTTTTGTTGATATAGTTGTACTATGGAGCTATGGAGCTACAAAATAGTGAAATGTCTTTGATAATATTATAGTTTCATTGTTACATGAGCTTACATGCTAGTTTAATCACATTGGGTCTACTTGAAGTTCACTTTTCTAGTTTTCATTGCTAAAAATTCTGCAATTAAGGACTATAAAGTAGGCCCTACTCTGAAATAGGATACAACAGAGGTGGGTCCACGTCATATTCAATGAAGGGGAGGGTCGATTCCAGTTTGGGGAACAAAATGCCGCATGAGAACATTTGTGCAACGGCCTGTTATCGCGAAACCAGTGACCCGCGGGGGTCAAGGGGGGAAAAGGTCCCTTCTGGCCCCGCAGGGAATTTTTGAAAATTACACCCATTTTTATTACGGTTTAGCGTGTTTCTGATGAGGTTCAAATACCGAAATCATTCCACTTATAAAATTGAAAAATGGCTCCAAAACCAATATTTGTAGCTGCTGCAGAGTCGTTCAGTGTCATTTTAGCACATGCAACGGGCAAGCACTCAATTGTGCTGAATAAAACTGAATGTGCATATCGATAGTGAATGCAAAGAGCAAATTTTTTAGAATGCAAATTTTTAAAAATTCCTTCTTTCAATACGATTCTACGGGTTTCAGGAACTACACGAAATTTCTAGAATAAATGAACTTAAACAAGACTAATTTTTCCAAATGGCTGCTCCAAGTAAATGAAACGCTGAATTTATCTGTATATAACTTAATCTACAATTATATGATAATAATTCATCTTTGATTGATATACAGTAATAGTGATATTTGACTATGAGAACATCAACTCCATCCAATGATGTGAATAAAATGTCACTAATTTGATTTGAAAATTGATTTGATTTGTTTTACTAATGGAAAGTCACAAATGGGTGCCGACAGCGCTCCTTGAATCTGGATTCTTTGAATCTTTGCCCACCCCTAGAAAACACCCTTGTCGTTATTATCATCACATCCATCCTTATTTTATTGATGGACATTTAGTAATATTGTTATTAACTTTCATTTTTGGAAAACATATTTCATTTGTCAACGAGAACTGACACACACGATAGGTCTATTAAAGGAATCGTGTGGAAATTTAACTATGATATATAAATGAAAAATAGATGAGATAAGTATTTCATAAACGAAATATACCGCCCCTAGAAAAGTGCCGCCCTAAGCAGCCGCTTACGTCGCTTACGCCTAGAACTGGGCCTGATATTAGTTCTAAAAACCCTGTACCATTCTTAATAATCTAAATAATTTCAATGGTGTTACCATACTATAATAATTTTATTGTAATCTATCAAAAAATGTATGGATGATTAATAATTTTGCATTATTAGGTCGTAAGTACAGAAAAATAACACGTTTCTGTTAATTATGTGATTTATGTCTTACTTAGATTACCTTCCAAGTTTTATTTCATTTTTATCCATTGCTTGAGGAAAAAAGTCTGTACATTGTACCATTGTATATGTATTTTAATTCATACACATTGTAAAACGGTTAAATGACAATAAACATTATCATTATTATTATTATCATTATTATTATCATTATTATTATTATTAAGCATTAGAGGTGCTATTTTTCCTCAAATTATTTCATTCGAAAAGGTAGCATTTTCCCATAGAAACCATTTTCCATGTATGATGGCAGCAATGGTAATCAGTTTACCAAGTATAAGAAATAAAACCCAAAGTGAGATAAGATGGAAATAAATATTGAAAAAGTGAATATTGAAATTGTTCATGAAATAAAATATCTTGGGGTAATACTAGATGACAATTTGAGTATGAAGGAGCATGGAAAATATATTTTCCAAAAAAAGATACTCACTGTTTAAAAAGAGAAATAAGAGTGAAAATATATCAAGCAATTGTATCTCCACATATTGACTACTGTACTTCAGTTTTGTTTCTTTTGTCAAAAAATGAAGTTGAAGCGATGCAAAAGGTTCAAAACAAGGCTATATGCGCAGCGTTCTGGGGGTGGATTGCAAAGACGGAGTTTAAACCCCGGCCTACCTTAGAAGCCGTCTAAGTAAGAAATTGCATTGCAGCCACAATGCAATTTCTTACTTAGATGGCGACTAAGGTAGGCCGGGGTTTAAACTCAGTCTTTGCAATCCACCCAGTGTAAGACGTGAAACTAGCATTAAAAAGATGTGTGAAGCCTTTTAGCTTGGATGACTGTCAAAGAAAGAATAGCACTGAATATGGTCACACTTATTTTTAGAATAGCAAAAGGGTTAGCTCCAGAATACCTTTGTAACAAATTAGAATTTAGTAAGTATAATCTGAGAAATAAATCATGTGCAAAAATCAATAGATCTAAAAATAATTTCGTAGATAATTCAATCTTTACCAAAGGTATGAGAATTTACAATAGAATACCTAAACAAATAAGAGATCCAAATGAGCCAGAAGCATTCAGAAGAGGTTGTTGGAGATTAATAAAAGAAGGTAAACTAGTTCTTAATAAGAGAGAGATAGTAAGATACTGGGATATTCTATAGAATGTTGAGAGGTGTATGTGATT
This sequence comes from Brachyptera risi, assembly GCA_964007535.1. Lineage (NCBI taxonomy): Eukaryota > Metazoa > Arthropoda > Insecta > Plecoptera > Taeniopterygidae > Brachyptera > Brachyptera risi. Next base: position 36,371,398 of record OZ023327.1, read on the forward strand.
TGTGTCAATGTTAATCTAGTATTTATAACTATTATATAACTTTTACTGTATTTCATGTTAACTACAATTGTATGAAGAATAGCAAATTTTTGCTTAAAATAAAGATAGCCTACTACTACTACTATATTGCACGTACACAGGTTTTAAAATGTTGCTACAACTAAAAATAATAGGATTTATATCCGAATTTCCGCCCATGAAGCGAGGAGGTGTCAAAACTGTTTAACTGTTGAAGATTGGCAACATTCGTACGGCCGTGCCGTGCCGTACCGTCCTCCATCTAATTTGGTATACCCTAGTAGGGTGAGCCTGTTGTCACAGTATTAGCGGTAGGGGAGGAGTTACACGAGCCGAAGTGCGGTCCTATGACCACCCGAATGTTTTGCCGGGATGTACGCAAACTTGTTTAAAGAGATATTATCGTAGGCCTATGCAAGTTATTGTGGTATTATACAAGTTTATAATATTTATGTAATAATCAAGTAGAACGAATAGGTCTAGGCCTAGTCCTAGTAAGCCTTATAATGTTACTAATGTACAGTCTAGTAATGCCACTTTGTAGTTGACCTGTAGAAAAACAATTAAAAAACACCAAAAACGACAAGCAAACAATAGCCTGATTTTTTTAGTATTTCTCCATTTTTTGCCACAAGTATTCAATTGTAAAGTGTCTAGAAGATGAGAATAAAATGAGTTTTGAATGAAAAAAATGAAAATGTAATACGTGATCCGTAAAAAAGTTGGTAGGCTTATTCATTCATTCTATTAATAATGTAAAAAACTTGGTTGATTTGTGGGTCTCTGTATTACGGACTGAAAATTTATAGCCGATAGCCTTCATGCTATCGACAAATATACTGTAGCCTTCATCGCCATCCACATAGCCAAATAATAAGCCTTACCTAATAATACATAAGCCTTATAATGATTAATGTGAGTTTTTCGGAAGTGGTGGCGGTTCACCTTCGACGCCTTGAAGGACCGCTTCGAAAAGATGCATATTTTGGCTATGTGGATGGCGATGAAGGCTACAGTGCATTTGTCGATAGCATGAAGGCTATCGGCTATAAATTTTCAGTCCGTAATACAGAGACCCACAAATCAACCAAGTTTTTTACATTAATAATAGAATGAATGAATAAGCCTACCAACTTTTTATTAATAGAATGAATGAATAAGCCTACCAACTTTTTTTTACAGATTATAGGTATTACATTTTCATTTTTTTCATTCAAAACTCATTTTATTCTTATCTTCTAGACACTTAACAATTGAACACTTGTGGCAAAAAATGGAGAAATACTAAAAAAATCAGGCTATTGTTTGCTTGTCGTTTTTGGTGTTCTTTAATTGTTTTTCTACAGCTCAACTAGAAAGTGGCCCTTTATCCTAGTTGGGACTGTATAGTTTGGTTATTTTTCTTTAACAAATTAATAAAACGGGGTGTGGAAAATTTCTAATAATTTCTATTTCTGAAGGACTTAACTTTTTCAACATACAATAAGTAGTACATCACTCAGTCGACACTCGGAAAGTTCGTGTGGTCACGTGACCGAGCTTCGGATCTGATGAAACTCCTCCCTTACCGCTAACCCTGTGACAACAGGCTCACCCACAGTAGTAACCAAAGGGACTAGGGAGTAACAAACAGGACCTTAAATAATGGCTGCCTAGTAAACAACCGTTGCCGTATTCAGAAAGAATTATCTTCTCTGTCTTGTGTTTAATTATTATTGACACTTTTTATAACTATTTATCTAAACTTCATTTAAATGGCTGATGTCCCTACTCCAAGTGCTTCTTTTGTCAATGAGGTTAAAAATATAAGCCATTTATTATGGGGACCCAACATAAAAGAAGATCTTTTTCGTAGGTGGTCTCAAGGTAATAGGCTATATTATTATTCTCTTTGGACTTGGCCCTAGGACCTATTTTCGCAAGGTTTTGCCGATTTACATACTTATCAACTAGGGTAATGCTGCTAAATAGTTCAACAAGTGAGACATATCTGCCAGTTGTAATATAATGGGATGTATATTATTTAGGCCTAGGCCTGAATAAATTTCCAACCTAACCAAACTCGAAGATAAAAAATGTCACCTAACCTATACCATAGTGCATACACCATCCCTATACCTAGGTTGTAGGTGATGCTCAGTGCTAGACTGGGCAACCGGGCAATGCCTTTTGGGCCGCTTGATGAAATTATACCATAATGGGCCAGTCAAACGCGAATATGTTTTTCTGCGTCCGTACTGTTGTTTCACTTCAACATTTCACTTTCATCCGAGATATTGTCTGAATGATGATATTTAATGGAACAACTTTGGTATAAATAAAACTGACCTTATAGCAGAGTATTTTTATAATTTAGAAACCTAATCATTAATTTTGAATAGGATATTTGGCAATTTTGTGTTACTCAGTACCAAATTTGGTTTTCAAAGAATAGAATATTAGTGTCTTTATTTGTTTGCACATAATACAACAAAAGGGCGAGGTTCGGTCAATGCACCGTTCTTCCACCTAACCTCAACAATTAATAGTACCGTTAGGTAATTGAAATTTAATATTGATTCTTGAGAATAGTTATAATAATCGAAGTGTATATTCGTACGGTCAACCGTATGATTGAGTAAAAATAGATCATACGATCAGTGACGTCATGACCGCGATGTTTCAGCTGATGACCATAAATCACAAAAATGACGCTCTTGAACAATGTGCCGACTGTAGCACATGGGTTAGCACAGCTGACTCCCATGCCAGGGATCTCTGATGAAATCCCACATGTGACTTATTTTTTTATTTTATTAAATTAGTTCCTCTAGGAACATGGTCAATTATGTGGACAAAGGCAGGTTGCGGACAGTGGTTTAGGTTAGGTAGGTCAGGTTGGTGTATAAACCTCGCGTATACCGCTGGCAGGCGGAACGGAGCTTATGAACATGATATATTATATCATGTTCATTTGGTGACTCTAGAGTTTATATGAAAAAGTGCATGGTCAATGATGTGGACACAGCTAGAATGCAGACAGAAGATTAGGTTATTGGGTTAGGTTAGTGTATAAACCTCGCGCATATATCACGGTGCTTATATATCATGTTCATTTATCGGTAATTGGTGTCTGGTGCCCTCTAGCACTGAAAATTACAAGTAGACTATCCTCCCGAACGAATACTACGTCACTAACACAAACAACCAATGGCAACGCTGACCGTACGATCTATTGACGCGTATTCATACGGCTGACCGTACGATTATCCACAGCCTATAATAATATATTGTACATTTTAGTTGACTAATTATCAGAGATATCAAATACAGGCATTATTAATTTAATGATACTAATGAATTAACAATTTATATTCAACATGTAGCTGAGGCAGGCAATAGATTGGCAGTAGTTGATGAACAATTGACATAGCCTAGCAAGTATTAGTAGGCCTATAATTATAGCCCAGTACGGCATTCAAGTAGACCAGGGCCCAGATTCACAAAGAATTTTATCTTATAACATTTTAGCACTTGACTCGTTCTAAGTTAAAGCAGAGATAACACGTTCTAACTTGATCACGGTTTTATCCTTATTCCCTATTCACAAAGAATTTTAAGAGAATTTTACCGTCTTGTTAACTTTGGCCTCAACTGTCCGTGCCGTTGCCGTCATTGTCTTCGACTGTCAACCAATGTGAGCAAAGAGCGGGATGTCAATTAGTTTGTATCACTTTGTAATAACGCGAGATAAACATCAATAACTTGTTTCCTACAGCTAGATAATATTTAAAATCAAAATGAATGAATGAAATGTTGTAGGCCTATATACTTTTACGTTTGTTTTTTCTTATTGTCCTGAATCTTTTAGTTGTTGATCATCGAGAAGGCTTTGCATTTTTTTTTTTTTTATTCTCTCAGCTGTCAGTCGAAATTCCCAAATGTGAGGCTAGGATTGAATATTAAATGTGATATTGGAAAATAGGATCGTGTCTTTGCTCCCAACCTCTCTAAATTTTCATGGTAATTTTAAATACTAATTAACTTACCATGGCCAATTTTTGTTCGATGTTTGCGTTTCTGGTGTTTTCTGATAGGCCTAGATCTTGTTCATATATCTATGATGTGTAGTTTGGACATTTTGTATTTTGTTTGTTTTAATATATTTTTTACTCACTTGAATTTGATGCTTTGTGATCTGATAAAGGTGACAAAGGTGGACAGTGGTTAATGTTAGGTAGGTCAGGTTGGTGTATAAACCTCGCGTATACCTCCGGCAGGCGGAACGGAGCTTATATACTTCAAAAAATGAAAAAAAAAGAAAAATCATGAAAAAACGGAAAAAAATAGGCGTGGTAGGCCCTACGTTGATCAGTAAATTTACCCCCGTCATCATTACCCGAATATTACCCGGGTAATCAATTTTTTTAAATCTCAACTATGCTTATCTACTTTTCATTTAAATGTATTTTATTGTCTTAGGCCTATTCACCATCTTTAGGTTACCATTATCAATGTTGCAACTATGAACAGTCTGATCATATCACATCACTGACCCTCTCAGCACAACATAATCTACCCAAACACATTGGTTGAGTCAACTTGAGTGAACGTGGCATGTCCCTCTTTTTTTTGTGAACAAAGAGCCATGTGTTTAAGCGGTGTTTAAGCGGTATGCAGAAGTGTTAGAACTGTGGTTGCTACCGAGTGCCAGAGTGTTGGAAGGGGGGGGGGGGGAGTGTTTATTCGTCTCTCATCATAAGGTCAGTTGATGATAACAGATGATATGGTCTAGATAGTAGTAGAGGAGACCTAAATTCTTTCGTTTTCCCCCCCACACAAGCGCGCTTTGTTTATAAGTTATCTGTCAGTGAAAATGAAGAACATATGCTCGCGTTGTAATAAGTGACGGGTACCCGGGTAAGGAATATTGGAGTCGGGTAGTGGTGTACCCGTACCCGATCCGGGTAGCCGGGTACCCGCCGACACCCCTACTTTATACTACCGGTAATGTAATTTGAGTTAGCAAAATCTCCAATTTATCATCGAAATCAATTTCGAGGTGAGTGTTTTATCTCCACTAAAACCAGTCAAGACTGGTGATAACTTTACCACCAACTATTCCTAAAACTCTTGCTTGAGCTCTTCCATGAATACGAGTCATTACCAAATCTGGTGATGAGTCCTAAAACTATTTTGACTTCAAACGTGTTGAGAGAAAAAATTCTTTGTGAATCTGGGCCCTGTGGTATTTCTACATCACAAATTGTATTTAGCTTAACATATTATACCATGAATTCATCTAAATAACTACCTTCCATATAAAAATGATATGCCCACCGTACCAATTTTGAACTAAGATCGCTTGAAACCCGTAGAATGCCAGAATATACCTCAATTACAGAAACATTATTTAGGAAATGCGGGTTGCGCCCCCCCCCTCTCCACCATGGGCCGCTTTTTCAATTTTTGCCTGGGCCATGTTTGAGTGCCGCCAGTCTGACACTGTTGATGCTAACATGCCTATTCAGTTCCAAAAATGGCGCAAAATGACCTATATGTCGACGCGCTGTAAAACCCAAATATCCATTCATTCATGCATCACTGACCACGTTGATTACACTGCTGGGAAACGATTTAGCCAAACTGATTCAGTGTGAAATGGGTCAAATATTTGGCGTGATGTGCCCAAGTTGCCAACACAAACTGTCACGTGACAGGCCTACACTGCATTGTTTTGTGCGAAATAGTTTGGAAAAATGTTCACTCCATTTTGTTATTTGCCTAGAATGGAGGCCTTGGCAAGATTTTCTTAATATTTTTCCAATTTCTTGGCCCCATGTATATTTGAAACAACCAAGAGGTGCTGCTTCAGGCTTCAAAACTGTCTTATGGACTCATCCTTTGCCTTAATTGGGTTATAATGAGTGTATCAAGATTTCGATGTTGATAAAAAAAAATCATTAAGATTTCTTGTTGATAAAAAAATTATCAAGATTTGGTATTGATACAAAAATTACCACGCATCAAGATTTCGATGTTGATAAAAAAAAACATTCTGTATGACGATTTTCTAGGATTTTACTTTAGCCGAGGTGAACCGACTGCACTAGTCCAGAGCGAAGGAGGGCCTTGTGCAGTTCTCGCACCAGTTCAAGCATATATGATTAGAACCATCCTTTTGGAAGGACCAGTTGTAACAGAGAAAGCCAGTTGGAGGGAGGTAAGCTAAATGTATTGTAGTAGGCCTACCATACACTTCAATGTAATTTTGCATTATGGCTCAATAGAGATTATTCAAATAGTCTATGGCAGTTAATATATGATACCTCATTGGTAGAGGTGTTTGTTTTTCATAAGCCGCTAAATCGCAAAATGTTCTGTATGATGATGAAACAACAATATAAGCTCGATTCAATGAATTCTCAATTGATTAATATAATTTCCAACTCGCAAAAATACTCAAAATATGCCTAAATTTGCTCATAACACCGAAATCAACTTGAAATGTCGAAATATGCCATGAAAAACACGTTTTTTTTATCATTTAAACGCATGATTTTCTCAAATTCCATTTTTTTTATTCGTCGCCTGAGCTGTTCACTGCTTGATGGGCGTGCGTGCCATCTGACCTTGACGGCCATGATACTGTGATGAGCTCGAAACATTCGTTCAGCCAAGCGGACGGCCGCTCGGGGCGGCCTCGCCAGTGGAAGCGAGCCGTCTGACGATCAGGCGTTATCGGAGCAGCCGAGTACACACAATCAGACGGTATCTCACTCGTACTCCCGGCCGGTCGCCTAGCTTTCTCTCGCGCTTCATACGAAATTGACTGAATTTTAACTGAGAAGAGTGATGATTTATGTTGAAGAAGAGTGTTTTGGTCAATCTAAATTTTTATAAATCAAAATCCTTTTTTGGTGGTCCCGTTCATTTCAGATTATCAATGGTTTACTTGTAAACTGTGTAGGCCTACTTGTAATCTTGGTTACTGTTTTTCCTTTTAAAACTTCATAAAATGCCATTTCCGATTGACATTAGGCCAAAAAACCATTTCACAGTGCCAAACACCTAAATTTGCAAATATAGATGAAAAAACACAAAATCTACAACCCAATTTTCAAACACCTCTACTAATTGGTCTACTAGGTGTCTATCACATGAGTATGATCATTGTTCAATTACGTATCGATACAGAGATGAAAGCTCGCAAACATTTTTAGTTGTGATATTAATGTTGTGTTGTTACGTGTTATTGAATTATTAATATAATAACGTTATCATTATGCGAAAGTGGGAAAGGAGTGGAAAGTCTAGGAAGGGGTATGGGCAAGTTTGGATACTGGAGTAGAGATGGAGACAGAATTGGTTTGATAGAAATGTGTGTAAGAAATTAGTTGACCATATGTAACACACTGTTTGAAGAAGGAGCGGATAAATAGATAACACGATTCAGCTCGAATGGAGAGAAGAAAACGGTGATCGACTACATGATAGCAAGCAGGGAGGTAAGAATATGGGTTAGTGACACAGTTGTAAATCCAACAGTGGCATTGAATGGAGACCACCGACTCATAGTGGCTACAATAAGAGGCGGAGAGTGGAACAAAGAGCATGTCAGAAGAAAAACAAAGAAAACAAGCCAAATTGAAGACATGGAGACTGCGAGAAGCGAGTGTTGGAAGGAAATTTCAAATGTTGATCGAGAGGAGAGTTCCAGGAGGCGACATAAGGGACGTAGAAGAAGAATGGAGAGAGTTCAAAGAAGTAATGATACAAGCAGCAAACAAAGTGTGTGGAAGGTCAAGTGGGAAGAGAAAGGCAAGGGAGACGGCATGGTGGAGCGAGGAGGTGAGGTGTGCAGTTAAACAAAAACAGGAAGCTTGGACTAGGAAGGAGAAAGATAGATCGGCAAGAAATATATTGAAGTACTTAGAGAGGAAGAGAGAGGTTAGAAGCATAATTGAGAAGGAGAAAAAGAGGACAATGGTAGAGCTTGCCAAGAAGCTGGAGAAAGATGGGCAGGGAAATAAGAAAATATTGTATGGAATTATGAAAGAAAAGAGGAGAGACAAAGAGGAGCAGAAGATCATGTATGATAAGAATAATAAACTGATTCGAGAACCCAGAGAAATTGAGAGAATGTGGAAAGAACATTTCGAAAAGCTATTGAATGCAAAACATACACGGGTAGAAGAAGTGGAGGAAGCAGAGATGGAAGGAGAGGACTGTGTGGAGATGGTGTCAAGAGAGGAGGTAGCACAGGCAATAAAAAAGATGAAGAATGGTAAAGCAGCAGGAGCAGATGAGATCGTGGTAGAGATGATGAAGGCAGCAGGGCAGTGGGGGGCGGAGTGGATGTTTCGTGTGATGGCGGCAGCATGGCAACAGAAAAGAGTACCGGAAGATTGGGTGAAAGGGGTAATAACAGTAATATTCAAGAATATAGATATATATAGATATATATAGATATATATAGATATATATAGATATATATATATATATATATATATATATATATATATATATATATATATATATATATATATATATATATATATATATATATATATATATATATATATATATATATATATATATATATATATATATATATATATATATATATATATATATATATATATATATATATATATATATATATATATATATATATATATAATATATATATATATATATATATATATATATATATATATATATATATATATATATATATATATATATATATATATATATATATATATATATATATATATATATATATATATATATATATATATATATATATATATATATATATATATATATATATATATATATATATATATATATATATATATATATATATATATATATATATATATATATATAATATATATATATATATATATATATATATATATATATATATATATATATATATATATATATATATATATATATATATATATATATATATATATATATATATATATATATATATATATATATTATATATATATATATATATATATATATATATATATATATATATATATATATATATATATATATATATATATATATATATATATATATATATATATATATATATATATATATATATATATATATATATATATATATATATATATATATATATATATATATATATATAAATATATATATATATATAAATATATATATATATATATATATATATATATATATATATATATATATATATATATATATATATATATATATATATATATATTATATATATATATATATATATATATTATATATATATATATATATATATAT
>OZ023327.1:36380924-36445924 GCA_964007535.1 Brachyptera risi
ATATATATATATATATATATATATATATATATATATATATATATATATATATATATATATATATATATATATATATATATATATATATATAAAATTACATATACATATACATATACATATACATATATGTATAAATAAATCATAAAATGAAACATTCAAATGGGTAAATAACATGAATGGAAGCAAGACGCATGGAAGTTGGCATGGGGAGATCCGTGTTCCGGTCGGTCAGTGTGAACTGAGTGACGTCATGCGTGAGCCGAACGAGAACTCGTATGCGGATAGTCGGACCTTCTTTAACCCTTTTAGTGCCACCAGATTTGATCCAAAATGTGTCTAATAATGCCAGGTAGGTTTTGACCGATTTACAGTGATTCACAAAAAAATCATAGCTTGCCAATCATTCGGTCAAATCTCATGAAATATTATTTGAAATGTGATGGAAGGATGGGCACTTGGATGAGGAATACTGTAATTTCACATTTGATCTGACAATAAATAAAAAATGCTTTACTTTATATATATTTATATAATTTTTTTCAACTCTTAAAATATTTGTTGGGTTTATAATAATGGTACAGATAACAAATAATTTTCAACATTATTTTGAAGAATTGCATGATGAAGAACGAATTGTTTTGAGTAAGAATCATGAGTTTCAATAATTTGTATGTGGAATTTCAATCATTACAAACTATCTTTTGAAAAGACGACGACATGACATGAACTAGGCCTACTCTTGTCCTAGGCGTAGGCCTAGCCACATTTTTATCAGGTACATCACTCTCTTTGCCCCTGTCACTCGCATCACTATTTCATCTGAAGATGGGATAATGCATCTTCCGAAAAGTCACTTCCTTCTCCCTCATCTGATTCATCTACTAAATCCCTAATCACTTCTTCAACTTGAAAATAATCACGTATTCCACAAGACGCCATTTCGAAAACAAACTAGAATAACATTGTCATATTTCAGCGAAATGTCAACAAACATAGACGGCTGTGGAAAGATGGTAGAATATTGACCTTGGCACCACAAAATTCGTGTGAATAGCAGCTTTCTGAATATGTCACTACTATTGCCATCTTACAGAAACTTTGGGAACTACATCAGTTTGAAGTAAGAGTCGATATATCGGCTCTTGGCATTTCTCGAGCAAGATATTTGGAGCCGATATATCGGCTCTTGGCACTAAAAGGGTTAACAAGAATATATTTAGATCATGGTTTTGGACAAAACAACAAAAACCTAGTTACAAGATTCTTCATTGCTGCCTCAGTTTTCAGAATGTCCAAACTACAGTCTAGCTCCAGATGGCAATGAATAGGAGAGATTCAAAGTCACTTACACACACACATCCTAATTAATGAGGAAAGCTTGGACGAAACTGATGCAACTTTCCATTTTGTTTTCTTAGATGCTACCGCAGGTGTGTAAGCCTATTTGAGGGGTAGGAAAGGATACTTGGGATGAAAGAAGATTTTCATCTTGTTTACAGGTTGATGAACAGCGTAGCAATGAATTATTAGTTTCCGCTGCTTGTTACATTCTTCAACAAGCCAGCACCCGTGATCGGCCGTTCACGCTGATTCACATGTGTGATGATGACCGAACCAGTGCTGTGCCAAGAGAACATGGAACGTCACCGCATACAATACCAAACATTAGGCTGGCCAGACTAAATAACATACAATTTCATGATCATTTAAGGTATGCTAATTAATAGTTCATTAGTGCTATTAGTAGATGAAATGGTGTCACATTTGCCAAAATGGCAGAGGTTTGGCGACTCGAAGAGTCTTCATCTAATCGAGTTGAATCAATTCTCAATTGAATTAACCATCCCTACGCCAGTTTTTGTTGTAAATAACGTTTGTCTACAAAGACTTTTGGCCGCAGATTATGGATCGGGATGATTCTTCTAACAATCAACAATAGTTCATCTAACTTCATCATATTTGAATTGGTTTTAAAAAATGTTTAATATGATTTCTAAAAAAAAATTAAGATTGTAACACAGTGAGTGAATTTGACCTTGTACAATACCAAACAGTAAAATGCAAGACCTTGTCTTATTTTTATCTGGGTTGGTGATTTACATTATAGTGTTTACAAAGTAATCATACATAATGTGTACCTTTCGATGGAGCAAGGCTAACCAAGATGTTTGAAAATACATGTGTCTGTTCATATGGCCTTGCCCAGGCTAATTGTTGTCCATTTTTTATTTTTAGTCATTTTTAGCTACATAAACTTTCATGGAGTGGAACATTAAGGGAGTGGAACGATCTGTGTACGGACGCAAGAGGAGCAAAGAGCCTAGACGAGTTTAAAAAGAGGCTCGTCAATCAAAAACAGCTGCCACCGCGCAAACATGCGCAATTGCAGTGAATAATAACAATACAATACAATACAAAAACTACCTGTGTAATAATAAATTTGTTCCTTCTCCACTCCAATGCCAGTGATAACAGAATATATACTGCAACATAGTTATTATTCTATTGCAGTGTTCCCATGACCTCAAAATCACTTTTGCATCACGAATTTCTTGCCGCTATACAAAATCTTTTTACCACGACATCCACCACGTACCTATTGAATCACTGCCAACTCACTACTACTCAAGCACTAATTTCAGCGATATGACTGTAGAATATTCATTTCGAGTCTAGCTTACAGTATGAACAATGCTATCCCATCGTTTTCACTGAGAAACAAACTACCACTTCCACCGCTTTCGCATTGTGAGGCGAAATATATTGAGTTATGTTCAACTTCAATCGCCCATGTCGAACTCTCCACTGATTGGTTGAATTTTCAAAATGTCTGACAAAGTGATATGAATTCCGCTTTGCAAAAGCGATTTTTGTTCATGGAAACTCGGTGAATGACCGATTAATTTACAAAATGTTCCCATTCACTTGCAGGCAGCCCCAACTGACTTACAGCAGAAGGAACCCAGTTCAATGGTGAACCCATACATATTAGCCTTCATAGCCCATTGTCTAGCAATGATGGTTTGAGATGGTGATAGTTGGAAATGAATAGTTCATGTGATGACATTGGTGTGGAAAAGTCAATTATTTTTCATCCAGACAATATCTATGGTTTACGTTTCAGGGTGGCATACTTTGACACAATACAACAGGTTGAGGCTTTCTACTTGGAGATGATTCAGGTCTTACGAGATTCCTTTGGTGTGCTACTATTCTTGTACTCTGTGATTGCCACTAAAGGTATGTTGTCACTGTGATCCTGTATTACAGTGGTTCCCAACCAATAGATCGCTGGCATATCTGCATGGGGTCGCACATATTTTAACACCTCATTACTGAGCTTACACTAGATATTCACACACCAACACTTGAATGTTGAAGCCACTTTGGGAAAGAAGATAATTCGTTAAAGAGAATGAGAAAATGTATTTGCCCATCTACAATCTTCAGTCTAAAGACACAGGGGTGGTCAAGTTACTAGGTCTGGTCTAGGAAAGATGAAAAAACTCTTATCCAAATACTAAATCTTTTGACTTTATGACCAAAGTGGCCAATAATTATATAAAAGTCATCCACTTTCACTAAGAAGGCAATTCTTGCATTAGGCCTATATGGGAAGAAAAAAATCTTGAACAACAATTCTTGGTACTAGATTCAACATTAATTTGCTGGGAAGGGCGGGGGGGGGGGGGATTAATTATCCTAGGAGTCGTTAGATCATTTGCTTTCTTGAAAAGTGGTCGTTCTCTAAAAATGTTGGGAACCACTGCTGCATTGTATGCTCGATTCTATGTGACGTGTGCTTGTGCTGATTATCACTTGTGTTTGAACTAGGCCTTGTCCTGATCAATGAGGAAGTGAGCGACACTAGTGAGCCACTGATCGACAGCACGTATGGCTACGGTAGCCAGAGCCTGATCAATCTGATGTTGACTGGTCGAGCAGTCGGCCACGTGTGGGATCATGATCAAGATATTGGCGGGTTAAGTAAGTCACCTAGCTTGTCCTCATGATATTTATACTAATATTGTCCAATAGTTGGAAGCGTGCAGAATCAATAGGCTGTCCTTGCTAAACTCCTGGTCTTCTGCATGTAAAGCCTATCTTGCATTTTTTTACGTCACCGAGTTCTTGGGCAGCATATCACTCGAAACAGAAAGTTCTGTTTAGTTGCCTGTTATCTTATCTTTGACTCGAATGAGTGATGGACTGATGGACCAGCCAGGAAACATGATGTAGAAGCCCTACATCATGTTTCCTGCATGAGTAAAAGTCTCCTTTTGTCATTTGATATTCAAAAATCCTATGCAATATCACGTGGTCAACTGGTTTGACTAGGTAGCAAAGATACTTTTACCTATGCTTCAAGCTGTACAACACGAAACATGGCGTATGCCTACAAATTGTTTCAATACGTTGTTACCGGCACTGTTGTAGAACTGCAAGGAATCAGCCAGCAAGGGGAAGTGGGCTTTCTAGCCCTGCTTGAACATCTACGCTACTGCGAAGTTGGTAGTTTCCTAAAAAACCCCAAGCAGCCAATATGGGTGTTAGCAAGTGAAACCCATCTAACAGGTAAGTTTTGGCTTGATACAAACTGTTGTGTGATTCAGTAGTAGGCCTACTGGTACCATTTTTGTACTTATTGAAGTCTATAATTTACTCAATTTTATTATTACTGGTGCAGGTCTTAAGTTCATTCAGGATAGTCACAAATTTATATGGACAAAATATGTTTGGAGATTAGAATTGTAAAACAATTGTTGGCATTTTCAAAACTGTTGCTAAACGATCCCAAATTGTTGATGGTTAGGATCTAAAGATGTCATACAGGAATGTACTTGGCCCAATTTATTAGAAAGCAAAAAATTCATGATTAAAAAAACTTTTAAAAAGGACCAAATAAATAATTTCCTGGCACTAATTACAGTCACCTTGAAAATCATCAACTCAATTTCAGAAAATATAATTGAATTTTTTGTCTCCCAGTGACCATGAGTAAAGGTAGAGCCTACGTGAAATTAGCATTCAGTTTTGGACTTGGGCCTACTAGCTTTAAATATTGGAAAATTCATATTTTGCATCATTTTTAGCAAAATACACAAAAATAATGTTGAATTTACGGAAAATTGAACAAATTACGGTAAATACTATCAGTGTGGGCAGCACACTCTTAATATTGTCGAAATAACACTGTTCATAGCTTCCCGCATGTTGTCCTTGTCTAGTCGGGTGATCGCTAGTGTCGAACGTAACCGAATTAACCCGAGCACGCGGGGGCGCCAGATACTACGTCAATACACTGCCCTATGTATGGGCGCGTACCAACAATTTTAATACGTATCTTGAGAGTTGAGAAATCGCCAATAAAACCTAGGCCCACATGGACTGTAGATGACAAGTTGAGATGAGGAAAAAACAAAATCCGAGTTTAAAACCAACACACTTTTCAATCTTGAGAAGAAACTATTCCTGGTACAGGATTTTTTTTTTTAAACTTTTGTTTTCAACGTTTTGATGGTGATCTAGTGCCGTGGGGCCGACTATCAGCTGCTAGCAACTCGCAAGCGACAACAAAGTATCTCTGTTAGGACTTTGGAACAGACGCAATGTCGGGAGGGAGGTATTTCCAAGGGTTTGATGCGCTTGGTGCAGTAACAACACGTGCGATTGGGATCTATTTTCCTGCAGGTTAACCCGAATAAGACAGCTCTTGACAGCACGCCTTGGGTTTATAACAATTCTAATGAGTTGTGTCCTGAGTATTACGATATTTTTGTCAAGCAAGGAAAACATTATTTATACTGAAAAATAAATGGTATCTTTCTTTTCGCGTCTATTTCTTTGAATAGAATAAATTCGCTCTATATGGAAACTCTGTATGGAAACATAAACAGAATTGAGTAATGTATACGTCACGATTCAGAATAAGGACCGGGCCCTCGACAAATAAATTGATTATACTTCCTGAGATCGAGATGATGATTTAGAGTCCTCTCTAAAATCATGGAAATAAATATCGCCATTTTTCGTTAGAATCTAGTTTCAGGGTTGTGATGCTCTTTGAGAATAGGGAAAACAGAGGGGGGACGATTTTATCTAATGAAATATGTAGTTGTGACAACTTTTGTATGCAATTGTTTCTGAAATTCGAAATGAATAAAATGAACAAAAACACCAAATAAGTTCGCGATTTTCGTAATCTCACAGTTTTTTTTCTTAGATAATGACCAGTCCTCCCCGGTCTTTACAAACAAGTACTTAGTCTTCAAACTTCAGGAACATAAACAGTCTAACATAAACATTTGCTAACATAAACAGTCTTTTCAAATATTATAAATACAGTTCTAGGCCTACTGAATTGAATGAATGAATGAATAAATGAATTAATGAATTGTGTTGTTTTACGGCGCTTCAACGACGGGGTTATTTGCTCTTTATATTACTGCATATTCTGTATGGGTGATCGCGTGTTCGATCTATGCTGACAACCAAAAGTCTTTGTATTGTTGTGACCATTTTGTATGGTTCTCAGACGTTAGTTGACGCTTGAAATGTCAGTGTCGATACAAAGACAGATCCTCACTACGTGTCACAAAGTGATTACAGACAACTAAAAAATATGATTCAGACCAAAAAATAAAATGTATATTTTCGTTCAATATTCGGTATCATCTTTTCGATATTGAATGGAATTCCTAATATTTCGATAATTTCAATTGACTTTTGATATCGCACATTTCGGTATCGTTTGCATTTTATTGATCAATTGGCAACTCTAATAGTTATACTTATACAATTTCAAATCTCTCATATCACTCGTTTCTTACACTGTATCATCATCTATCATTAGTTGCTCATATCATCCATCACAAATTGATATTATGGGTATAGTTATAGCTGGTGAACGCTTGGGGCATGATCGAGCGCTTTCCTGTACCGTGTCCTTCGTGTGAGGCCGACCAACTTGGTGATCATATGCCAATTATGTTTTTTGAAAGTATAATTGTGTTTATTCAAGGTTTCTTGTTACTTGGGTATTTCTTATTTCAGTTACTCACAAATTTTTGTATCAACGTTTTTTATTGTTCCGATATCGAATATTCCAATTTAGTTGGAATCAAAGTCATAACATACCAAAATCAAACGGCAACCCTATCTTTAACCAAAGTGTATGATAGAATCATGTCGTCAGTTTGCAGACTAATGTAATTTATTGTGGTGACATTGTGACGTTGAGTGTCTGTTCTGTCCTAGTTCTGTACTCGCTGGACACACGGTTGGCATCCTCTGAGACTCCGAGCGAAGTGGCCCGTCGAGTGTTCCGCTCGTTCGATCCGGATGGGAACAACTTCATATCGACCGTGCTGTTACAAGATGTGCTGCAACGTCTAGACCTAGTCTGCGATAAAGAATAGTAAGTAGGCGAGGGACGTTCTTTTTCTTGCATTACGTGAAAGCACTGCAAGCTTCTTTTTATTATTATGATGTTTTGCTTGTTTTTAGTCCATGTTTCACATTTATAGTCTACCCATTTTTTAGGGCTGCGCGAGACTTGAAATTTTCGAGCGAGTTTGAGCCGAGATTGAGACTCGAACTCGCTCGAAAAGATTTTTTCCCAGATCGAAATTTCGAGTCTCGAAATACTTTCGGGTCTCGAACGTTTTCGAGCGAGCGAGAATGGAAGAATAAACTTTTCATATTTTTATCATTCAGCAGATTGGTATTAAATAATGAATATATAATGTCTGAAACTTATAAAAAAGTTTTGTTTCTGCATTTCTCTCTTTGATTTTGCATATAGAACTTGCTGAATGATTACAACGCGCATCATTTCACACTGTCAGAGGCACCGGACTGACTGACCCCGAGCGACTGAGTTCTGTTGAGTCGTAGTAACCATCAGACACGCACACGCGTCTCTCTCCCTTCCTCAGTTCCTCCCCCACCACAAACTCTTCAAGGACAGATTGAAACATCATCACGCGTGTTGACAAGACACTCAGGACGGCCGAGCGCCAATGACAAAAAGTTTGCGCGTTGTTGGAAATCGACGAAGTTAGCCGATCAAGTAGCTCATCAGTAGCGAACTCATCAAGTAGTTTCGCCCGGTTTCTCTCGTACGCAATACAAAATTGTCGTAATTCTAACCGGGAAGTGATGATCTTCGTGGCTATCTCTTTTAATATTGATTGTATCCATTTCAAATTTTGCACTTAGACAATATCGTGCTAAAACTGCAAAAAAAAAAAATGAAAATAAAATGAAAACCAACAATGGAGATAATTATTTGGTTTTTACGAAATTTTCAACAGTGAAATGTATTTTTCGTTCTTCTCAAACAATATATTTTTTTAATTCAATTTTTTCACGAAAATGTTGCTGAAGTGTTGTTCAAGGGTTGGTCATATCGTTTTTTTTTATATTCCTGCTATATTTCAAGATATGATTTTATTTACAATTTTTTTTTTTTAAATAAAATTTTCTATAAAATTTGTGCTCAAACTCGCTCGAACTAAAATTTGTGCTCGAACTCACTTGAACTAAAATTTGTGCTCAAACTCACTTGAACTAAAATTTGTGCTCGAACTCGCTTGAAAAAAGTCAATCTCGCTCGAAACTCGCTCGAACTCAAAAAGCTGTGCTCGCACAGCCATACCATTTTTAGTGTATTTTAGTGGGTAACAACGTTGTTGATGGCCTTGCTCACTGGCTGGCTGATACTGCGCCAGATTACTAGGGTGTGGCTTCAGATCAGTTTCTCAGTATCTGTTGGTCAGTAGAAACTGGCCAGCAAAGGCTTATTTCAAATATTGGACATTTTCGTCGTAGTTTATGTTCTCAATTACTTTTCGGATTGTTTGAATCCATTTTTTATTTCCGACATGAACCAAATCTTTGAAAAGGTTTGCAACTCAAAAATTACTCTTTTTCCATTCCAACTGAATGTACTGCATACTAATTTTCTGACTATTTTCACACTGAATAACACCGGCAAGAATTTACTCCAAAAAGCAAAATGAAAAGGGGGCGCTGAAGAGTGAATACTGGAATAGCGATACTGCTAAGAGTGAAGGGCTTGGCGTGTAGGAATGCCGTAGACAAGCTTCTTTTTCAGGGAATTGGTTAGAGCACAAAGGAGCTTTTGTTAGGGTTTTGGGGTTTTGTTATGATCGTTTCCTTGAATAGGCCATCCTCTTTCCAAGTAACCACGCCAAGCCACGTTCACTCTTGGTAGTATCCTTATTCCAGTATTCTCTCTTCAGGCGCCCGCAACTGCTAGAAAAATTCAGTATGTGTGATCACGAAATAAGTCCATGTGATGATGCCACAGTGGCGTACAGAGGTGAAAATAGCATAGGCGCAGACACCCTCTGATGGACATGGGTACCCCCCCCTGTGAGAGATATAGGGCTTATATGTCGAGGGTGGAGCCAGACACTATCGTGTACACAATAAATCGATAGCGGAGCCAAAATGATGGTTGTTGGCCAATATCGCCGAGGGCGAAAAAAAATTTGATTTCTTGACTCACATTTCTCTTATTTCGATTTTTGAAGTGAGTTTTTGATAAATTTTCAAACATTCAGACAGCTAGATATCAACTATAGGGCCTACTCCCTGTTTTTTCAATATATGTGTGGAATTTTAGGGTTGGAAATGAGACTATTTAATACTTGTGTAGATGAAATATCTTGATTAGCAATAATTCATCTAGAGATAGCTATCTAGATATCTAGCTCTCCACAGTGGAAGATATACGTCGAGGGCGGAGCCCGAGACAGCCGTATACACAATAAAAAAAGCCCTTGATGAGGGATCTGGGGCATAGCCCCAGCCGCCAGAGGCCGATATCGCCAAAGGCGAAAAAATGTTGGTATCTCGACTTACTCTTCTCTTATTTTTAAGTGAGATTTCATTAAATTCTCAAGTCCTCATTAAAGTCCTTGGCAATTCCGCGCATCAAACATCTTTCAGTAGGAACACAAGAGACTATTTTTGAGCATCTTCAAACTCCCTCGGTAGCTCGGTCAGATGAGACACCGCTTCAGAAACTAAAGTCACCATTGGGCGTGGGTTCGAGTCCCGCATAAGGCATGGGTTTTTGTAAACTTCCTTTCACTTATCATCACTTCATAATTTCATTATCATCTGCTCATTCGTACCCCCGTATAACCTAGCTGTTGGTGGGGTCGTTAAGCAAACAATAATCATCATCAAACTTGACAATGCTGGAACGTAAAACATTTTGATTTTTTTTTCGGAATGATGAGGGCCAACATATAACAAAAATGTACCAAATTCTGTACACATCGTTTCAGTCATCAAAAGTAATATCTTGGTGAAAAGTGATTTTTCGTCAACTCCTCATCCTGCTTGCGCTGAGTTCTAGTTGAACAGTTAAAACATGAACTACTTGTTCAATTTGGCTGAAATTTGCCCGATGAATATATGTGAGTGGGCCCTACAGAAGTGCACCATGTTCTCTAGTAAATAACGAAACACTTTTTCTCATATCCTAAAAGACGTATTTCAAATTTCAATTCATGTCTCATCATTCTTCCATTTTCAAAGAGATTCCATCGATATGTGGTTCATGAATGTATCAAGATTATTCAAATCGATTGTGTTTGAGTCAAAGTTCAATATAGCCGAAATTGAGCAAAATTGGAAGAATACTCTGAATTTTAATCCAATTCAAAATTATTGAGTTTATACAAGTTGTGATTTCGAAGGTGTGATGCCAACCATACATAGAGAATTATGTTTCATAAACAGCTCGCAATTAAAATAAGAATAATCTGTGAATTCATTCGACACCAAGAGGTTTTTTTGATTGTGAACTGCTCTTGAAACATAATACTGATAATCCTGCGTAGCCTGCGTGCTTGCCTTCAGCTCTCCATTTAAAAAATGCTGGTTCATAATTTTGTATCGTTTAGTTTATTCGGGGGATTTTGAACATTTTTGTGAAGGAAATAATCATAATGATAATGCAATTGATTCAACATCGGATTATAGCTGTCTTACCGATGGATGGGCAACAGAGTTCCAGAGCTGTGGACCCAGTCATATATTGAAAATGAAAAACTGACCTGTTACCACGTTACAAATTACACTTTTTTCTTATATAATATAATTAATTACACTACGCATTCAACGTATAGTTGACATCGAATACCAGTACTCTTCTCATCTCTTTGAAACCTTTTCTTGCATACAAACAGAGAAGCAAAATACGAGTATTCACGATTTCACGTTATGTTTTCGCGCAGCATTCTTCTGTCTAAACTTGAGTCGTGGAGAATATCTCGCACAAATCGAAAAAAAACAGTCTAACAGTCTCAAGTACACTACTTGATCAAGAAAAACTGAGGATCACAATAATCCGATCGAAAATATAATCTTAACTTAATTCACCATACAAACAAAACTGAAAAATCCAACAGTTCGCCCTCATGTTTCCTAGCTCTGGAGGGAGTCTTCGTTGGGCATTAGCACGAGTTGCGTACCTATGGCTGAAATCAAATATTCAATTGATGACTTTGAACCCTGAAATTGTTATTGAAACTAGGAGTGCAGGACGATGATTATTTTTACTCAAGGACCCCACCAAGGTCATTCAGGGGTACGAATGAGCAGGTGATGAATTGATACTACAGACTTCCTGCAGCTCACCAATAAAATGTTATCGGCGTTAGGGCCTATAAACCAATCGAAGCACCTTGCATAAGCTCATACTATTTCATGAACTTGCAAGTATCATGGAGCCAATGTTGATGACCTAGATAATTAGTTGTTTCTCACACAGTTAGTTCTTAATTTGAGTAATCCTAATGTATCCATTATTACATCCACACAACACATTAAGATTATTTAATTGGAATATGTGACAAATATATAGTTTTTTATGTAGCCTACATTCTTTACTTATACGTTTTCAACCACTATGATATGCACACTATTTTTCATATTTTTGGAAGTCAAGCATTGGGCTTCTACTTCTCAAACAAGTTTTGTTATTTGGGGGATGAAAGTTATGCACCTCAACATTGTGAGATGAGGTGATGACAAGACAGAAGCAATACCAACAGGAAATTCATACTTAACTAATTAACTTCATAAAGATATTGAATAGTAAATAGGCCCAAGTATTATAATTATAGAAAATATCCTGGACCGTTAACTCGTACTCGTACGCGCGTTTGGTCTGGATTCGGTTTACTTCACTCAGGTATATATTCATCATTAACTTTCATAACCTTTCATGAATATTTTCTTCCATTGGTTGTGAGGGTATGGGGGGTGGTACCACCCACTTTTTCATATAGTCTGCACGCCACTGTGATGCCGTATCTAATTTGTAAAACTAGATAGGCAAGGGAGTTTCTGTTGACTGGTAGGTAAGTAATCCAGGTGGCATTCATGTGTTGAGATGTATCTTCAGGGCACTGGCGCGTCATAATTCATCAACAAGGTAGTCTTTGTCCAGCTTATTTTTATTTACTCACGGTTTAATCACATATTGCACTTGCACGGTTGTACCCACGCGAGACGAAGGTTCCGAGCTAGTTGTCACTAGAACATCACTGGATGGCACTGGTTACACAGGTGGTTCTCAACCCTTCATCTCTCGTTGGTACACGCTTACAAACTATGAATGTATAAACCAGGTTGAAAGAAAATGACACGTTTTAGGCCTGGAATAAAAACAAGTCCCAATGAAAATAATATAAGGTGAATTAATAAATTCCAGACAAGTGAATAGTTTTTGAATAGTCAACTTAACTAGCACTTACGATCAGCAAATTATGGAATGGATAGAAATAGTTACTTGGTACAGTAGAACCTCTTTAATAATTTCCTTGTTTATACATTTACTACCTTGGTCAGTTTCATTTTTTGATTGCATCTCTATGCTTCCCATATTGAATTGTTTCATTAGTGGTGATACCTTCGGGTACCCGGGTGGAAAATATCATATATAACCAGAAGAGTGTGGCCAAACAAGGGCCGTTGCAGCAAGCTCAACCTCGCTTATTTGTCCTTACATTTTTCTCGTTTTCCTCCCAGAGTCATTGATGCGCACGTAAAACCTAATAGACACCGTTTTGAAGGTAAACTTTTTTTGGCAATTGGTAAGGGATGGACACATCCGATCGTTATGACTAATAAATAGGGAGAATAATCGATCGAAACCTCCATATATTGGTACTTCCAAAAGCTCTTTACCTACTTCGAACTAACAAGAATAATCCTTTCAATTTGTTCCTATTGTCAAATGTCCAAAGTACAATTTTTCACTTTAATAAGTTTTTTTAGTCGGGTCTCATTTGAAAGTACCAATGATGTTCCATTGTAATATGAATCTGCTGTGTATTGTGGTAGAATTTATTAACTATCAGTAAAACGATTTGCAGAAAACAATAGACCCTTATGCTATTTGAGCTTCATCAAGTTTTGTGGTGGGAAGATTCGTTAGGATTTGCCAATTTGAACAATTTTGAATGTTTGAAATAGCAAGAATCTTTCGTTTTCAGGTGAACGAATGTGAAACTTCAAAGATTTAGATTTTTGTTCGAAATAACATGGATTCGCACATCCGTAATATTTATGACAGACACACGCTACATAACATGACTAGTCAGTTTAACTGTGTACTAATTCACAAAATAACGAAGACTACCAATTCTCTAGTAGAATTTTGCAACGTAGTATTTTACTTTTACGATTTTATCGTAATACTCATAAGTACCCCGTGCGAGCACTCGAATTTCCGAATTCGAGTTTCGAGTTTGAGTTCAAATTCAGCTGAACTCGAAAATTTGAGGTTGAATTTTTTTTCTATAAATGTGATTTTTTTCAAATTTTAGGGTCCAGAAGTCGCTACTTATATGAAAATCCTTTGAAATCCGTATTCCCTATCATTAAACATTAGCTGTCGGGCGTCCCGACAAGCATACGACACTGCTGCGCCAGTTCGTGCTAGCAGCATGAGGGGCATGACTGCATGAGGCAGGAAGTCTGGCAGGTTGAAACACTTGAGCGGTGATGTCAAGGGGGGATGGGCGAGTTATTCGTACTTGAGAAATGGCATCAAAGGACTTCCTATCAACACAGGATATAAGTCAAGATATGATCTTGTCCTTTGAAAAGTTAACTACATTTCGTGTTGCTCTTGAAGAAAAATGACTTACCAGATAATATATTTGAAACCACATCTTTATAACTCAATTGAGATTATTTTATTGACTGAGTAAATATTATTGGGATTGGGCATAGTAGTTAATCAACTGCATACTAATTCACTACAGAAACTAATTCAGTACTTTTGCACTAATTCAGTGCATTCAGAAATAATAATTTGTTCATTTAATTCTAGGCACCAATACTGTATTTATATTTATTGCTTTGTCAGGTCTCTACTTAGGTTTTCACTTCTTAATCCTTACATTCAGTAATTTGTCTCTTTTAACACTGTGATGAGTATTTCCTGAGTGCCATGGTGATATATAGTATTCATCCAACTCTTTGTTGTGGTGTAAAACTGTTGAGAGAACACTTCACTTGAAGATAAACACATGGCTGTGCAGAGAATGGGGGAGGGGAAAGTGAAGGGAACTAACTACATGCGCCAAGCTGCACACTACTATGTAAACAAATAATATTTGTTTATAATTTGAATTTTCTTAATTCAAACTCTGATTTTTGGGGTTCTTTGGATTCAAATAAACGAGGGTTTACTATAGGGTCTACTATACAAACTGAAAACATCATTTTTTTAGTTTAATTTTCTTTGCGGTCCCTTGGAATTCTAATCACCGTGAGTTTACTGTGGTTACTTTACTCAAAACCAATTGAAAACTCAATACTTGATGCGGCCCACTTTTTTTTCTGAACTCGAACTCGAAACTCACGATTTTCTCTCAAACTCGAACTCGACTCGAACATGAATTCTTAAACTTGCACACCCCTACTCATAAGAGATCCACCATAACATATGATTTAAATCTGAAATACAGTACAGTAAATTCAACAGCATCATTCTACTTGAATTGATTATATAGCAAGTTTCCATGCAATGATCTTCGTTGATAGTACGGCAATGTAGTATTGTGCAGATCGTTTTTTACTTTCTTGTACATTTTGTGTTTCTTATCGTGTCTTAGTAGTTTTGTGTGTCTTGTGTTTCTTAGTGTGGATATAATGTCAAAGAAGTTGGATGCCGAAAATTTAGGAATCATTCTACTTCACGCCTTTCTTGACGAATTCTTCTCCGTTGATCGACCACCGATACCAGACACGTTCACCCTCTACCATTACAACGGCCTGCCTCGATCTCAACCGGACTCCATCGTAAGTCAAGAAATGATAAAACCTCTACCTGCCTCATTTCAGGCAAAGCTGGAACTGGAACCGACTTTCCAACCTTTGCATGTAAATGAATGTAAAGGTGGGCCTTTTCATTTTTTTTTCTTTATGTCTTATATGACGTCATAAAGGCAACATTTCAATTCATTCAACCAGTCATATTAGTTCATATTTATTTGTCAATTTTCAAACACACCTCGTTCATATTTGAGTCAAATGTATTATAGTCACCGTTAAGTCACCGCTGGGCGTGGGTTCGAGTTCCGCATAAGGCATGGGTTTTTGTAAATGTCCTTTCACTTATCATCACATGGTTTCATTATCACCTGCTCATTCGTACCCCCGTATAACCCAGCTGTTAGTTGGGTCGTTAAGTAAAAATAATAATTGATAATCATCATATACGCAATAATGACCATCTCCTTATCAGCACCACTCAGCAATTTCCACCTGTCACTTTTATGAATGGATGGTGTCTTTGATCTCTTGATAATAGTAAAGAGAGGAACAGATGAACCTTTGATCCTTGGGAGTGAGTGTGAGAGAGAGAGAGAGAGAGAGAGAGAGAGAGAGAGAGAGAGAGAGAGAGAGAGAGAGAGAGAGAGAGAGAGAGAGAGAGAGAGAGAGAGAGAGAGAGAGAGAGAGAGAGAGAGAGAGAGAGAGAGAGAGAGAGAGAGAGAGAGAGAGAGAGAGAGAGAGAGAGAGAGAGAGAGAGAGAGAGTCAACCTAACTCACTTGCATTTGACAGCTGTGTTCAGTAAATAACCTTGACCTTAGTGTGACGCATCACTAGCATAGATCCCTGATTGGAGTGATCGCTAATGTTGAAGATAGAGAAAAAAGCCGATCACGGATTTTATCTGATAAAATACATAATGTGGTTGACAATTTATGTGCTCATTTTTCTCTGTAATTCAAATTAATCAATTCGAACAAAAACACCTAATAAATTTGTGATTTTCGTAATCTACTATTTTTTTTTCCAAGTCGAGACTGGTTCTACCCGGTCTTCACAAACGGATACTCGGTCACTCGGGGAAAAACTCAGGACGGATGTCATCAGAAATAGATAACATACATATACCATACATTCAAAATTAAGTTTCATACACACTTTACAATTTGAATAAAATTAATGGATGAATTGAACACAATAATTCAGACACCATATGCTTTAAATTTAAATTGTGAACTGTTCAGTAACATAATTATAATTTTCTATGTATGCTTGGTTTGAGCTTTTTATATCATATCTTGCATGTGCTACATAATCTCGTATTATTTGGTAGTCAAGCGTTGGATTCTACTTTTCACAAGTTTTGTTTTTCCAAAATCTCAATCGCCAGAATCGGACTTGGACTCGTTGAGAATATTTAGATTCGATTTGTGAGCTAAAGTCGAGTCTTTAAATCTGCCGACTATTTCAAAACTTCAATGCCTTCTCAATGCATCTCAATGAGTTTAGATGCCAAAGCTCTTCCTGCAATGCTCTTCAAGAAATCAAAATGGCAAACATTTTGTGATTTGAATGTTCAACAACTTCAAAAAACTGGTTGAAAATACTGTAGAAATTCTAAAAGTTGTCAAGTTGATAATGTAGAAGTCATGTTATTTTCTGTTTTTGGTCAATTTCCTTTTTTCCTTTTTTTCTCCCTTTGAATTCTGTGGATAGTCATGAAATGCAACGATGCCATGGTTTATAACCTCAAAATTCACACTGCCACACACATTCCAATTATTTTAATCATTCATCATATGGACTAATTGTACTTTGATTAGGTGTAATTTAAAAATGAAATTATCTGTAGGCCTATGTTTTTTTGGAATATTGTAATAACCTAGCAATAAAATTATTGATTTTTAAGTGGAAATGCACAAGTCGAACTTGTGTCCAACTGCCCCATTCTTCTGTTGGTAAATAATGATAAGCCACGCCAATCTGTTCTAGGGTTATGCTAGGCCAACTTTATTAGGTTTTTAGGGTTTTTTCGTGATGCTTAGTCCTAGGGTTAGGTAGGGTAAGGTTAATGTGAAATGGACATCAAAACTGTGGTTTCAAGGTTCACACCTTATTCTATCCAAAACCATCATCTAACATAATCTAAATCAGATTGGCACAGCTTAAAATATATTCACTCCTTTGCTTATTACATTTATTATTTTGGTAAAAACTCGGACTCAACTCGAGACTAAAAATATGGACTCGCACACCTCTAATAATTTATTTGAAGAAAATAAATATAATATGTAATGATGAAATAAATTCAACAGAACTGTTAACTCTGAAATGGAAATTTGAACTAGGCTTCCTACAGTTCACCAATAGTCTTCTCGGAGTTACGAGTCTAAGCACTTTTCATAATCGGACTTTATTTCTCAAACATGGAAGCATTATAAAGTCAAAATGAAGCGACAATGCGATTTGAGTTCTAAATAAGAATGACATCAGACAACTGGTTTCTGGGCACCCACTTTTTCAATTGCAACCAGATTAAATTATTGAAACTGTTTTTATTTTACATGTTTTTTTCCACGAAATCACTACTTTTCCCGATGAGAATTCAGCCAATTTTCTATTAATAATCGTTGGTGGGGGTCTCAACGATCGTACGTCACCATGTGTCCTCGGGTTTCTGTTGACCGCGATTGTCGTGTGGCTTTTTTTTAACACTCGACTGTTTCAAATTGAACAGCTCTCACTCTCTCTTCAAGGTCAGACCACACAGTAGACCTATAGACCTATATATAGGGACCTATATTGAGGGAACCACCCCGGCATTTGCCTAGGCTACGGAGGGAAATCACAAAAAACATTGTAAAGGAAGACGGTGGTGGGGATTGAACCAAGGCCCAATATACCTTCACCTACCAGTCACATGAAGCAAGCGCTTTGGCAGTCAGCTTCTTGTGTCAGTCGTGCTTTCCTAGCTAGGTATGTTTTTTATCTGGTGTTATCCTGACTGCCAATTATAATTGTAATTATTGTCAATAAATAACCCCGATTTGAACTGATTTAGGCAGCCGAGTGCTCCGGCGTTAGGCATGGGCTAGCAGTCTCTACGGCATGCCCTAGCCACGTGGAGTACCCACGGTGGAGTCATCGACTTGGTCACAGCAAGCTCAAAACTGGTATCTTGTCGAAGGAATAGAAATAATTTGTTGTGATAAGGATTTATAAAGATAAGATGACTAATATGTGTTGTTTTTGTATCGGAATAGTTTCAGTTTCAAATGTTATTCCATAGGTGTTGAAGGATGTGGAAATGCTTGTACGGCTACATGCTTACGCCACCTGCATGTATGTTGTGTTGGGACTGACTTGTATGTTGATGTTTCAGGTGCGCTACCGAGAAGGTAGCGCGGTTCTCTTGGAGTGCGATGTTAAGTGTGTGCTTGAAAGCAATCCCCTGCTCACATGTTTACAGACAAAGTGGCCCAACATTGAAATAAACTGGACGTCAGCTACGCCATCTTTAAATTAGCAACACAGCCAAATAAAGTATGAAGACTTCACGATGAAAAATTTCAGCTTTCAATTGTTTCTATTTTTTAACAAATTCTTTTTGTATTATTTGACCTTATCTTACTTTGTAATTTTAACAATGTACGCTATGCGTATGCTATTCCCGCAACTCATTCTTGATCGCATAATACCGCAAGGATTATTAATAAATGTAAAAGTTCCTTAACAGTTTTAGGTCCAATTAGTTATTTTTCTTGTACGCCAAGTTGTGATTAGCAGAGCGTAGCATGCCATGTATATTGAAGTTGTTATTATTTATTGTCTCTCTTGAATATGTTCGCAAGTTACTTGGCAATGAAATTAATGGTCTAATTAATTATCTAGAGTAGGGTTGCCATTGGGTAGAAAAATTACAAACGATGCCAAAATTTGGGTATCGAAAATTGATCGAAATGTATCAATATTCTATTAATTGATAAATTAATATTGGTTTTAATCGTGGTTCAATGGAATGCCAGCTATTGGCGTCGATGAATGACATGATACGAAGATGAGAGTAAAGGTTATTACTTATTTCATTGAGTGTTTCAGACAGTGGCCATGGCCTGTTTGTTATTGATGAACCATCACCGTATTCACTTCAAACAACTAAGGGAAACCACGATGCATCTCAATCGGAATGAGCAACTTGTAGAGAAAAATCCCAATTACTCAAGTATCAAATGGAAAAAGTTATATATTTGAAGTGTAAGTCTGAAGTGTAATAACTAATAAGTATACGCTTACTGGCAGAGTCAAGCTCTTTTCTCTGCTGTGTCCATGGTCTTGACAGAGCACTTCACTATATTTTTCAATTTTTTTTC
Organism: Brachyptera risi; assembly: GCA_964007535.1. Lineage (NCBI taxonomy): Eukaryota > Metazoa > Arthropoda > Insecta > Plecoptera > Taeniopterygidae > Brachyptera > Brachyptera risi. Next base: position 36,400,623 of record OZ023327.1, read on the forward strand.
ATCAATTATTCAGTTTTGGATGGAAAAATTTAAATTACATTTAATAATTAATTTTTATATCTCACTGCCAGAGGACAGCCCGTCTTTCGTATTCACCTTCATTTATGTATTTATTTTAGGTATCATATTTTTTGTATTTATTTGAAATATAATTATAAGTAGTATTTTTCATATTCAATTATTATAAGTCTGAATGTAATATCATTTTGTTGAAAGTCTTGAAGTTTAGGTTCAAGTACACCTTCTCTTGAGGTATTGTACAATAAGCGAATTGTCCCAAGGAACAGTGGTACACTGTATTGGTGTTATATGTTGGGAGGAGAATCGCCTCGCCTACAAATGTAATTATTTCAATCCACTTGTGGGAGAGCACTCACTAAAGACGGAGGAGTGACTTTTCATCTCACGAGTAGTGGCTCCTATCATTAGCCGCTTTCTGGGGCACTAAGTTCTGCGACTCTTTGCGCATGTGAGCTGATGATTATCAGTGTACTTTGGGCCATACTTCTTTCTTTTGACATCAATCATTTCAATATGTTGCTCTGAACATGGGTCCCAGATACCTCAACAATTTTCCAGTCAAGGTCTTTAGTTGTTGGAAGACTGCCCTGTTTGTTCCTTAATCAAGCAGAGTTTTGATTGGCATTTTGGCAACCAGCATTGCACTACCTTCTGTTGAGATCAACCTGTAGCATAATGAGCATGTATTTGTAATTGTGTCATGTTCGATGGCTAATTAGTAGACTACGTAATTGGTATTATTTAAAATTTAGGAGGTTGGTGTTTGCCACTGCCAGTGAATCTAATTATGTTGATCTTAGCTCTGCTGTGTCATTCCTTTATTTGTAGCCCATGCTTGCTTTTGGTCAAGTGCATCTTGCAGTCTCCAATCATCTTCTGCTGCTTGTATTCAATGGTGAATAATACAAACATCGGCAAGAAGTCTTACGGTGATTTGGTTTTCTCTGACCTACCGCCACCACGCGATCAATTAGCATTTTCCCCTATCGCATGGTTTCTCAGAAACGCAGAGTGCTTCGACCCGGAAATGCCTTATCTTGCCCCCTTCAACGACTTGGCGTGTTTTTCTCGTCCATTTCATTTGATAGCTCTTATTCCATGCTATTAGTAAAAGCTGAATGTTTGCGAGATATATTCTGGCAACACTAACTTTGATTTCTTCAATGTTTTGAACAGAAATGTTTTTCTGAGTATACAGCTTGATTTCAAGCTGATAGCTAGAAAATTGCTTTTTTACTTGTCTGTTGAGAGTTACTGTCCTGTTAGGAGGAGGAAGTGGTGGGTGGAAGCAGGGCATAACAGTGCAAGCATATACAATTGTATTGTATTTATTAGCTGTTTTGTGTTACAAATTATATTGTGTTGACATTGTCAAAATTGAAAAACAGATATGTATGAGACCAGAAAGTATAGTAATATATAAATATATCTCAAACCCAGATGACCAATTAAATTGGGCCAGGGGGTGTTTCCACCAGTTTTTCTAGGGCAGACTTCTCATATCAATCGGTTCCTGCCAGTTCCGACTTCTTCCTCCTCTTCTTCACTACTGCTAGGCCTATCCTCTATTTCTTCTTCTCTTCCTACGAGTTCCCACCATCTCTCGTCTTCCACTTCTTCCCATTTTTCTCCTCGGTTGACTACCCCGAACTTGACTCCCTCTTGCCACCTTTCTCTTGGTCTTCCAATTCTTCTCTTAGCTCCATTGTTTTCTGCTATCTCAAACATTGCTCTCGGTATTCACTCCTTTTCCATTCTCCGCATATGCCCGTACCACCTAAGTCTCTCCCTTTCCAATTCAAATGATAACCTTTCCACTCCCACTTCCTTCCGTATATTACTGCTTCTCTTCTTCTCCAACTTTGACACTCCTGCTACGCTCCTTACAAACTTCATTTCTGCTGCCTCCATTTTCTTTTCTTCTCTCCAGTTGATTGACCATGTAACTGCTCCATATGTCAAGATAGGCAAGTAGTACCCATTATAAATGAGTATCTTCCCAGTCCTTGGAAAATCTTGGTTCCAAATCAGCTTCCTCACTTTTTGAAATAGCCCGTACGCCTTAGCTATTCACTTCTAGCTCTACTTTTGCCGTATTACTGACAATACTTCCCAAGTATGAGAACTCTTCTACTTCTTCCAGTTCTTGACCTTGCAGCTGTACTTTTTCTTCAATCTTTCTCTTCTCTCTGCTCATCACCATTGTTTTGCTCTTTTCCACGCTAATTCTCATCCCAAACTCCTCTGTCATTTCTTCCCATCTTTCTACTTTCTCTTGCACCTCGTCTCTACTGTCTCCCCATAACAAGATATCATCAGCATATATCATTGTCTTTGACCCTGGGCCTTCCTTCTCTGGTTCCACTTTTCTGATCATCTCATCCATCACCATTACAAACAACATAGGTGATAGGACACATCCCTGCCTAACTCCACTCCTTACCTCAAACCACTCCGTCTTGCCTCCATTTGTTTGCACTGAAGCCTTGCATTCTCGATATAAACTTTTCGCACGGTCTATCATCCCCACATGTATGCCCTTTGCCCTGAGACTCTCCCACACCCTCTCTCTGGGAAGATGATCATATGCTTTCTCCAAATCTAGAAAAGCCATGTACACTCTTCTTCCCTCCTCCCACCTTGTTTCTACCAGTTGCCTGACAGCAAATATCAAATCTACTGTTGATCGGCCTGTTCTGAACCCATAGTGCTCTTCCCTTAACCTGGGTTCCACTAGCACTCGCATCCTTCTTTCAATAATTCGTTCATACAGCTTGGCTGCCTGGCTCATCAGCGTCACTCCTCTGTAATTCTTACTTCTTTTTCTGTCTCCTTTCTTGAATATTACTGTTATTACCCCTTTCACCTAATCTTCCGGCACTCTTTTCTGTTGCCAACTGCCGCCATCACACGAAACACCCACTCCGCCCCCACTGCCCTGCTGCCTTCATCATCTCTACCACGATCTCATCTGCTCCTGCTGCTTTACCATTCTTCATCTTTTTTATTGCCTGTGCTACCTCCTCTCTTGACACCATCTCCACACAGTCCTCTCCTTCCATCTCTGCTTCCTCCACTTCTGCCTGTGTATGTTTCGCATTCAATAGCTTTTCGAAATGTTCTTTCCACATTCTCTTCATTTCTCTGGGTTCTCGAATCAGTTTATTATTCTTATCATACATGATCTTCTGCTCCTCTTTGTCTCCTCTTTTCTTTCATAATTCCATACAACATTTTCTTATTTCCCTACCCATCTTTCTCCAGCTTCTTGACAAGCTCTACCATTGTCCTCTTTTTCTCCTTCTCAATTATGCTCCTAACCTCTCTTCCTCTCTAAGTACTTCAATATATTTCTTGCCGTTCTATCTTTCTCCTTCCTAGTCCAAGCTTCCTGTTTTTGTTTAACTGCACACCTCACCTCCTCGATCCACCATGCCGTCTCCTTTGCCTTTCTCTTCCCACTTGACCTTCCACGCACTTCGTTTGTTACTTGTACATTACTTCTCGAAGTGGCTATGTACCCCCCATGTCTATATATATATATATCGATATATCGAATGTGGCAATGTGTGGCAACCGTGTAGGCTCAATGCCCTAGACCACCGCCTTGTTGACTGCCTTAGCCTCACGCGCCCATCACGTCCCCCCAATAATAACCGCTATTACTTTTGAATTGAAAAATTGAAATAGGCGTAATGCCTACAAAGGTGGACAGTAGGTTGGGTTAGTGTACAAACCTCGCGTATACCGCCGGCAGGCGGAACGGAGCTTATATACGCCTGCATTACGCCTGTGCCTGCGTATAGGGATACCAAGATAGGGCTGGCCTTGCTTTTGCTACGCTATGCGGGAACGTAGACACGGGCATCTACTCGTTCTGTACGTACAGCGATGCCAAATATTGTCCTCAATCCAGGTCGCGGCACACTTCGAGTTGGGGGTACATAGTCTCTGCCATTACTTCTTTGAATTCTCTCCATTCTTCTTCGACGTCCCTTATTTCACCTTCTGGTACTCTCACCTTGATCAATTTTTGAAATTCCCTTTTCACACTCACTTCTTGCAGTCTCCATATTTTCAATTTGGCTTGCTTTCTCCCTGCTTTTCTTCTGACCTGCTCTCTTTTCCACTCCTGTCCGCCTCTTATTGTAGCCACTATGAGTCGGTGGTCTCCATCCAATGCCACTGTTGGGTTCACAGCTGTGTCACTCACCCATCTTCTTAATTCCCTGCTTGCAATGATGTAGTCGATCACCGTTTTCTTTTCTCCATGCCAGCTGACTCGTGTTATCTTCTTCTCCGCTCCTTTTTCAAACAGTGTGTGACATATGGTCAATTCATTTCTTACACACATTTCTATCAAATTAATTCCGTCTCGATCTCTACTCCCGTATCCAAACTTACCCAATACCCCTTCGTAGCCTTTCCACTCCTTTCCCACTTTCGCATTCAAGTCCCCTATAATTAGCACTCCTTCTGCCTTGATGGTATTTTCCAGTTCTTTCATGAAATTTTCCTTCTCTGCCATCGTTCTTCCCGTTTGAGGGGCATACACTTGGATAATCTCATTTGTCTTCTTTTCCATCTGCACCGTCATTTTCATTATCCTATCGTTGGTGTTTTCCACGCTGATTACTTCTTCTTTCGTCTTCTCACTTACAATAATTCTTACTCCGTTTCTTCCTTCTGTTCCTCCTGATCACCAAAGTTTATATCCTTCTCTGAGCTCCTTCGTCCCTTTTCCCTTCCACTTAGTCTCACTTAGACCTAAAACCTCCAGTTTCTGATCTTTCATCATGTCGATTAATTCCTCTATTTTTCCATTTAGCGTCATAATGTTGAGTGTACCCACTCTGGTCTCTTTCTCTCTTGGTGTTTTTAGCTTCTGCCTTCTATATTCTTCTCCTCTAGGCCTACTCTTCCTCTTTGCTTTATTCTCTGCTTCATTGCTCTTTTCTTTCTTCTCCCCCTCTTCATCTTCCTCCCCCTCCCTCTGATTGCTTCCCTGCATACAATAGATCATCGCTTCACTTTCCACCTCTGTGTGGCCCAAAAATTTTCCCATATGTCTCTTTCATTATTAATTTTCCTGCCTTGTAAGAACATTCTCAATTTTTGCCCAATCATCGCATCTCTTTCCTCATTCGACACCATACCAAGGATGAACATGTTGATGAACAGAACCCCCAATCTTCTAGCTACATTCCTTAGCTCTGTGTTCAGTAGCTTTCCTGTCATGCTCTGTAGCCCGCATACACTTATTTGAACGTCTGGCCCAAAAGCTAATTTTGTTCCCTTGAACAATTTCTCCATTTCATCCATCACCTCTTCCCTGTTTTTTCCCTCTCGTTCTTCTATATTTCCGGCACAAAGTACCACATTTGTGTATTTTTCCGTGCTACTGTTGCCATACATCTCTCGTATGTGTCCATTCAGTAGTCTTACTCTGATTCCTGTGAGTACTCTCGCTCTATTATAGCCATACAAACAAAATTCTGCTGCCTTTCTCCCTCCTATATTGCCTATCAATAATTTTCTCTCGCCCACAACCTTTCTTTCCCTGTTTCCACCTTGTTCCTACCCTCTTGAATATTTTCTACCCTCCTGCCTTACATTATATTCGGGCTCATTGCCTTGTAACCGATAATCTTTTCTACCATCTTTCCGTACCGGTACTGTTCCTACGTGCAATTTTTCTTCCTCGACTTGTCCCTCACTCCGTCCTTCTTCTTCTGGAATGACCCCATCTTCTTTTTCTTCCGTGTCTGTGTTAAAGTCCTCACTCTTCTAATCGTCAATTTCGTGACTAGGCCTTTCCTTACTGTAGGGAAATCCACTCATCTCATTCATCTCAGTTCCTAGGCCTATTTGCTTTTCTTGCCTATTATTATTACTCTCCATTGGGCCTACTGTCATAAACAATTCCATACTTCTTTCCTCTTCTACCTATTGTCTATTCTCTTCACCTCATTATTTAGCACCTCTTTCTCCATTCCTTTCAATTCCATCTCTCTCCATAAGTTCTTCAGGTCCTTGACTTCCTTCTCGATCTCGGCCATCCACTGCATTTTCCTTTCCCTCATCTCTGTTGAATCTCTCTCAGTTTTCTTACTTCCTGCTTTCAGCTCCTCTACCTCTTTCATCAACTTCTCAACTATCTCCTTCTATTTTGCACTCTCTTCCTCTTGTGTGTCCTTCTTTTCTCTCTCTTTCCCTGCCACACCACTTCACCCATGTGCATATCAACCTTAACCCTACTTTCACAGGCTGGGCAAACCCAGTCACTTTCTTTGAGCTTAGCCCTCTCTTTCTTAATATAATTATAACAAATAAAAGCAGCCCTAATGAAACTTGGAATTCAAAATTCAATGATAGCTTAGAAAGTTGTCTACACTGTAGAAAGTGTGGCTTATGATTTTTTTTATATATTGGGTTTAACGACGCACTATTGATCTACGATCTATTTGGGTCGGTGAATTATATGTAAGATGGTGGAATGATGAGATGAAATGTTATTTTATCAGCTGTGTTTTTGGATTGTGGGAAGGAGTCGGTCGTGGCCTGTTGTTGAGGAACCATCCCTGTATTGACCTAAATGACGGAGGGAAACCACGGAAAAACTTCGTCAGGATGGTCGACCATGACGGAAATCGAACCCGGGTCTCCCCTGAATGACAGTTCAGTGTGATAACCACTCAACCACTTGTCTCAGTATTAACACTAGACCTAGTTTCTGAAGGGCTGATTTGAGTGCATTTTGCTCCATAATTGTCTTGAACTTAGAAGGAAGGTTGTCATAACGTCTGCAACCTGATTGGTGAACTCCTTGTAACGAGCATTCAAGTTGTAGTAATGACTCAGGCTGGAGGCTCCACTTGTGCTGTAATTGTGATGTGTAATTCCATCTTTAAAAAACTTCAGGTTGTCCCTCGTGAATAGACACACATTTATTATATACAGACTAGGTAAGGGAATAATGCTGAGCTGTTTGAATCTGTCTTTACATGATGCATTGAAGCTTAAAAACAGCATGGTACAGATAATTTTTTTCTGAGCACGTAAGGCTCTGATGCTATCTGCTGTAGCATCCCAGATTATGACACCATATTGATTGCTCATTTACAAAGTATACAGTACATCAGGCTGACAAGTTCCATTGCTTCATGAGTGCTCTCATAATGTGTTGAGCTTTTGACAAGTTTGTGACATGTTATCAATATGCGGCTGCCAGGTCAGTCCATGATTGAGGACCATTTAAAGGAATTCCACAGTTATAGCTGTCTTGAGGTTCCTTATAAGTGGAAGTGACTTTTCGTGAGGGGCAAATGTGACGAAAAGTGACTTGTCTTGGTTTAAGTGCAGTTTGTTGAGCCCAAACCATGCTCCAAAATCATCTAGGGTTGCAGTTAGATCCACCTGTAGATCTGCATAGTTACTTGCTTCAACTGCAGTACTGGAGTCATCTGGATATTGGATAACGAATCTCATATTCGTGTCTATAGGGATCTTTGGAGCCAAGTCGTTGACCAGGATAGAAAAAAGGAGGTGCCCCAAAATAGAACCTTGCAGCACTCCACAGTTGACTGTCTGCCATAAGGATTTCTCCTGATGATTCAATTGCACACATTGCAACCTTTTGGTGAGGTACGATATCAACCAAGTGCCAGTCACACCATTCCACCAAGCATGTTCCATGGTCCATGATCCATGGTGTCAAATGCCTTTGACAATTTGCATAGGACTGCTCCAACTTTTTTCTTGCTTTCAAGGGCACTAATTATCATGGTGACCATATTAAAAGCTGTAGTAGTAGTTGATCGACCCTCCCAGAATCCGTGCTGGTTTTCGGTAAGCAGTGGTCCTTGAAGGAAGTGCGAATATTTTATACACTATTTTTTCTATCAACTTGGAGAATGAAGACAGTAACGAGATAGGTCTAAAATTTGAGCATTCTGTTCGAACTCCCTTTTCATGAATTGGCTTCACGATAGCTCGCCTAGCTTACACGATAGCTCGCTTTTTTGGCTTTACTGAAATCATTCCCAAGTTTGTTCTTCACTTGTTGGAGAAGTGCACAAGTTGCAGTGGTTGTTGCAATTTTAAGCAGATAAACAAATTCTTTTCTCCTCAAACAGGCATTTCTTATTTCAGAAGTAATCCAGCCTTTTGATATCACACTTTTGGATTCTTCAGGGAAAATGGTACTCGAATAAAAGTAGAAATGTTTTCAAGAACGCATTGTAGTTGCTATCAACGAAGGTTTTCAGGTATACTAGTGTCCAATTGGCTAGACCGTAGTCATTGATGAAAGCATTAGTTGCATCAATGTGAAAATGTCTTGGAAACCACATTGTTGGTCAATTTGTTTGTAGGGTGTGTTCAGTGAGCTTGGTGAAATGAAGTAGAAGTTTTCAGGAGCTGACCACTATCATGATGATGATTGTTGTTTGCTTAACAACCTTACCAACAGCTAAGTTATATGGGGGTATGAATGAGCAGGTGATTATGAAACTATGAAGTGATGATTGATGAGAGGACGCTTACAAAAACCTATGCCTAATGCAAGACTCGAACCCACGCCCAATGGTGACTTCAGTTTCTGAAGCGGTGCCTCAGCTGACCGAGCTACCAAGGGTGGTCTGACCACCATGGTCTGAGTCTTGGGTCAATGTTCTTCAGAAGTTCGACCTTTTCCCAGTTGGTTATCACTAGCTTGACTGTAGATTCACTGGTGAGAGTGATTCTAGTGGGTCCCTTTTCCTAGATAGAAAAACCATATCCCAATAATACTTCATCTAACTGGGATCATCTTGCAGGAGCTAGTACAGTATATTGATGTTCATATCTCCGACAACCACTATTTTCCTTCTACCACTGCTCATCTTATCTAAGAAAGAATCCATGTGGTCAAGAAAACGGCTGGAATGTTGAATGGTCAGAAGCTCTATAAACTATTGCTATTATGAATGGAGGTTCCATTAGAACTTCAATAGCACAGATTTCAAGAGGCGATGTTTGGGATACAATTCAAAAGGTATCTTATCGGGCCTATTCCACACTTGGATACAGAAACCACCACCGGAGTTGCTGGTTCTGGAAAAATTACTTGCTTGTATAAAGTCATTAATCAAAATTAATCACCTTCATAGTTTTTGGGTACCCAGTGTACCATTCGTTATACACAAGATGTTTACACGAGTGACAAGCGAGTCCATAAATATTCTTAGTTCCTCAACCTTCTGATGCAGGGTGCAAATATTAATATAAAAAACAAAGTTTATCTGATGAGTGTCTCTGGAATACTTCATTGGTAAATTATATGAAAAATAGCAGCAGACGGCAATAATAAACCGTGCACGTAATATTTTATCATTGTTACCTAGTTATTTTAGTTATTTACCATTTTTAAAATCTATATCAATCATTGTTTCAACGTCAAATTTATCGATTATTGAATTTTCCAATTTGATATTGAATCGAAATTCAAAAATATCAAATAAATTGAATATCAAATGGCAACCCTAATTTATACTAGTATAGTTGTAATTGGTTTCAATTTTGATACAGCAATTATAAAAGAATCTCATTGTAAAGGTTCAGTTTAATCAAGAATATTAATTACACGCTGCGTTACCGACTAGAATATGGTTATACCTTACACAATGAGATGATGTAGGTAGCTGACTATTCTCATATCTAGTTTCATGTCAACTTATATAAATGTGATGGCCTTGCACAAGTCTCAAATGTTTTATAAAATGAGTGCCAAGTAGGCATTGACTTCTCTGTTTCTTGTTTAAAACCCAATTTATGTCAAGGACTTTTCAATTTTTATAGGCTCAGAGTGTTTGAGAACTCTTTTGTCAGACCAACCCGAGGCTTATGAGTTATATTCTATGGTATGGTTAGTTATGGTCTGCTCTATAGAGTGGAATGGCAGGGAGCAAGGAGAAAAATTCTTTCATCATTATAATGACTTGATGTGTTTTAAAAAGTCGAAAAGAAGTAAAAACCAAGTTTTATTACATCACTGGTTATGTCATTGTTTGTTGAGACTTTTGACCTAAATTGCGCTTACTTGCTCTCTGGTATTGGGACCCAGCCTTCCCTCAATGTAAAATGTGCAACAACAGGTCAATGTACCATTTGATGCTGCTTAAGTGTGCTCTCAAAAAGTCTATGTTTGTTGGTTTATCATTTTTTTCATAATGTCAAGTTGGTTTGGTGTATAATTTTATACAAACTGTGAAAAATACGTGAACATTTGCAAAATGTACCTGTACTGGTTCGTAATAGTGAGCTATTCTCTTTCTATTTTTATATTGATTACATTTAATCTGAAAATTGAGCGATTGACCAACGTCCATCCAACAATCGAGCTGTCTGATGAAAACTCGACGAATGTGTATGAGGGTTTTGAGGTAACGCCTGAAAATGAGATCTCTAGGCCTTGGTAAAGAGGCCTCTATATGGCTAATTATCTTTTCATGAATAGTTAGCCACCAAGTTTCAGGACATGAATTATTATTTTATGTATGTTGGCCGAGGTATTGTTATCAATTAAAATTGTTTTTAAATTGAATGTTTCAAGTGTTACATTATTGTATAAAATAAATATATGCATTTTATCAGACTTGGACAATCTTTAACATTACCTTGTGACTATTTGATCTTGAAGATGCTAACAAACCACTGCCAAAACATTCAGTTTGTGTCAAACATTATGAACAAAATTTTACTTATTTAATCTCCTCGGACCTCACATTAGCCCATGATGTAGCACTCGGCAGGTTTTTAATTTATTGCAGCTATAGATGCTGGTTAGCAGCAATCAATAACAAGCTAAATTGGGAATATTTCAATTATGGTGTTACAATCAAGTGATTTTGTTTTTGGCATTTTGTTAATCATTTAGGCCTATATGAATTTACTCATAAGCAAAACCAATAAATAGTTTAAATTGAATGTTAACAGTTCAACAATTGAACATTTTCACGTTTGGAATAAAAGGGGGAAAAATGTTTCAATTACCTAATTGAAGCATCATCATCATCATCATCATGATTAAAAATAATATCGTCGGGAAAGTGCTCGTCTCATCTCGGGTCCGAGTAGGTTTGCAAAATTGTACAATATCTGTAATTTGCAATTTGGTCAACTTATAGTCCCTAGACCTGTAGACCACTTTGAAATATGAGGGCTTTCTAGTGGCAACATGCTAAAGTTCTTATTCCAAAGATGTGTAATCACCAATCCTGTTCTTAATATTGCAACTTGGAATAATTGTATGGACTAAGAACGATCCTGCCAAGCACATGGGAAGCTGAGTTTATTGGGGGTGTCGAGTGTTGATTCTTTCAGTGTCCAACTTGGCCATTGGATAGATACATTATATTAGTGAAATTGTTAAAGTCTACATTATAATAAACTGACAGTATTGATATGCAGCCAACAACTTGAGTGTTGAAGCATTGAAGGTTATGACAAGCTTGAAAGGCGGTCTAGTCTAAGTCCAAGGTGATGTATTTGCCATAATTAAATTGTTGAAAATGGCCTGTTGCCATCAAATGGGTCAGAAAAAGGACACCGAGTTTTAATTTTCAATTGTTATGTTATCACTATAGTACTTCTTATTATAGCCAATATAATATATAATTATTTGAACATCAACACAGTTTAGAATATTTAATAAATTGGAATCTATGTAAATAACTTGGTGAAAATGAAATGAGAAAATAAAATTTATCTGTTTTAAATTTTAATGATGAACCATTAGTGAGAGCCCACACTTCGACCTGGATCAACCCTCCTGCTCTGTTGGATGTCTGGCATCGTGGATTTGTAAAAGATACTATTCGGAAGTAATTCAATACAAAATGACGCAATTTTTTGGTTTATGTCAAAATATTTTTCAATAATCTGTGGTCCTCTTCTCAAAGTCCTCATAGTGACATCTCAATCCCTTCTTCTAGCACTATTATTACTAGGGTGGATATTCAATGTAAAACTTACATCGACTATCTTTATATCACATCGATATTTCTTCTATTCAATAATCATATTCAATATCCAAATCTCGTAACAGGATTTTCAAGTTATGTTGGGACACTTTTATTGTATTCCAGACAGCTGCGTCTTCAAAATTAAAACATATCGAACAGAGAGTGTTCAATAGATGGCAAGTGAACAGAAGGGAGATAAGTTTTGAAAGGAATAAAAGGTTTTCATTAATCGAAAATCAAAATAATGATATATCAACGTAGAAATGGAATCAACTATCATATAGTTTTAAAAAATGGTGATTCTATTATTTTCGACCCCAATTATTATAACAGGTATTTTTATTTTAACAAACATTTTGTTTGAGAAAACACTTTTTAACCTAGTACCTACCCAACACAGCACAACTGAAATGCTATCACATTTCTCTTGTAAGAAAACTCTAAAAGCCAGCAGCTCAACTATTAGAAATAACGTGTCGAGGATACACTGTATGCCTACAATACAAGAAATGAACATGGGGAGGGAAAGTGTGTGAGAGAATAGGAGGCAATATTTGACTATGTTATTACTGCAAGTAATGAAACAATAATTTTAAAATATGATCCACAATTTTTACTTGAAGCAATTAGCATCCACTTAACAGTCAAAACAGTGATAATACAAGGGTTACTTTTTTACAGACTTACTCAACATTAGAAAATAAATAAGTTGAAAATGCATAGTACTTGCATATGCATATATCTACTCGTGAATAACTATTACGGTCAGATTGCTAAAATGATGTTCATCTCAAAGTCATTGTTATAATGTTCATTTAAGAGAATTTGAACCCCGTGTTGAGAATATCGTATTTCTTTAAAAAGTGTGCGTTTACATTTGTAAATGCATGTAGATCTTCACCAAATCATTTGATCATTTTGTGTGACTTTTCAAAAGATCAATATGCACTATCAGGTACCATCTTGACACTGTTCTAAAAATTGGTGTTCGAGGAGGGACCTCGTATCAGGTTAAAATTTTCTAAAATAGTCCATGGTTTAAACTCAAAATATCATTTCAGCAATCGTGGCCATGTTTTGAATAACATTAAAAAGTTCACAACCTTGCACCTTAGGAGAATAACAATTCCAGAACCTAGTCAATATTATAACTGTAACTAGTAAAAGACATTGATTACTAGTGTGTGGGCTTTCTCAGCAGTCAATAAGAATATTGGATGTGCATAAAATGAAACTTCTATAAATTATGTACATATTTCAGTAGACGTAATGACTGTTCAATAATAAACAATGAAAATCAAAGTACCAAGTTAATAGTTTAGAAACCTCTGACCTACAAAGTAGAATGATATTATCAAGTTATTTTACCACCACGTTTCTAAAGTAACATACGTTATAAAAAAATAAAACAAATATCTGATGCCAGGTTGCGAATGAGAAAAAATATACTATATTCTAACATATACCTATTGAATATCACAGTTAATACAGACATATAATATGTAATCCCTGCTCGAGGTGGCGGAAATAAACAGGATCAACACTTCTGTGCTTCAATGATTCTTGGACCTGAACTAGTTCTGTATTTCACATAAACCCATGGCTTAGGCAAGAGAAATACATCATAATGAATCACGCCATCACCTTATGGAGAGAAGCAAATAAACAGCTTTCCACATCGCTAACATATTTAGATACGGTAGTCTTTTATTTGGTTATATAACCGTTACATAGACCTACATTACTGGTAGTTGCTAATTCACTGCCTTGCTTAATCTAGTCTGAGAGAAGCAAACAGATAATCCTATGATAACAATACTTTTACTAGAATATATACGTATTTCATTTAGACTGATCATAATATGGCTCAAGGCCTAATTGATGGGATTATTTTTAGGAATAAATGTTGCAAATCTTCATAATCAAGTATTTACTGCCATTGAACATTATTGTTCACGTGTTTATAATATGATGATATACCGGTATATAGATGATAAGATATGCTACTTCTGTCTGTATGTGTATATTAAAATGGGCTGTTAAACAAAATGTAGAACAGGCCCAGATCTAGTTTGTCATTTTGAATCATTTCAGTTGAAATAAATGTATCAGCACAAGTTCCTCATTCCTCTTGAAAGAACCAATGTAATGGTACATTTCAATACACAGATTTCGATTACGGCCTACATTGCATATTTTATAAACGAGAATATTAAAATGAAAAGTACAATCTATTTCACCTATTGCTGCCTTATTCTTGTTTTGTTGCAGTTGAAACATTTTGTTCAATTTCTCTGCATTCATATTTTCTATATCAGTAGACTATATAGTCTGCAACAATAGGGCCTAAATTAGTGTAGACTTATATTTCATGAAAATATCATTTGTCAATTTCATTTGCTTTGAAAACAGTTGTGGTTAAGACAATTCTTTTCATGTTGTAGTCCATACTATATATAAAGAGATTGTAGGTGAATGGTATGTAAAATAAATCCACCGAAAGCTGAAATTATATTTATAATCAATAAATACGCTCTTGGTGGTGCTTCACCACCCCACCATCAGTTAGATTATTTGGGGTAGCCAATATACGACCTTATTGTGCTACAATTTGCCAGTCAGAGTTGAAAAATAAAATGTCTTATTTAGGTTGCTGTTCGATGTCAATAAAAAACATCAATTAATACCATTTTTCACGATGATCAATCGAACGATAATCGATTATTTTATTACTAAAAAATGAATACCGTTTGCCTAATCAAAGAAATAGTTGGATAAAATAACAAGAAAATCAAAATCGAATGAGTATCATTTACAATATAGGCCTTTGTCCAAACAATATGTAAAAATGAATTGGAAGGAACCTACATGCAAAGGTGCTACATTGATACCATCCCACAACCATTTATTTTGAAAGCAGGCACGCAACTCTTCAACAATATCTGTAAACAGTGTTAAAAACATTGATAAATAATCAAATGAATAATAATGATTCCTGGTTTAATGCAGGTTGGCTAGAGATTCGATGCTTGCATCGATAATCAGCGGCATCCCTACTTGTATTTGTTCCAATTCATTTTAATACTGGCACAAACTATACGGTATTGGCCCTCTAATTCCATATGTGATCCTCCATAAATATTATTCTATTATCAATATTATTACAAACATCAGAGATACGATGGTACATGGTGACTGAACATGTTTTTTACTCATAGTTAGTGTTCAGTAACATCTCATCTTCAGGAAGTGGAATACGTTTGAAACGAGTCTCGGTGACTAGGTAAATGACGAGACTGGCAAAAATCAGCAGAGTGATTCCAATGAAATTGATTAGAATCCCTTCTGGTGGCAGATCACTGTAGTTTTTACTGAAAATTACAAACATTAACATTAATTTGAATAATGTTTTTACTAGAAAACATCATGGGTATCATGATGCATAATCATGGTTCTACTTCGAAGTTTAAACCAAAAGAAAAGGAGAGCTCAAATGAAAGTCCATTATGGTTCTCATCACTTCTTGATGGCCTCTGCTAAACTTTTTCCTGGATATTGGGAGGAAAACGAATCACACAAGACTCGTATTTTTACGATTGTACGTACCGGACATTTCGGTTGGAGACTTACGTTTTGCGAAGAACAGGAAAGTGAATAATGATTCTATTAGCAACTGGAATGATGCTGGGTAGTAACTTTAGCAACTGGGCACCCAATTGTCTAAACCAGTTTAAAGCAGGGGTTACAAAAAATTACAATTACATCTGAATTCCAATCATAATAATGCCAGATCAAGAACATGTTTAGCTACACATACATGTTGAATGCTTTGAGCTTCTCATACGATTGCACGGTTTGAATCCACTGTGTGGTATGACGCTTGACGAGGGAGCGAGAGACCTTTCAACTCAAAACAATCGTTTGTCGGTCTCGGAATGGACAAGTTTCAATAAAAACGGGACGCATGATGTTCGCAGGTTGACAGCGAGCCAGGTACACAAGATGACGTACAATCGTTGAGGCCCCAACTAACGGTTCCTCACGCTTGGTTTCAAGCCACGATGACGCTTTCTCTTGTGCGCAATACAAAATTGACTGAATTCTGATCTGGAAAAGTGCTGATTTTGTGGAAAACAGCAGGTAAAAAACCCATTCTCGATAATTTGATTCGGTTGTGATTAAAACTAGTGGATGCACGGAAACTGGTTGTCCTATCATCATAGATAATATATATCAACTGTTACCATAGAGTAAATATTCTGTGGAAGAATACTTGTTCTCTCAGATTGGCATATCAAATTACATAACACCAGTGAGTGAGTCACTACTTGCAACTGCACATGCCTTTTCAAATGGAGAACACTTTCCACATTTTGTAGGCCTATGCAATAACACCATAAAAGATCTGGTAGATGAGCTTTTATATTTGTAACTAGGGTGTTGAGTGAAAAAGATCTGGCAAATAATGCCTTATACCTATATATATGGGATGCAATCTTGTTGTATTTCCTCATTATTCCACAGGAATACATGTAGACGTCAACAGAAGGTACTAGTATAACTACCACTATGGCAACACGAACAGTCTTGGGCCATTTCCAGTGGTTTCAGGTCTCAGTAAAAAAGAATTAACCTACCGCCTCCCTGTAACTATTGGCTGCATTTAATGTAGCTAACACAGCTATATTGGTGGTTCATTACCAAACTGTCAATCCACTTGTCAGTGCGAGGCCGTGAAATAAGATTATAGGCCTACACTTATTATGTAGCATAATGTTTTTAGTTTATCACTTGAATAAATAAATGAATGAATAAATAATAAATAAAAAGGTCTTCATCAATCCGGCAAAGTCAAGCCAATGGCTTCTCTTACACTTGACCGCTTTTACATAGACAGATACATAGACATAATTAATATGCAAAATGCATTATTATATCTAATATGCCTAACTGCATACTAAATATTGAACTATAAAACTAGAATATAGCATATCACATAGAATATTGCATATAAACTTAAGGACATACTCATAACTAATTAAACTAGAAAATATTGCAATAGTTTCAAGTGAAGCTTATACCTAATGACAGTTATATTTATGGAATATAATAACAAAATGATACATTGTTAGTAAGAAATTTAGTGGAGTTACATGTGGAATGATTATAATAACATAATTATAGAAAAAATTACAAGAATATGTATGCTTGATAATTGAAATAATTGAAAGAATATGTATGCTTGATAATTATTTAAAAGGTGAGGTGGTAAGATCGCCCTTGTGGTGCCCCGTCCAAACGATCCTACCTTTCATCATTGAGTATATAATGTTTCATCCATAGCCTTAATTGGGGAACAATGATTTTGTATCAAGTTTCGATGTTATTTAAAAAAAAAAAAATATTTAAAAGGCAACACTTCAGTTGTAGGTTAATCCTGGTAAATGGCTTGTCTAATAATTATCATTATCAAGCAAATTTTAACCTGAATTAAAAAAATATTTCTAATAATATTATTAATAATGTAATATCTGAGAACATTATGAAATGATTGATTATAAATATCAATTGAACGAGCTTTAGCGAGGATTCAATTTGACATACTGAAAAAAATTGGTGTTCGTTTTTACGTTTTTTTAAATGTTTTTTTGTCGGTTCTCCACAGGTTAAACGGCTACAGCTATCAACTTCAAACTTTTTTTCGTTATGGTTCCTCATCTAACTTGGATCTATACAGTTTTGTGGCATTATCGAGTGGTAACTTTCATTTTTATGAATTTTAGAAATTTCAAAAATACCCATTAGAATAACACGGCGGGAAAAAAATAAAAATATTTTAATTTTCCCAAAAAAATGAAATTTTGTGTGAAGTTGAATTACATTCTGATACACATTTTTGGAAATTCTCAGCTTGATGGGGTCAGCCATTTTGAAGAAAAAACATGAAATGTGCTAAATTTAAACCACTCGAAGCAGTTTTTACCTATTTATAACTTAAATGTCACCAAATTGGCAAATTTAGGCAAAAGTTTGCAAAGAAGTCGACATACTACGTATTACTTTTCGCTCGTCCAACAACGCGTATATAGCGTTTTCCTAGTATTATATTCAATCTCAGTCTCAAATACAAAATATAAGTATTCTGTTCAGATACATGATGATGCATAACGTATTTTGGTAAGCTTATAAGGTACCTAGCATTCAAAAAGATTCTAGCAGCTGTTTTTTGAAATTAAGTTTGATTTTTTGAAGTCAAGTATTCCTCCAAACAAGTCCTACCTAACTGATGGTTCAAAATAGCTTTGGAATCCAAACTTTCTTCTAAATCACTTGCGTAATTCTCTTCTATTCTATCATTCAAATATCTGCACAAATGTTATAAATGATTGGGACATTAATCGTAGCCTCAGAGTCAAAGTTATATACTTCTATGCCAATTAGAAATCAATCAAAATTAGTTTGCTGTTCTTTAAAGTCAAGTTAGCCTGGATTTGAAGCTATAATTTGTCACGAATGGAGATAGGTGAGGTTGACACTTACATGGCCCAGTTGGCTTTTTCGGAGATTCCGAGAAGTGCCGCAAGAACAGCGAAGATGAATCCCGCTAGACCAAAGAAGACGTGGACCGGAAGATAAGCAGCGCGTAGCATGGAATGAAAACCTGGGTACAAGAATGTCATGAAACCAACCAGCCACTGGAACATGAGATAGCACATTGTATGTGAGTTATATGCTGCTATACTGGCATATTATGTAATATAATCAGAGTCAAGTTGTTACTAGAGATCACAGTTTGAACAAACCATCGCCATTGATGCAGATCAAGTATTAACCAAAGATAGTCTAAAAAATGTGCAAATATATGTTAAAAAAATAAAAATAAATAAATAAATAAATATATATATATATATATATATATATATATATATATATATATATATATATATATATATATATATATATATATATATATATATATATATATTATATATGTATAATATGTTCAATATTCTGAAGTGTCATCACCCACTGGTCTACCCCAATTAATTTTGGGACATATATCCAATCAACCTTTCCTGCAAAATGAACGATTAAACACTTGACCTGGACAGAAGTTGAGAAGTTGAAATGTGCAATTCCAGTATGGGTGGTAGATCATGCACCAAACATTTGCATGTACTGTCACTGCATCTTACTTACAAATGTATGTACTCTCAAATATTATCCTTGTTATACATCTTGTAATGTCAAGTCACGATCAGGAAGATGGACGTGGATCTAAATTATGCAAAACGATCTAGCTCGTGCTGTCTCCTTTATTCAACTGCCTGCCATCTGCGACTTCCGCTCTGGTCAGCCATTTGCAGCGTTGCCAACTGTTTATAATGCAGTGCTACCAACACATCGCCCTTTATAAATTCATGTGATACTTATTTAAATAATAACAATAATTATACAATTCAACATTAGTCTTACTGGACTAGCAAACAACCTTATGCTAATAATTCAATACAAAATGAATTGAGATCCTTCCTTTAATTTTACACATCTAATCTTTCTGGCTTCTTAACGTTTCTACCAAACCGTGTAATGTATGCGCCTGGTTGTGCAGGGTCTCTCGCCACCTGGTGGGGAGGCATCCGTCGTGACAGTTCCGGTATGTTGTCTGGCTCCGGTATCCTATCTGGTTCTGGTGTCCTCTCCGGTTCGGTGTTAGGAACCTGCTGCTGTTCTTGTTGTACTGGAGATGGAGCCAGCACTAGGTGAAACCTGTTGCGCTGGATGGTACCCCGACTCGTTCCCACTAGGTATGAGCGTGGTCCTTCCGCCTTTTCGAGTACCGTTCCATACCTCCTTAAATCGATGATCCATACGTGATCGCCTGGTACCAGACTTGAAAGCTCCCGTGTTCCGTGATGTCTGTTGTAGTTACGTCTCTGTTGTTCCTTTATTTCTTGCTCTTTAATTCGGAAATGTGAATCTTCTGCGATTGGAGAGGAAAGGAGAGATTTTGCTATTGGAAGTGTGGTCCTGAGTTTACGGTTCATTAGTAGTTCAGCAGGACTATAACCGCAGGAAAGAGGTGTGGCACGATAGGCCAGGAGAGCTTTTTGAATGTCATCGGATTTCTTCAACCTTGCCTTGGCTATTTTTACCCCTGCCTCGACGAACCCATTACTCTGTGCGAAATATATACTACTGTGCACGTGCGTGAACCCATAATCTTCTGCAAAGGCGGAGAACTCTGATGTGTCAAGGAGCTGGAACTGAGTGTGCCGCAGTCGCTCCGGACGATCTCTGGGATGCCAAATCGTGCAAAGACAGCCCTGATATGCCTAATCACAGTGTGCGCTTGTTGATCCTCCAAGTCGATGATCTCGAAGTACCTTGAGAAGTAATCTGTTATTAGTAAATACTATTGATTGTTACACTTGAATAGGTCCAACGCTACCTTCTGCCATGGTCGATCGGGAAGCGATGATGGAATCAATGGCTCATGACGAATTTTAGTTTCTTGCACACATTTACTGCAACTTCTAATTCTTTCCTCAATCTGTTTCGACATACCAGGCCACCAACATGCTTGTCTGGCTCTGGCTCTGCATTTGGCTATGCCTAAATGTCCTTCATAAATACAGTTCAGGATGTCTGCTTGTAACGACTTTTGTATAATTAACCGACTATTGCGCATTAGCAAGCCCTCTGATTCAGTGATTTCGTCCTTATGGGTATAATAAGTTCTAAGCCCAGAACCTACCATTTTCTTTTCTGGCCAGCCCATTTTACTGTACTGTGCTGTGCTAGAAGAATACAAACTTCATCTTCTTTTTGGTCTTTGAAGATCTCTTGTAGGCGTCGATCGGTACTTGGTAACCCTTCTATTATCATTCTTACGTACGCTGTAGTATCTTCTTCCAGCACCGCATCGTCTGCTTGCCTAACCTTGAGGGGACTCCTCGACAAGGCGTCGGCGGCAACAAGATTCTTGCCTGGGGTATGAAAAATGTCATATGAATAACGCATTAATCTTATCCTGAATCTTTGCAGCCTTGGTGATAAGTCGTCCAAGCTCTTCGTGGTCATAATCTGAAGCAAAGGCTTATGGTCAGTCTCTAGTTTCACTGATATACCTGTAATGTAATTTTTCGATCTTTCGCAAGCCCATGTCAGGGCCAGCGCTTCTCGCTCTATCTGCGCATACCGTGTTTCGGTCTGTGACAGGGTTCTTGACACGAAGGCCACAGGGCGCTTGGCTCCGTCTTCTTAGATCTGGAACATGACAGCCCCTAGCCCATAAGAAGAGGCGTCTGCTGAAATGATAGTCTCTTTTGAAGGGCAGAAGAATGCTAGTATGGGCTTTGATGACAGTATCTCCTTGACCTTTTTGAACGCCTCCTGTTGTAGTGAATCCCAAACCCACTCTGTTCTTGCTTGTAAAAGTCTATTCAATGGTTCCAATAACTTGGATTTGCGAGGGATAAATGCTCCTTAATACGTAAACACTCCCAGAACCCTCATAAGTTCTTGCTTATTCTTGGGTGCATCCATCTTCCTAATGGCTTCTACTTTTTCCAGATCCGGTTCGATTCCTTGGTCGGAAATAGTGTGTCCTACAAAGTTTACTTTCCTCACTCCAATTATTGTTTTTCCTTTGTTGAGTGTCATACCTGTTGCTTCCAGCTTCTGCAGCACCTTACGCAAGTTGGTATTGTGCTCTTTCTTACTTGAGCCCCACACCAATATGACGTCCATGTAGCATATTACGTTCAGCATGCCTTGGACTATCGCACTCATTTTCCTTCGAAATATTTCCGGAGCAGCCGTTATGCCAAATGGAAGACGATTAAAGCAGAATCTACCAAGAGGAGTTATGAATGTTGTCAGGTGTACTGTTTCTGGTGATAACTTCACTTGCCAGAACCCTGAATTGGCATCCAGTTTGGAAAAGTATTTAGCTTGGGATCCTAAACTTGCCAGCATTGTTTCAATGTTGGGAATAGGATGCCACTCTCGTTTGACATTTGAATTGAGTTTCTGCAAATCCACACATATTCTGACGAGTTCTTCCCCCTGGCTTTTTCACAACTACCATTGGCACGCACCAGTCCGTAGGTACATCCACGGGTGAAATTACCCCCAGTCTAACCATCTCTAATAATTCCGCCTGTACTTGAGGTAAGAGCGGAATAGGCACGGTTCGTGGAGCCTTAATTGCAAAAGCTTCCGCATTTGGTTTTATTTGTATTTTATATTCTCCTGGTATGGTACCCAAACCCTTGAATAGCTTTGGAAATTCCTCTAGGATTGAGGACTCTGTGCGTATGGCACCTACCATTCTAATGATGTCCAGTCCTTCTATTGCCAAGCGTCCGAGAGGAGGTTTGCCTTGATTGGCAACCAAGTATATGTTAGTACGTACCGTTTTCTTGACATACGTGAGCTTGACAGACTTGATCATACCTGTGCAGTGAAGTTCTTTCTTGCCTGGCCCATAAAGTCGCAAGTCAGACTTTACAATGTTCATTCCCCGGGTTATCTCGCAGTCGCTCGGGATGACGGTTACATACGCTCCACAGTCTATTTTAAAGGTGAGATTTGATCCTTCTACCATTACAGTAGAACGTCAGTTATACGATTCTCATTTATACGACTTTTCCAGGTGGTCCCAACCATTCTCCATAAGACTACATGTTAAATTTCTTCTATTATACAACTAATTTATTCACGACTTTTCGTATATACAACTGAATTTCTTGTCTCCTTCCAACATTTTCAATAATTCCAGTCAGGTGTTCATCATAAAGTCGTAAAAACCCCAAAACGTAAACAACACATGCGGAAGCACACCTGTTTTTCCTAGTAAAAATACCACCTTATCATGACTTCTTCACTCCTACCCAGGTTTTTCCCACCCCAAAAAATATTTATGGATATTGTCTAGTCCTAAATCACTTAATATTCATGAAGAGACGCATCATTTTCCTAAACCAACCATCACTCTTTAGAGCAACAGGACCTCCAACCTCAAGGTTTGGAAGCACACTGCCAAGAATGTTGCAATCACACTGGCATATTTGCCCAGCCAGTGACAGCTGATAATGTGTGGGAGGGGGTTAGGGGGGGGGCGGGGGGGAGGGGGTATGCAAGGCGTGTGCAGGAGCGCATTTCTTTCATGTCAACAAAAAGTGATTTCAAAATCGAAGTATTTTAAAAAGGCAATGATGATCGCTTTTCATTGTTTGAAGTCAAATGTCATTTCAATAATATTCCCTTTCTAACAGGGACAGAAAAACAAAAAAATGTAATTCTGTCAATGTCATGCAGAACATTTGAAGTAAATGCCACACTAGGAGTCGTCTGGACAGTGTTAATTGGTTGCTATGAGCATTGGTAAATGTCTGCGTCTGTCTCTCACAAAGCACATGTCATATGAGAGCTGTCAAGGACATACTGGCATGCTGTAGTGTGCGAGGGTTGGTGAGGGGGCGGAGGGGAGAGCTGTGACGCGTCTTTACTTGCAGACCAGACCAAAAACATCATGCACAAGAAAATAAAGACCAAAAAAAAACATTGATTATGCAGTGGGTAATTGTTTGAACCCAGATTCATTAATAAATCATTTATACGTTTATCCATTTATACGATTTTTTTTCTCAGTCCCCTGAAAGTCGTATAAACGACGTTCTACTGTATCTCCCTCTGCCAACTGGAGTTTACTTTATCCCCTAACCTTACCGAACCTATGAAGGCTTCGTCCAACTCATCGTTCGATTGTTGGTCTATTTCATCAATCTGACGGTGGCCTGTTGCCGACTCATTATCTGAATCATGACCTATCTCATCAACCCGTTTGTGGCCTGTTGCCGCTCTGGTAGACCTATCTGCCTTTGTTGCTTGGTTGGCCTGATATGCTCTATATTTCAAGGTACATACCTTAGAAGCATGACCTTTCTTATCACAAACATAACAGACATAGTTCTTAGCAGGACACTCTGACTTCGAGTGTGATGGGAATCTTCCACACCATTGACATTTTGACTGTTTGTCTTCAAACCTGGAGTTGGATCTTCTTTGTACCTGATGTACTGATGAGCTGGGAGCATATACAGCCTCTGACTGACGTTTCACTAATGCCGATTGCTTAGCCATGGTTGTCGCCTTGACCAATGTTAAGTCAGGGTCAAGTTGCATCCTCTCACCTAGCTGATGATCTAGAATTCCGGTCACTATATCTTATCTCTGATAAGTTCTTCGTGAAGTTGCCCCCACTTACAGTTTTGAGCTAATGAATGCAGTGCTGTTATGTAGTCTTCTACTAATTCCCCATGCTCTTGCATTCTCTTGAGGCATTTGGATCGTTCATATATGACATTAATGCTGGGAACGAATTTATTTTCAAAGCGTTCTATTACCACACTGTAATTCATTTCATCCTCCCGACTTAATTTGAAGCTCTGTAGAATATCGTCTCCATCATCTCCCATGATATATATTAGATCATTTACTTGCCTTTCTTCGGATTCTTTATCTAACCCGGATGATTTCCTGAAACGTTCGAATCGTCTCCGCCATTTGGGCCAATCTTCCGCTACAAACGAAAACGAGTCGGGCGGCTTGATAGAATAAGTTGCTGAACATTTTTCTACTTTATTCTTTGACCCTTTTGGAGCTTTTGTCTCTGGCATGTTTTTACCGCTGTTACCATGTAATGTCAAGTCACGATCAGGAAGATGGACGTGGATCTAAATTATGCAAAACTATCTAGCTCGTACTGTCTCCTTTATTCAACTGCCTGCCATCTGCGACTTCCGCTCTGGTCCAGCTATTTGCAGTGTTGCCAACTGTTTATAATGCAGTGCTACCAACACACATCTGCACCTAGATTCATGATTCAATACATTTGTAATAGTGATGTTATAAAAAAACACACGACCCTACAAAAAGTATGTTGGTAGAGATCATTAGAACGAAATACTACGAAATTTGAATCGCAATGGACCACATCAAAGATCGATGATTTTTTTAAAAGAAAATTTGCCTGTTAATAAAAGTAGGCTTACAAAGATAGAAAATATGTATATGTTCTCTAACACATGTGACTTCATTTTACTTGATCAGGTTATTTTGCATCTGAGAAACTGTCACTGGTGGTGGTAAACTATTGGCACATTCATTGCATCTAAATGATAAACCAAATACAGTTGGGATGTAGCACTCACCTGGCATGCGAACAAGATAACAGCACTCAAGCCAATCCAGCTGTGAAGAGAGTACATGTTCGGTATTGGTGGGTTAGCCA
Source organism: Brachyptera risi (assembly GCA_964007535.1). Classification (NCBI taxonomy): domain Eukaryota; kingdom Metazoa; phylum Arthropoda; class Insecta; order Plecoptera; family Taeniopterygidae; genus Brachyptera; species Brachyptera risi. The sequence continues at coordinate 36,425,946 of OZ023327.1, forward strand.
AGTTGTGCGAGTCAAAGACAGCTTGTAAAGCAATCACAGCCAGAAAAAATGCACTCACATGAATAAACATATGTGCCAATTTCAACTGTCGTTTTTTGGTTTGACGTAATGCTCGGTAAACTAGGATTGCTGGAAAAAAAATACATTCAATTTTTCAAAGATATTTTATAACAATAGTAATTCAATAAAATGTCAAAGAAAAAGGTTGTTATACATAAAAATAGGCGAGGTTTGGACGAGCCGTTCTGCTAACTAATCATGTCAGAAATGTATACTAATAATTTTTTTGTCATTATATTGGGTTTAACGACGCACGGTAATGATGACCAAGATCTATTGGCGTCGGATGGATGATTAATGAGATGATGGGATGATGAGATGAAGGTTTTTATGGTAATGGGAAGGATAGTGGGAAGGAAGCGGTCGTGGCCTATATTGTGGGAACCATCTCGGCATCAGCCCAGACTACAGAGGGAAACCATGAAAAACCCCTGTAAAGATGGACGGTAGCGGGGATCAAATCGGGTCCGACATGCCCACTACCTCCCGGATCACATAGAGCAAGTGCGTTAACCACTCAGCTACCTGTGCCGGTAGAATAATAATATGAAGATGAAAAAAGTTATATCAAATAAAGAAATGCATCATGTAGGCAATAGGGAAACATAAATAATGAAGGGAAAAATACAATTGATCAAGAGATGATGAATAAAGTCATAGTGAACAAGTCTTTGTTTCTAATGGGGTTTTCTTCTTTTAATGAACGTGTCTTTCTGTTGTATGTCTTCTGTTGTGGTGATGATAAACAAGATCTAATGCTTGGAGGGTATTGTGGCAGTGGTCTTTTGTGAAAAGAAAAGAAGTATTTAAAAATGAAAGTTAAAAGGTGGAGTTGTCTTCTAAATTTCATATTGAGCCATCCCGTGTTCAACAGTTATGGTGATATGTGGTCTATATATGGCACATTAAAAATAGAACTTGAGACACGAATTCTGTATTTTCTGAATTCTCTTTGCTAGTGCACAATTCAATTCAACTCATTGTACACAATGATAAAAAATGTAAATGATTATAGAGATTCACAAAGCATTATATTGGGAGAAATGTTGGGAGAAATTTTTATAATTGTACAAGTACTTCAATGTGCTGTAAGCCTTGACACTTTGCTTTGACACATGTGTCCCAGTGAAGATCATTCTGAAACCATAGACCTAAATTTGGCAGTACAAGGTTCAACAATTAGGCCTACGCAGTTAATCATGTGATTTTGAGGATGGAATAATGTAACTTTACAAGTTCATTGGCATCAACGATAGAAAGAGAGACCGATTTCAATGGGTTCAGTATTACGCCTTGATTGCGTGAGTATGCTGCAATTGAATCTGAAGTCCTTGTCAGGGAGAGTTGAGGCTGACGTCAGAGCTATTTTCCCCTCATCGTTACCACCTCTACCACCTGTTGGGGTGAGAAGATCGAAGCTACGGGACCGTGGTCGATAAGTTCTATTACCTGAGTCGGAAGGAACAATAGAAATTGAATTACCATTATAGAAATAAATTAGAATCGTTGTCGGAGAATTAAGATTGCTATATACCGAAGATATGCATTGGAAATGAAAATATAAGTAATTCACTTTTTTATTTGAAAAAATTCACTCATATGAGGCCGAGATACGTCGATATGTTTGTGGGAGTGATTTTTATTTCCCCACAAACAAATCGACGTATCTCGGCCGCATATGAGCGAATTTTTTCAAATAAAAAAGTGAATTGCTTATATTTTCATTTCCGATGCATATCTTTGGTATATAGCAATCTTAATTCTCCGACAACGATTCTAATTTCTTTCCATAATGGTCATTCAATTTCTATTGTTCCTTCCGACTCGGGTAATAGACCTTTTCGGCCACGGTCCAGTCGAAAGCTTCAATCTTCTCACCCCAGCGGAGTGATAGTGGTGGTAACGATGAGGGGAAAATAGCTCTGACGTCAGCCTCATCTCTCCTTGACAAGGACTTTAAATCTGCATTTGCTTCGGCAATTGCTTCATCGATGCAATCCAATTCTATGCAATGAATATGTAGCTGTATCATCTGCATACTGGCCAGTACTACAGTGAATTTCTGTCCTTGTTATGTCAGATAAATACGTTGAAGAATACAAAAATACAAAACGTGGGTGTAAGTCACATGCAAAGATGCAGAAAGACATGCTGATTGATAGTTCATTCATCAGTTAAATTGCTAAACCAGTCATAAAAATCTCTGAATAATGTCATTTATTTGGTCTGACTAGGAAGGGCCGGCAAATTCGCCATCAGGCTAGCATGCCCGAATCACATGACATATACCCTCACCCCGCGCCACCAAGCATGTTGGCTATACTTGCTACACACAATGTTCCGTCTAATATAGACATCGTCTAAGGAAAATACCCATATGAATGTCTACTCTACTTCTGAACCAACCCATTAAAACCATGTTTCACATTTGAAATAATTTGAAAATGAAGTCAAGACATGTTCTTTCAAGTGAACTATTTATTAATTAAGTAATTATACCCTTTTTATCAATCTAGGTCAGTCAATATAACGTCATACAATAGGCCTACATAGTTTATATCTCATAGAATGGCAAAAGACTTACAATTCCCATAGAGAAATATCATTCCCAAAGTCATTAAAATTGGATGCCAGTTGAATTGAATTGCAGGAGTTGACGTCCAAGAGACTCCTCCCAAATAATGAGTAGTCCATATAATGACTAAGATGACTGATAAGGCACCTACTGCTTCAGTTATGCCAAGAGTAGCCGAGAAGCCCGACAGTCTTTCTTCTTCGACCTCCATCTTCACACACTAGGCTGAAAAGGAGGAAATAATTCATAAGGACTGCGATACTCAACAATATACTTGAATTGAACTACGTGTTTCAAAGCAAGTTATTTGGAGATTTGTGTTAGTTATCAAGATAAACTGCTATTTTCCAAATAATGTTTCATCAGTTAATTCGCAGTGGTCTTAATTAACATCCAATACTGTACCGGTATGCATTTTACGATAAAATAGTAGAATGAAACAAAGTAAAGAAAATATTGTTTCTTATATGGTGAGGCTTACGCAAAGGTCTAACAATTTAGTACTGTACCTATTAGTGATGACATTGGTCCTGAGCTTTGAAGACCAAGAACCCATTTGTAGGACCAGTCTTTGTTTTTTAAAAAAAAAAGTAAATTACGGTACAAAAATCGCGAATTTATCATGTGTTTTTGTTTTAATTGATTAATTCGAGTTCCAGAAGAAATGCGCAAAAAAATTGTCACACTTATGTTATGTATTTTATCAGCTGAAATCTCTCTCTCTCTCAAACATACTCTCACGGATCAAAGGTTTAGCTGTTCCTTTCTTTCACTATTATCAAGGCATCAAATATACCATTACTTCATAAAAGTGACAGGTGGGAACTGCTGAGTGGTATTGATAAGGAGATGGTCATAATTGTTCATGTATTATTATGGCTATATGAATATAGTGAGGCCAGAAATTATTTTTTGTTGTTACAATTTTCCATATTGCCATTGTTCAATTTATTGCGTAAAAAATGAATATTTTCAATAGTTATGAGTTTATTGATGAATTGTTTTGCATTCCAATTTTATTCCGTCCAAATCAACTTTTCAATATACTGTCTGTTTTTCCTCGGGTGACCATCCGTCCCGGAAAAACGGGATTGTTCCAGATTTCTATCTTTCGTCCCGGTGTCCCAAGAAGTTATTTCAGGACACGTATTTGTCCCGGTTTCGGCAAAAGAACAAAATTCCAAATCATTGGGTGAATAATTCTGGTAAAATGGGGAATTTTGTTTCTTGTGCCGCAAATAAATGTATTTACAATAGCTGTATGAATACGATACCAAGAAAAGTTTCAACGTTGTTTCATTACCTTTACAACTCACTGCGCTGGCGCGGCAGGCTATACGATTGTCAGAAAAATCATTATCACCAAAGTAACTATAGAGACTACCCCCTCTCCCCCTCCCCCTCATAGTTGACATGACAGGACCTGTGTGACACACTACCTATACTGTGCATGTACATATACATACTATGCATATATAATCAAAACCAATCCAATCCAAACTCACTCACTATAGTACAACACATATGAAACACACTTTCCAAAAATTTCCTGCAGGGCACATTGAGGTTCCCCCCTCACCCCCAGCGGGTCGACGGCTTCGCGGTATGCTTTCTCTTTTTTTTGTCTCGTTTTTTTATTATCTAATTATAGTCACCCTATGTATTTCCTGATGACACGATAGGCCTATAATATTGTTCCAATCTGAAGTAAGCTATCCAGAGAGCTATTCAGACTGATAGAATGCACACGGCCTAATGCACAGTAGAGTGAGAGAGATCGCAATATTGTTATTGAAAGAGGAAAAAATAGAGTAAGGGTGATTGAAATAGTTTGAAGTGACCCTTCGCTCTCCTTTCCCACCTCAAAAATAACAATTCCAATAGATAAAAAGACTGATCCTGGAAATAGAAGACCGATTAGTTCAAACACCGGTCCAGGACTGGTCTCCGAATACCCGGCGTTATCACTAATATCATTGAATTTGTAGTACCTACATAGATGACTACTTGGACAAATTTAATTAAAATCGCGATCTATCAGAAAACACCAAAAACACGAAAAACAGACACCAATTCGCAAGGGTATAGGTCACGACAAAATGACTCAATGGGATTATTCAATATGAGAAAAAATATTGTTCTAGTAGGCCTATGATTAATCACCAATTATTTATGTCAACCATAAATGATAGGCGATTGATAGTCTATGTGTGTTTTACATCTCCAACAGCAACCCTAATCTCTATATATATATTGGGTTTTAACAATGCACCGTTATGATTACTAAGATCTATTGGCGTCGGATGAATGATTAATGAGATGATGGGATGATGAGATGAAGGTTTATATGGGTAGTGGGAAGGATAGTGGGAAGGAAGCGGTCGTGGCCTATATTGTGGGAACCATCCCGGTGTTTCAATAGTCGTCCACTTTATTGTCTTGCCAACTGTCCCATACCAAAATACCCCAACAATCAGCTAACTATTGTTACATCTTTTCTTTCATGGATTTTTTTTTTTTTTTTTTTTTTCATACAGATTATTACACAGAATACAATTTGTTTCAATGAGTGTATCTAGCCGGCTTTCGAATCTCTCGGCCTCCGACCCTCCTCTGGACTGCGACTACCCCCTCAGTAGACTCCGGTTGCCGACTTGCAGGTACTTCTGTTGGTGGTATCCGTTCCTCTGCATCTGTTCGCTGACTTGCAGGTTCCTCGGTCAGAGGAGTCGTCTGATTTTCCACACATTGATTGTCCCGAATATTTCGTCTGTTTCGGCGAAATCTGTGGTCTCCCACGTCAACAATGTATGATCTGGAGCCTAGATTGGCCGAAACTGTTCCCATGCGCCATGGGTCTGCTCTTCGCTCCGGGTTTAGTTGCACCCAGATATTCTGCCCAACCTCCAGCTCTGGCAGGGTTGTTGATGCCTTGTCGTACTGCCGTTTGTAGATCTGCTTTCGTTTCTCAATCTTTTCCACCACATCTATCTGAACTTTTGGAGAAAGGAGCACTGGAGTAATAGGCAGAAGGGTTCTTGTTCGCCGCGACATGAGTCGTTGTACAGGACTTGATTCCATTCCTTGGGTAGGGGTGTTTCGCCACTCGAGTATCGCCAAGCTCAAATCTGATTGATCTCGCATTGTTCGTATAACAATTTTTTTTGCAATCTTTACTGCAGACTCAGCCTTTTCATTTGATTGATGGTAATAGGGAGACGAAGTGCAATGCTTGAAATCCCATGATGCCGCAAATACATGAAACTCCTTGCAGTCTAGCTGTGTGCCTTTGTCCGAGTCCACTACATCTGGTATGCCATGCGTTGCAAAATGTCTTTTGCATGTTCTTATGACCGCTGCTGCGGAGGTCGACTTCAGTTGATCAACTTCCCAATAGTCCGAGTAATAATCTACAATTACTAAGAAGTCAACGTTTCTCACAGTAAATATATCCAAGGCTACCCTTTCCCACGGGCGAGTAGGCGTTGGATGTGTCAGCATCGTTTCCCTTTGTTGGTTTGGTGCTGCCTCCTGGCAAATGATGCAGCTTTTCACCATCCTTTTGATATCCTCTGTCATATTTGGCCAGTATAAAATGTCTCTGGCCTTTCGTAGGGTTGCCTCAACACCCAGATGTGATGCATGCAATCGAAGAAGTGTGGTTTGCCGTAAGCTTTTCGGTATCACTAGTCTTGATCCTTTTAAGATCACACCATTCTGCATCGTCAGCTCTTCTCGATACGTCCAGTAATCCTGTATGTCCACCGACAGGTCTTGCTTCCTGTGTGGCCACCCTTTAACGATAGTGTGTTCTAGAGCGTTCATTGAACTGTCTGTTGCTGTGGCCATTTGAACCGCCTTCATCCGGTCTGGTGTTATATGCACATATTCTTGGATCTTGCCAAGTTCATTTGAGAATTCTTTCTCTCTCAGGTGGTATACTTCCACTGCTGTAGGAACCTGATCCTGCTCCGACGGCAGCATGGCCCTTGACAACAAGTCAGCCAAATACATATGTTGTCCTTTCTTGTAACGTACATTCAAGTTGAAGCGTTGCAGCCGTAACATCATGCGCTGAAGACGCCGAGGTGCTGTAAGGATAGGTTTCTTGAAAATAACCTCCAAAGGCTTGTGGTCCGAGTCAATATCGATGACTTCTTTTCCACACACGTACTGTGAAAAACGTTCGCACGCAAATACGATTGCCAAGCACTCCTTCTCGATCTGTGCGTAGTTGCGTTCTGTTTTGGATAACGCTCTCGAGGCATATGCAACTGGCTGGTCATGTTGTAATAATGCTGCACCTAGCCCGTACTCACTTGCATCGCATTGAATTGCCACTGGATCCTTGACATTGAAGTAGCGCAGGACCGGTGCTGATGCTGCCAAGAGCTGTATACTTCGGAATGCTCCTTCCTCAACCGACGTCCACTTCCACTCTGTTTCCGAGTTCCTCATCGCATTCTTCAGGTCTCGCAAAGGCTTGGCAACATCGGAAAGACGAGGCATGAATTTTGCTAAATAATTTACAAAACCCATAAAACGTTCTACATCCTCCTGATTGACTGGCGCTTTCATTTCCGCAAGTGCACAAATTTTTTCTGGGTCTGCTTTGAGGCCCTTGTTGGTCAAAAGGTGACCAATATATGGCACTTCCGTCAGTCGCAGCTTCAGCTTCTTCTTATTCAACTTTAAGCCTACCTGTCGCGCTCGCAGTAGCAGGTTACGTAAGTTTACATCATGGTCCCGCAAAGCCTCATAGTCGGTGTCCCCACTGCCATAGATAAGGATGTCATCTGCAATGACCTCCACGCCTGTCAAGCCTTCTAGCAGTTCGTGAAGTCGTCGCTGGAATTCCTCAGGTGCAGAGGAGATCCCAAATGGCATTCGCAACCACTTGTATCGGCCCATCGGTGTCCAGAAGGTTGTGAGGTCACTACTCACGGCATCTAACCTGACCTGAAGGAATCCGTCCCTAGCATCCAAGACGCTAAAAAACTTTGCCGAATTTAACTGTGGTAAAATCTCCTCAATCGTGGGCAGGAGATAATGCGACCTTTTGATTGCTTTATTGAGGTCTTTTGGGTCTAAGCAGATCCTCAACTTCTTGGGCGTCTTCACTACCACCATGGAGCTGATCCAATCTGATGGCTTTGTTACCTTAGCCAGGATGCCTGCTTTGGTCATGTCCTCTACTTTCTTCTTCACTTCCTCCCTCAGTGCTACTGGGACTCTGCGAGGATGATGTTTTACGGGACTAATGCTTTTGTCGATTTCCAAGTGATAATCGCCTGCCAAGCAACCCAACCCCGTAAACACATCGCCATACTGCTGCAGGATGGACTCCATAGTTAGTGGCTGGTCATCCATAAGTACATGGTTTACGAGCTGTGCTTTAACTTCAATCAGGCCCATGGCTAGGCAGCTGCTTGATCCAATGATGGGCTTCTCCGTACCATCTATTACTTGAAATTCAAGCGGATATATGCATCCCTTATGCCGGCATTGTAGTTCTACGTGGCCTCGAGACTTCACACTTGCCCCATTGTAGAAACGAAGGTTTACCTTATTAGTTGTTATCTGCGGGTCTGTACTTTTTGTGATGACACACAAATCGCTGAAACTCATGACATTGCAGCTGGCACCACTGTCTAGTTGGCATACCAGTTTCTGCCATTCCCCGTTTCTGGCTACTGTGAGGCAGACAAGCAGCTGCTTGCGATCATGCGTCACCGACCCTATCAGTCAGAAAGCGGACTCGTCACTGTCTTCGTCGCTTGCCCTGTCGACAGCGTTGACTGCCTCCTTTTGCTGACAGACCGACTCGAAATGATTTGGCTTGTTGCATTTTCTGCAAATCTTCCTGTATGCGGGACATTTCCTCTTGTCCCACTCATGTGTTTGTCCGCAATAGCGACATGGCTTTTGGCTTTGGGACTTTTGAGCTAATTTCTTACTTTGTGTACCGGTATCATTCTTTCGGGATTTGATGGTTCGCGTTGCATTGACCACCTCAGCTGCATTTGAGCTACTCTCTAACCTTGCCATCTCCAGGTCGGACTGCTCAGCTGCTTTGCAAACCTCTATGGCCGTGAGGAGTGTCAGTTTCGCATCCCGGATCAGCTGTTTCTTAACCACCTTATCAGTCACTCCCAGGACGAGCCGATCGCGGAGGGCTTCTTCTTGAACAAGACTGGGAGTGAAGTTGCACGTGGATGCGAGACGTCGCAACCTGTTTATATACTGAAGGATTCCCTCGTCCGCCTCTTGGTTGGCTGAATAGAAAATCGATCGTTCATAGATAATATTTCGTTGTGGCTCAAATGTGAGGGTTAGCGCGTCGAGTATTGAAGTTACATCCTTGCTGGCCACTGCTGACAACTCCAAATTCTCCAACAACTCAACACACATGCGCCCCATGGCCATTCGTAATGTTGCCACCCGCACCTTCTCTGGCTTCCTAGCAAGGTCAGTGGCCACCTCATAATCCTCCCACTCCCTTCTAAACATCTTCCACCTCTGAGCTAGATGCTCCCGAGAGGTGACATCCATCGCGAGCGGAAGCGGTATTTGGTGGGCCATTACCTCGTTGAATCGTTGCTAGGCCTGCAGTCGCACTACGTGTTTGGCGCCAAATTACAGCAGTGACGCGCCAGACGCGACAGTTTATAATACGTTTACGTACGATTTGAAGGACGAAAATAACTTGTTTACTAGGTGAATTACCTGCGAAAATATTGCTTGCAGGTTCTCACAAGAGTCCGGATCTCCAATGGCTTCTAAAACTGCTCAAATAAGTTTTTTTACACTGGAGCACCCGCTGCTGACACCATGTTTCAATAGTCGTCCACTTTATTGTCTTGCCAACTGTCCCATACCAAAATACCCCAACAATCAGCTAACTATTGTTACACCCGGCATTAGCCTAGACTACAGAGGAAAACCACGAAAAACCCCTGTAGAGATGGACGGTGGCGGGGATCGAACCGGGTCCGATATGTCCCTTCACCTCCCGGATCACATGAAGCAAGTGAGCTAACCACTCAGCTACTGTGCCGGTCCTAATCTCTACATACACATACAGTTCAACATTCTCCTGGCAAACTTATAATTCAGTGTTCTTCGAAATGTATTATATAGCTCGATTCAAACATAACCTTACAGGCACAAATGTATATATATATATAGTATTTCCTCAATACTTGCATTTAGTCCTATTTAAGATTGACAGCTGGTGCTTCAAGCTAAAATGAACTTGGCCAACCACTACAAATTCAATGGCCATATTGTAGAAGCAACAGGCTGTAGGCCTCTTCTCCAAGCACATTGCACCACAGGTCTTGGCTATCATACAACTTACTGTTTTTACGCGTATATAACTAGATCTAAGGTTTAGGCCCTACAATTATAGGATCCTAAAATACTTACGAGTTGACTTGTAATGTAGGGCTCACAAGTAATTCTCGACTGTCGGGTCTCTGTGGAAGATTATTTCCTTTTGACACTGACAGCAGACAGCTATCGATTGACCTCGGACACCGCTCCGCTAGCAGACCGTTCGTCAACCCCTATTACTCTTTTACCGACTGCCGATGGCCGACTTTGCCTTCTTGACCGACTCAATGTTACGGATCACGGCCTGAGTGGGGTGAGCCTGTTGTCACAGCGTTAGCGGTAGGGGAGGAGTTACACGAGCCGAAGTGCGGTCCGATGCGAAGTGGCTATTCACCGAACCGGAAGTACTTTTGCTGTCTGTGTATATATGGCAACGTCGCGCAACTCACGTCTGAGCGCCTGCGCGTCTGCATGTACGAGTACCGCGAAAAGTTTCAAAAGATTTAAATTGCTCTGCCCAACAGCAATAACCTAATTTCCATTTCACCACACCTTTTGAACCTTTTTAAATGATTACGTTAGATTTGAGAATCAACATTTCACTAATAATTTGAAAAAAAATAATGAGTGAAAAATCAACATTTTACTCATAATTTAAAAAAGAATTATTCAAGATAGTTTCAAGTAGCCTACCATTATTTCAGAAATAGTAAGTGAAATGACCGTATATTTGAGAATCAACATTTTTACCCTTAATTTAAAAAACATTCTTCAACATAGTTTTGAGTAGCCTAACATTATATCAGAAATAATAAGTGAAATGATTACGTTATATTTGAGAATTAACATTTTACTCGATTTGAAAAAAAAATTATTCAACATAGTTTTGAGTAGTCTACCATTATTTCAGAAATAATAAGTAGAGTTAGAATATCCATTTGTTTCGTTTCTCCTGGGACAGTCCCGTTTTTGGACATCTTACCTCGGTGTCTATAACTTTCGCGCAGGATTAATTTTGTCACATTTTTAGCAAAAAGTGTTTTTAAATTATATATACAGTTGAGAGGTACATATAAAATATATTTGTATAGAGAAATGAGAATCCATGAATTGATGAAAAATGTATTTATATAAAATATATATTCCATCAACAAGTGGGCTCTAGCAATTTTGATGTGGCAAGTGAGAAAAGCTGATTTCAAAATTCTTGATTTGAAGCTTGCCAAACTAGATTTTAGCTGTGATTACTGATTAGTTAATAATAATAATAAATTTTCTTCATTTGCATACAAGTATAAATATACAAAAAGGCGATGTTCAGTGTATGACATCAGCTTTCATTCTGGTGTCACATTGACTGGTCTATCACATAACCCCATATTCTATTTTATATCTAAGATGAACAAAACATTTTCTAAATTCTCTTTTGCTCTTCCAGTAAGTCTGATTTTATTCTTGATTTAAATGCATGATGTTTCAATTTCTTGTAAGTTGATGGAACCTTGTTATATAGTTTTGGTGCAATGTATGAAAACGAAGATTGAAAATTAGCTGTGCGGTGAAATGGTACGTTGAGTGTTTCCTTATGTCTGATGTTCGCTGAGTGCATGGTTCCCCTGTTATGAATTTTTTTGAAAAGATTCTGGAGTTTTGTAATTGATAACTTTATGGATATTGTTGATGCAATGTGATTTTAGTCTATTTTCCATTCCAAGCCATCCAATTCTGTTGATCGTTGGTGTGATATGATCCCGATCATAATCAAACGCGAATCGTACACATGAATTTTGTATTTTTTGTATTACCTTCAGTGAGCTGGCTGAGAGGTTTGGACCGTACACAATGTCACAGTACGATAGTTTTGAAAGTATTAGCGCATCCGTTAGTTTGAGTCTAACAGTTGAAGGCAGGAAGTTCTTAACACTGTATAGTACACGGAGTTTTGCATATGCACTTCTGCAGATTTTAGTGACATGTTGTTTGAATTTCAATTCATTATCAAACCATAAACCTACATTCTTAAAGGTATATAGGTATGGGGCCTAAAAACTCAGTGGCTATATATATATAGGCACCTACGTCATTTTACTATGGAAAGTGACCTGGGTTAGCCCCTCATTAAATATAGGCTTGGACCTAACTTATCATAAAACATATGTAGTATATATTAGCCTACAAACGCAATGTCTTGGTCTACAAATTCAATGGCCTAGCCTAGGCCCAGTTAATTTTTTTACGTTCAAATTCGAAGCGTAAAACATATCTACTAACAGAATGAATGTGAATTCAGCATGTAGTTTTATTATGTATTATTAACATTATTTTAACCTCGAACTATTTTCCCGTTTTCCGCATTTAGCTAGACCAAATTCAATGGCTAGACATGTAAATCCCACCATTCGCAAAGGCAAACCAAATCCACCGGTTCGGTAGCTACACGATGTAGTGACACCAACTTATTTTATCATAATTATGATAAAATAAGTTGGTATCACTACATCGTGGTAGCTACAAACCAAAGATGTTCGTAACGAATATATCTTTGACTCTTGGCTGCAGACAGTGATGCCACATGTACGCAGTTCGTTTGGTTCGGTGTTGGTTCGGTGAATAGAGGCTGCCGGTCCGATGACAACCCGAATGTTTTGCCGGGATGTACGCAAACTTGTTGTCACAGGGTTAGCGGTAGGGGAGGAGTTTCATAAGATCCGAAGTTTGGTCACGTGACCACACGAACTCTCCGAGTGTCGACTGAGTGATGTACTATTTATTGTATGTTGAAAAAGTATAAGTCCTTCAGAAATAGAAATTATTAGAAATTTTCCACACCCCGTTTCATTAATCTGTTGAAGAAAAATAACCAAACTATACAGTCCCAACTAGGATAAAGGGCCACTTTGTAGTTGACCTGTAGAAAAACAATTAAAAAACACTAAAAACGACAAGCAAACAATAGTCTGATTTTTTTAGTCTTTCTCCATCTTTTGCCACAAGTATTCAATTGTAAAGTGTCTAGAAGATGAGAATAAAATGAGTTTTGAATGAAAAAAATGAAAATGTAATACCAAATCTGTAAAAAAGTTGGTAGGCTTATTCATTCATTATATTAATAATGTAAAAAACTTGGTTGATTTGTGGGTCTCTGTATTACGGACTGAGAATGTATAGCAAAAACTCAACATCATAAGGCTTACTAGGACTAGGCCTAGACCTATCCGTTCTACTTAATTATTACATGAATATTATAAACTTGTATAATACCACAATAACTTGTATAGGCCTACGATAATATCTCTTTAAACAAGTTTGCGTACATCCCGGCAAAACATTCGGGTTGTCATAGGACCGCACTTCGGCTCGTGTAACTCCTCCCCTACCGCTAACCCTGTGATAACAGGCTCACCCGCCTGAGTGCCGTAGCGTGACGACCCCCCCACCATGAACTTACTGAACTTCCAAGGCGTAGCTTCGGAGCATTATACGGATTTATCCCGCGTATAATTTTAATATTATTCTCTGAACAATATCGGTCAAATGAATAAAATCAGAAAATGATGAATAATTATTCTTATATTGGATAATACAAAAAATCCACAAACCCCAAAAACTATGGCCAAAAACATTTAACGAATGATTGCCAAAAGTATTAGAAAATAAATTAAAATTAACTCACGTTAGGAATCATACCCCAGTACCTTGTCCTATGTTAGGTCATAGTATCGGGCTATCTCCGTGCGTTGGAAGACTGTCACCAACTGACAGTGCAGCTTGTTACACCCAAATCTGTACGGAACGCCACGGTGATAGGTGGCCAGTCACACGGTTCGGCAGTCGACGTCTTGACGCCAACAATGGTGTTTGGTGCGCGCATGCGTAGAGCGTGGCCACACTGGCCTCCTATCACGGTGGCGTTCCGCACGGATTTTGGTGGAATTAGCAGCACTGATGGTACCAGCCGAAATAGCCTGACTCAACTCCTAACATTTATACACCGTGCCATTTTGTTTAAATGGTTATTAGCATATTGTTTTATTTAATAGCCACTTGAGGGCAGCATATTCACATCACTGTCATACCTATTCTGTTTTCCCGTTCTGTTTTAAGCTTACACTACACGTATAATTACAAGTGTCACTGATGTGATGTATTAAAATACTTTTTGTACTGTATATTTGAAAATATCAATTTATATCTCTGAATTTAGATAAAAATCATATCCTGGTAAATATCAAGTTGCAGATATCTATACTATTCTCCCATATCTGCTGGGCAGCTGTGGCCGTTTTCTGAAAATATTTCATTTGAATATCCACCCGCAGCACTACTATCACCCTGTTTTAAGGAACTATTATTTCACCATTGCTTTGCCACTCCTGTTAATAAGCTTTCTGGGGGAAACCCTCATAGCTCGAAATGACGAATAGGGTAGCTGCTGATAATATTATTAGCGTATGGTTGAACTATACGGTATAATGGTCAATTATTGTATTTTTCAAATCAAATAATAATCCATTTATTAGCAATGTTTGCTATGTTACATCAAATACATTTTTCTTACATTCAATAAGACCTACAGTACCGGGTACTGCACTATTTTGCTATTAATTAAACTGTGATTCTATTATTATTACTATACGCTTGAGCTCGGAATTAAATTCTCTCACTGATTTTGCTTGAAGTAGTTCTATATACACATCATTTCATTTTCATTTTCATTTTATTCTGCATAATATAATAGCTGATACATAATATAAGTAAGGATAGTAAAACTAACAGAAGCCCGTGTAAGAACACAATTTCTTGAGTGCGGGCTGTCAAAAGAAAAACATTAATAAATATTGTAACTCCTAACAAAGACGGAATAGGCCTACATAAATAGTATTTGATATTTTCAAGAGAAGACAAACAGAACAAAACTTAATTACAAATAACCAACAAGTGGTTGTGGAAAAATGGATTAGTCTAGATTATAGTATTTTGAATAGCATAATGATATAAATTGGTATATATATTTCATTACGCGGTAGATTCGATTACATTTGTAATATATGGTGAAGGTATAGTAATATAGGCCTATGGTACAGAAACAGGGTGAAAATAGTTATGTATATAATTAATTTGGTAAAGCATGTTGTGACAAATAATTCTCCTATAGACGACCTCAGCCAATGGTCGATTTGTTTTCTGAAAATATACAAACTACTCGTTTCTCTGATATTAGATGGAATTTTATTGAAGATATGAGGTCCAATGTAATCGGCACTTTGTCGACCAATTTGCTTTCTCCTCATGGGAATAGCTAAATTGTGTAGTTTATGACTCCTGGTATAATTAGCTGAGCATTCGGCATGGGATATAAATAAATTTCGTTTATATTAATCAAAATGAGTTTTAAAGTAAAACAAAATTGCCCTCATAAATAATTGTCTTATATCCAGTACTTAAGTTATATCAACAATTTGTTGAGACGAAATTTTTTTGGTTCGTTTAGAATGATTTTTAATATTAATTTTTGAGTAACGATAATTTGCTTGACATTAATTGACTTAAATGCACCACCTCAAACAAGAATTCCATACTGTACATATTACTAATGATTGGTAAACAGATGACATCATTTGTCTATTCGATTGCCGATTGGTAATCGATTGTTCTTACTGCCTTCTACCCAGATAGAAAAAAGCCCTAATTATAATTTTCCTGGGAATAGGCTGCCTACAATCAAGACAAGAAATTGTAGCATTTCGCCTAGTATGAACTTAATTGACCTTTATATTTCGCTCAATTCCTGAATACTCGGGAAGCATTCTATTATTCACGTGAAAAATGAGCACAACCAATTAAAAAAAACAGAAAGCCAACCTAGCACTTCATATAGTGCAAGTTTTTTTTGCTGGTATTGGTGCTTAGATAGCATGTTGTCTATCGATAACCAACGACTAATTCCTCAATACCTTCAAAACAGTCTTCATACAGTTTCAGCAGAATGTAAAGAGTATTATTTCACAAAATCTCAACAATTTGTCATCACCACATTAATTTACCTTGAGCGTGAAAGTACGGAAGAATGGAGTGAAACTAAATTATTAGGCATCATCCTTGATAACCATTTGACGTGACCTAGTCACATAAAATGGGTTTCTTAGAAAGTAGCATCAGGATGCTACTTATTTGGTAAAGCGTATAATGAATGTGTGTGATTTTGTGACTGCAAAGCATGTTTATTTTGCACATATTAACTCTCATTTACAATATGGCATTGTATTTATATATATATATATATATATATATATATATATATATATATATATATATATATATATATATATATATATATATATAAATATATATATATATGAATATATATATATATATATATATATATATATATATATATATATATATATATATTTATCTCTCTCTCTCTCTCTCTCTCTCTCTCTCTCTATAAATATATATATATATATATATATATATATATATATATATATATATATATATATATATATATATAATTTAATGGAATGAAATGATAATAAAATTAATAATAAAAATAATATATATTATTCATATAAAATAATTGATAACATGATAATAAAATATACACATATGAAAACAAAGGTCAAAATTAACACAAATTGATTAAAAGTACATTAATTCAAAATTATATAGTAAATTACCCAAAAATACGAAATGTATAAATAAAATTGAAGTTTTCAAACATAAACTCAAAACTCTTCTTGGAAATAAAGCATATTATTCGGTAGAAGAATATTTAAATGACAAAATCTGATTTCAGAATTTTAAATGTTATTTTTGCTGAGTAGCAATTGTTTTATATTTTCTTCAAACTACGGAATTATTTCATTGGATAATGATTTTGTGAAACACTTCTTGTCTATATTTTATTGTGAATATTTGTAGATATATGTAGACGTAACCTAACAAATATGTTTTCCATACACCCTTCATGAGATTCATCTTAAAGGGTAATACAACTGTAGAAAGTCTTCGGAAATGAAAAATTAACATATTATTATTATATTAAATATCTATATATATCTATATAAATATATATATGTATATATATATATATATATATATATATATATATATATATATATATATATATATATATATATATATGTATATATATATGTATATATATATATATATATATATATATATATATATATATATATATATATATATATATATGTATATATATATATATATATATATATATATATATATATATATATATATATATATCCATATCTATATCTATATATATATATATATATATATATATATATATATATATATATATATATATATATATATATATATATATGTATATATATATATATATATATATATATATATATATATATATATATATATATATATATATATATATATACATATATATATATATATATATATATATATATATATATATATATATATATATATATATATATATATATATAATTTGATGAAATAAAATGATGATGAAATTAATGATAAAAATAATATATAATAATGATATAAAATAATTGATAACATAATAATAAAATGTACACATATAAAAACAAAGGTCAAAATTAACACAAATTGATTAAAAGTACATTAATTGAAAATTGTATAGAAAATTACCCAAAAATACAAAATGTATAAATAAAATTGAAGTTTTCAAACATAAACTCAAAACTCTTCTTGGAAATGAAGCATATTATTCAGTAGAAGAATATTTAAATGACAAAATCTGATTTCAGAATTTAAAATGTTTTTTTTGCTGAGTAGCAATTGTTTTATATTTTCTTCAAACTACGGAATTATTTCATTGGGTAATGATTTTGTGAAACACTTCTTGTCTATATTCTATTGTGAATATTTGTAGATATATGTAGACGTAACCTAACAAATATGTTTTCCATACACCCTTCATAAGATATATCTTAAAGGGTAATACAACTGAAGAAAGTCTTCGGAAATGAAAAATTATTATATTATTATTATATTAAATATCTATATATATCTATATAAATATATATATATATATATATATATATATATATATATATATATATATATATATATATATATATATCTATATCTATATTAATATATATATATATATATATATATATATATATATATATATATGTATATATATATATATATATATATATATTATATATATATATATATATATATATATATATATATATATATATATATATAAATAAATACATATATAAATATAATATATATATATATATATATATATATATATATATATATATATATATATATATATATATAATTTTATGAAATAAAATGATAATAAGATTAATAATAAGAATAATATAAATTAATGATATAAAATAATTGATAACATAATAATAAAATGTATATATATATATATATATATATATATATATATATATATATATATATATATATATATATATATATATATATATATATGTATATATATATATATATATATATATATATATATATATATATATATATATATATATATATATATATACATGTATAAATATATATGTATATTAAATATATATATATATATATATATAGATAGATAGATAGATAGATAGATAGATAGATAGATAATGAGATAGATAGATAGATAGATAGATAGATAGATAGATAGATAGATAGATAGATAGATAGATAGATAGATAGATAGATAGATAGATAGATAGATAGATAGATGGATAGATAGATAGTTAGATAGATAGATCTGATAGATAGATAGATCTATCTATCTGGAACAGCTCGAAGACGACCCACGGAATGTAACGGGAGAGGTCCTGGTGGCAGGGGACCTCAATTGTGAATCACCGGAATGGGGATCTTCTAGGCTGGATCGACGCGGAGAAGCGCTATCGGAGCTCGCAGCTAGATTAGATCTCATTTTCCTGAACGAAGGTACAACCAACACATTCCGAAGAGGCACAAGTGGATGTGACATTCGCGACAAGCAGAACGGTTGGAGGCATGCAAGGTTGGAGGGTACTGGAAGACATCACTCTGAATGATCACCAGTACATACAGTTCGACCTTCGATCTGAGCACAAGACATTACATGGAGGAAGACCGGATGACAGCTTCAAGCCGAGGGAGAAACAACATCGAGGGTGGTTAACGAGTAGGATGGATAAAGCCTTGCTAAGAGAAATACTGCGTGACAATGACCTGAGAATACAAGATACCCAGATTGCCGAAGAAATTGCCGATTCGATAGTAGAAACCATGACTAATGCTTGCGACCAAGTGATGCCTAGAAGAAAGCATATATCACGACAGTGGAAACCAGTCTACTGGTGGACCCCAGATATCGCGTTACTCAGAAGAGAATGCCTCGCAGCGCGACGGAAGATGCAAAGGAAAAGAGCTACAATTGAAGAAGAGGCATTGCACGAAGAATTCAGACGTACTCACAAGGAACTGAAAAACGCAATCAAAAAGAGAAAAGTGAAGTGCTGGAAAGAGCTTTGTAGATCTGTTGAAAACGATCCCTGGGGTCTGCCGTACAGGATAGTTTCCAAAAAGATGTTTGGCAGAGAGCAGATTCCTGGGATTACGAATGCAGAGAGAATGATGAACATCGTCAGTACATTATTTCCAAAACATGAACCCAGGCTCGTGCGTCATATACCAATAGAACAAGAAGTTCCACTTCTCACCACAGAAGAGCTACGAAAAGCAACCAAACGATTGACCACAGGAAAGTCTCCAGGACCAGACCACATCCCCGATGAAGTCACAGCAGTAGTCGCAGAGGAAGCGCCAGAGTTACTGCTTCAAACATTCAACGCCTGTCTTCGCGAAGGAAGTTTTCCGATGAGATGGAAGCAGCAAAACCTCGTTCTGCTAAGAAAAGGAGACAAGCCACTTGAGGATCCGTCTTCCTATAGGCCCATCTGTCTACTTGACCCGTTGGGAAAGCTACTGAAAAGAATGATCCTCCAAA
>OZ023327.1:36763424-36765924 GCA_964007535.1 Brachyptera risi
ATGCATTGGCGGTGAAGATATGTGGTGAAAACTCGTACGCGTCAGTCCTCAAGAGTTTGAAAGCAAACGTTGATCCAGACAAAATGGGGATTCAAATCTCCATGATGAGGAAAACCCATGCTGGGGAACTGCTGATAGAACTGAAGGACAGCAAAGGACGTGCAGACGAGTTCAAAGCACGGGTAGCCGAAGCACTTGGAGATACTGCAACAGTCCGTTCACTGACACAGACGGCTAGTCTCATTATTCGGGATATGGATGCAGACACGACCGAGGCTGAAGTAGTGACCGCTTTGGTGGACGCGATCACAGGCATTGATGCAACCGCAATAAAAGTACTGTCACTCAGGCAGGCTTTTGGAGACACCCAGGTGGCTGTAGTGAGACTACCCATTAAATCGGCTGGCGAAATCATAGAGCTAGGACGCATCAAGATCGGCTGGGTGAGGTGCAGAGTTCGAGAGAGAGTTGAAATCAGCAAGTGCTTCCGTTGTCTGGGTTTTGGACATATTTCACGCTCTTGCAAAGGAGAAGATCGCTCAGAACTTTGTAGGAGGTGCGGTAAAGAAGGACATCACTCAAAGGTATGTGAGAATGATCATTTTTGTCTAGTTTGTAGTGACGCCAAATCACCAGGGGGAACGAACCACGTCATGGGTAGTTCAAAATGTGAGATATTCCAGAGGGAAATACAGCGTATACAACGAGCACAATAATGGCTGCATACCTGCAAATAAATGTCGGGAGAGGCCGGGAGGCACAAGACCTTCTCTTTCAGACTGCCATAGAGAAAAAAGCAGACCTGCTCATAATTAGTGAGCAATTTAAAAAGTCATCTGCAGGACAATGGTTCGAAGATACCACAAAGAGAGCGGCTATAGTTATCCTCAACAGGGACATAGTCGTCCAAGAAACTGGTGAGCCGGTGGCAAACTTTACATGGATCAGGACGAAAGAAGTCACCATTTATAGCTGTTACTTTTCTCCGAATGTGGCATACAACGATTTCATGAGCGATCTGGAACAGCTCGAAGACGACCTACGGAATGTAACGGGAGAGGTCCTGGTGGCAGGGGACTTCAATTGTAAATCACCGGAATGGGGATCTTCCAGGCTGGATCGACGCGGAGAAGCGCTATCGGAGCTCGCAGCTAGATTAGATCTCATTTTCCTGAACGAAGGTACAACTAACACATTCCGAAGAGGCACAGGTGGCTCTGTGGTGGATGTGACATTCGCGACAAGCAGAACGGCACGACGCATGCAAGGTTGGAGGGTACTGGAAGACATCACTCTGAGTGATCACCAGTACATACAGTTCGACCTTCGATCTGAGCACAAAACATTACATGGAGGAAGACCGGATGACAGCTCCAAGCCGAGGGAGAAACAACATCGAGGGTGGTTAACGAGTAGGATGGATAAAGCCTTGCTAAGAGAAATACTGCGTGACAATGACCTGAGGATACAAGATACCCAGATTGCCGAAGAAATTGCCGATTCGATAGTAGAAACCATGACTAATGCTTGCGACCAAGTGATGCCTAGAAGAAAGCATATATCACGACAGAGGAAACCAGTCTACTGGTGGACCCCAGATATCGCGTTACTCAGAAGAGAATGCCTCGCAGCGCGACGGAAGATGCAAAGGAAAAGAGCTACAATTGAAGAAAAGGCATTGCACGAAGAATTCAGACGTACTCATAAGGAACTGAAAAACGCAATCAAAAAGAGCAAAGTGAAGTGCTGGAAAGAGCTTTGTAGATCTGTTGAAGACGATCCCTGGGGTCTGCCGTACAGGATAGTTTCCAAAAAGATGTTTGGCAGAGAGCAGATTCCTGGGATTACGAATGCAGAGAGAATGATGAACATCGTCAGTACATTATTTCCAAAACATGAACCCAGGCTCGTGCGTCATATACCAATAGAACAAGAAGTTCCACTTTTCACCACAGAAGAGCTACGAAAAGCAACCAAACGATTGACCACAGGAAAGTCTCCAGGACCAGACCACATCCCCGATGAGGTCACAGCATTAGTCGCAGAGGAAGCGCCAGAGTTACTGCTTCAAACATTCAACGCCTGTCTTCGCGAAGGAAGTTTTCCGATGAGATGGAAGCAGCAAAACCTCGTTCTGCTAAGAAAAGGAGACAAGCCACTTGAGGATCCGTCTTCCTATAGGCCTATCTGTCTACTTGACTCGTTGGGAAAGCTACTGGAAAGAATGATCCTTCAAAGACTGGAGATGCACGTAGTAGAGACTGGAGGTTTATCTCCAAACCAATACGGTTTCCGGAAAGGGATATCTACAGTCGATGCTATCAAGCGGGTAGTAGATACAGCGAGGGCTGCAAGAGCCGGCGGCAGAAGAAATAAAGGGTACTGTGCACTGATAACTCTGGATGTCCGGAACGCTTTCAACTCTGCTAGGTGGGACAAAATTCTGAGAGCATTGGAAGCGAGATTGATACCCGGGTATCTATTACGAATGGTAGACAGT
>OZ023327.1:36933424-36935924 GCA_964007535.1 Brachyptera risi
GAAGGAACGAACCACGTCATGGGTAGTTCAAAATGTGAGATATTCCAGAGGAAAATACAGCGTATACAACGAGCACAATAATGGCTGCATACCTGCAAATGAATGTCGGGAGAGGCCGGGAGGCACATTTCTTCTTTTTCAGACTGCCATTGAGAAAAAAGCTGAATTGCTCATAATTGGTGAGCAATTTAAAAAGTCATCTGCAGGACAATGGTTCGAAGATACCACAAAGAGAGCGGCTATAGTTATCCTCAACAGGGACATGGTCGTCCAAGGAACTGGGGAGCCGGTGCCAAACTTTTCATGGATCAGGACAAAAGAAGTCACCATTTATAGCTGGTTCTTTTCTCCGAATGTGGCATACAACGATTTCATGAGCGATCTGGAACAGCACGAAGACGACCTACGGATTGTAACAGGAGAGGTTCTGGTGGCAGGGGGCTTCAATTGTAAATCACCGGAATGGGGATCTTCCAGGCTGGATCGACGCGGAGAAGCGCTATCGAAGCTCGCAGCTAGATTAGATCTCATTTTCCTTAACGAAGGTACAAGTAACAAGTTCCGAAGAGGCACAGGTGGATGTGACATTCGCGACAAGCTGAACGGCACGACGCATGCAAGGTTGCAGGGTACTGAAAGATAACCAGTACATACAGTTCGACCTTCGAAGTGAGCACAAAACATTACATGGAGGAAGACCGGATGACAGCTCCAAGCCGAGGGAGAAACAACATCGAGGGTGGTTAACGAGTAGGATGGATAAAGCTTTGCTGAGAGAAATACTGCGTGACAATGACCTGAGAATACAAGATACCCAGATTGCCGAAGAAATTGCCGATTCGATAGTAGAAACCATGACTAATGCTTGCGACCAAGTGATGCATAGAAGAAAGCATATATCACGACAGTGGAAACCAGTCTACTGGTGGACCCCAGATATCGCGTTACTCAGAAGAGAATGCCTCGCAGCGCGACGGAAGATGCAAAGGAAAAGAGCTACAATTGAAGAAGAGGCATTGCACGAAGAATTCAGACGTACTCACAAGGGAATGAAAAACGCAATCAAAAAGAGCAAGTAAAGTGCTGGAAAGAGCTTTGTAGATCTGTTGAAGACGATCCCTGGGGTCTGCCGTACAGGATAGTTTCTAAAAAGATGTTTGGCAGAGAGCAGATTCCTGGGATTGGGAAGGCAGAGAGAATGATGAACATAGTTAGTACATTATTTCAAAAACATGAACCCAGGCTCGTGCGTCATATACCAATAGAACAACAAGTTCCACTTTTCACCACAGAAGAGCTACGAATAGCAACCAAACGATTGACTACAGGAGAGTCTCCAGGACCAGACCACATCCCCGATGAGGTCACAGCACTAGTCGCAGAGTTACTGAGTTACTGCCAGAGTTACTGCTTCAAACATTCAACGCCTTTCTTCGCGAAGGAAGTTTTCCGATGAGATGGAAGCAGCAAAACCTCGTTCTGCTACGAAAAGGAGACAAGCCACTTGAGGATCCGTCTTCCTATAGGCCTATCTGTCTACTTGACTCGTTGAGAAAGCTACTGGAAAGAATGATCCTTCAAAGACTGGAGATGCACGTAGTAGAGACTGGAGGTTCATATCCAAACCAATACGGTTTCCGGAAAGGGAGATGTACAGTCGATGCTATCAAGCGGGTAGTAGATACGGCGAGAGCTGCAAGAGCCGGCGGCAGAAGAAATGAAGGGTACTGTGCACTGATAACTCTGGATGTCCGGAACGCTTTCAACTCTGCTAGGTCAAACAAAATTCTGAGAGCATTGGAAGCGAGATTGATACCCGGGTGTCTATTACGAATGGTAGATAGGTACCTGTCGGATAGAAGGGTCACATATTACACAGAGGATGGCGATAAAGATCACGCAGTCTCTGCAGGAGTACCACAGAGATCAGTCATTGGACCATTCCGATTGGATATCATGTATGTCGGTCTCCTCGACCTCGTCTTTCCAGAGGGATGTGAACTAGTGGGGTTTGCTGACGATGTAAGGCTATCGTACCGGCAACTATTTCGGAGTTGGTTGCAGTGGAGGCCAACGAAGTCATCCGTAGAGTGAGTAACTAGCTGACAGTCAATGGTCTGGAACTCGCGGCTCACAAGACTGAGGCAGTGCTCATCACTGAGAAACGAGTCTTCGACCCACCAATACTTGAGGTCAATGGCCAGACCGTACAATGGAGCCAATCAGCCGGGTATTTGGGAGTCCAGATAGACCGCAGATTGAATTTCTCGGAACATGTCCGAATAGTTGCGAACAAAGCGGCGTCAACGGTGGCAATGTTGTCGCGCGTTATGCCGAACGTCGGTGGACCGAGAGAATGGAAACGAAAGCTCCTCAACGCGTCGGAAGTATGGGCGGATACACTGGAGAAGAAAGGAGAGTGTCGTGGGCTGGCGAGGGTACAGAGGCTAGGTGTCATCTCAGCATACAGAACCGTATCGGAGAGTGCTGCGCTCGTTCA
>OZ023327.1:36940924-36943424 GCA_964007535.1 Brachyptera risi
TAATTGCACAGACGAGACGAACAAGCGTAAGACTTCTCCGTCACGGGCAGCACTACAAACAGTGCAGAAAATAAATCAGACGGATCGAAAAAAGAGAAGAAAGGTGAGAAGAGTTTGGAAGACAAAAAGAAGAACATGAGGCAAACAAAGAGAATACGACCAGATGCATTGGTAGTGATGATATGTGGTGAAACCTCGTACGCGTCAGTCCTCAAGAGTTTGAAAGCAAACGTTGTTCCATACAAAATGATGATTCAAATCTCCATGAAGAGGAAAACCCATGCTGGAGAATTGCTGATAGAACTTAAGGACAGCAAAGGACGTGCAGACGAGTTCAGAGCACGGGTAGCCGAAGCACTTGGAGATACTGCAACAGTCCGTTCACTGACACAGACGGCTAGTCTCATTATTCGGGATATGGATGCAGACACGACCGAGGCTGAAGTAGTGACCGCTTTGGTGGACGCGATCACAGGCATTGATGCAACCGCATCAAAAGTACTGTCACTCAGGCAGGCTTTTGGAGACACCCAGGTGGCTGTAGTGAGACTACCCATCAAATCGGCTGTATTAGGTGCGGTTAAGAAGGACATCACTCAAAGGTATGTGAGAATGATCATTTTTGTCTAGTTTGTAGTGACGCCAAATCACCAGAAGGAACGAACCACGTCATGGGTAGTTCAAAATGTGAGATATTCCAGAGGAAAATACAGCGTATACAACGAGCACAATAATGGCTGCATACCTGCAAATGAATGTCGGGAGAGGCCGGGAGGCACATTTCTTCTTTTTCAGACTGCCATAGAGAAAAAAGCTGAATTGCTCATAATTGGTGAGCAATTTAAAAAGTCATCTGCAGGACAATGGTTCGAAGATACCACAAAGAGAGCGGCTATAGTTATCCTCAACAGGGACATGGTCGTCCAAGGAACTGGGGAGCCGGTGCCAAACTTTTCATGGATCAGGACAAAAGAAGTCACCATTTATAGCTGGTTCTTTTCTCCGAATGTGGCATACAACGATTTCATGAGCGATCTGGAACAGCACGAAGACGACCTACGGATTGTAACAGGAGAGGTTCTGGTGGCAGGGGGCTTCAATTGTAAATCACCGGAATGGGGATCTTCCAGGCTGGATCGACGCGGAGAAGCGCTATCGGAGCTCGCAGCTAGATTAGATCTCATTTTCCTTAACGAAGGTACAAGTAACAAGTTCCGAAGAGGCACAGGTGGATGTGACATTCGCGACAAGCTGAACGGCACGACGCATGCAATGTTGCAGGGTACTGGAAGATAACCAGTACATACAGTTCGACCTTCGAAGTGAGCACAAAACATTACATGGAGGAAGACCGGATGACAGCTCCAAGCCGAGGGAGAAACAACATCGAGGGTGGTCAACGAGTAGGATGGATAAAGCTTTGCTGAGAGAAATACTGCGTGACAATGGCCTGAGAATACAAGATACCCAGATTGCCGAAGAAATTGCCGATTCGATAGTAGAAACCATGACTAATGCTTGCGACCAAGTGATGCCTAGAAGAAAGCATATATCACGACAGAGGAAACCAGTCTACTGGTGGACCCCAGATATCGCGTTACTCAGAAGAGAATGCCTCGCAGCGCGACGGAAGATGCAAAGGAAAAGAGCTACAATTGAAGAAGAGGCATTGCACGAAGAATTCAGACGTACTCACAAGGGAATGAAAAACGCAATTAAAAAGAGCAAGTAAAGTGCTGGAAAGAGCTTTGTAGATCTGTTGAAGACGATCCCTGGGGTCTGCCGTACAGGATAGTTTCTAAAAAGATGTTTGGCAGAGAGCAGATTCCTGGGATTGGGAAGGCAGAGAGAATGATGAACATAGTTAGTACATTATTTCAAAAACATGAACCCAGGCTCGTGCGTCATATACCAATAGAACAACAAGTTCCACTTTTCACCACAGAAGAGCTACGAATAGCAACCAAACGATTGACCACAGGAGAGTCTCCAGGACCAGACCACATCCCCGATGAGGTCACAGCACTAGTCGCAGAGTTACTGAGTTACTGCCAGAGTTACTGCTTCAAACATTCAACGCCTTTCTTCGCGAAGGAAGTTTTCCGATGAGATGGAAGCAGCAAAACCTCGTTCTGCTACGAAAAGGAGACAAGCCACTTGAGGATCCGTCTTCCTATACGCCTATCTGTCTACTTGACTCGTTGAGAAAGCTACTGGAAAGAATGATCCTTCAAAGACTGGAGATGCACGTAGTAGAGACTGGAGGTTTATATCCAAACCAATACGGTTTCCGGAAAGGGAGATGTACAGTCGATGCTATCAAGCGGGTAGTAGATACGGCGAGAGCTGCAAGAGCCGGCGGCAGAAGAAATGAAGGATACTGTGCACTGATAACTCTGGATGTCCGGAACGCTTTCAAGTCTGCTAGGTGAAACAAAATTCTGAGAGCATTGGAAGCGAGATTGATACCCGGGTGTCTATTACGAATGGTAGATAGGTA
>OZ023327.1:37093424-37095924 GCA_964007535.1 Brachyptera risi
TCTGGAACAGCACGAAGACGACCTACGGATTGTAACAGGAGAGGTTCTGGTGGCAGGGGGCTTCAATTGTAAATCACCGGAATGGGGATCTTCCAGGCTGGATCGACGCGGAGAAGCGCTATCGAAGCTCGCAGCTAGATTAGATCTCATTTTCCTTAACGAAGGTACAAGTAACAAGTTCCGAAGAGGCACAGGTGGATGTGACATTCGCGACAAGCTGAACGGCACGACGCATGCAAGGTTGCAGGGTACTGAAAGATAACCAGTACATACAGTTCGACCTTCGAAGTGAGCACAAAACATTACATGGAGGAAGACCGGATGACAGCTCCAAGCCGAGGGAGAAACAACATCGAGGGTGGTTAACGAGTAGGATGGATAAAGCTTTGCTGAGAGAAATACTGCGTGACAATGACCTGAGAATACAAGATACCCAGATTGCCGAAGAAATTGCCGATTCGATAGTAGAAACCATGACTAATGCTTGCGACCAAGTGATGCATAGAAGAAAGCATATATCACGACAGTGGAAACCAGTCTACTGGTGGACCCCAGATATCGCGTTACTCAGAAGAGAATGCCTCGCAGCGCGACGGAAGATGCAAAGGAAAAGAGCTACAATTGAAGAAG
Source organism: Brachyptera risi (assembly GCA_964007535.1). Classification (NCBI taxonomy): domain Eukaryota; kingdom Metazoa; phylum Arthropoda; class Insecta; order Plecoptera; family Taeniopterygidae; genus Brachyptera; species Brachyptera risi. The sequence continues at coordinate 37,094,055 of OZ023327.1, forward strand.
AGGCATTGCACGAAGAATTCAGACGTACTCACAAGGGAATGAAAAACGCAATCAAAAAGAGCAAGTAAAGTGCTGGAAAGAGCTTTGTAGATCTGTTGAAGACGATCCCTGGGGTCTGCCGTACAGGATAGTTTCTAAAAAGATGTTTGGCAGAGAGCAGATTCCTGGGATTGGGAAGGCAGAGAGAATGATGAACATAGTTAGTACATTATTTCAAAAACATGAACCCAGGCTCGTGCGTCATATACCAATAGAACAACAAGTTCCACTTTTCACCACAGAAGAGCTACGAATAGCAACCAAACGATTGACTACAGGAGAGTCTCCAGGACCAGACCACATCCCCGATGAGGTCACAGCACTAGTCGCAGAGTTACTGAGTTACTGCCAGAGTTACTGCTTCAAACATTCAACGCCTTTCTTCGCGAAGGAAGTTTTCCGATGAGATGGAAGCAGCAAAACCTCGTTCTGCTACGAAAAGGAGACAAGCCACTTGAGGATCCGTCTTCCTATAGGCCTATCTGTCTACTTGACTCGTTGAGAAAGCTACTGGAAAGAATGATCCTTCAAAGACTGGAGATGCACGTAGTAGAGACTGGAGGTTCATATCCAAACCAATACGGTTTCCGGAAAGGGAGATGTACAGTCGATGCTATCAAGCGGGTAGTAGATACGGCGAGAGCTGCAAGAGCCGGCGGCAGAAGAAATGAAGGGTACTGTGCACTGATAACTCTGGATGTCCGGAACGCTTTCAACTCTGCTAGGTCAAACAAAATTCTGAGAGCATTGGAAGCGAGATTGATACCCGGGTGTCTATTACGAATGGTAGATAGGTACCTGTCGGATAGAAGGGTCACATATTACACAGAGGATGGCGATAAAGATCACGCAGTCTCTGCAGGAGTACCACAGAGATCAGTCATTGGACCATTCCGATTGGATATCATGTATGTCGGTCTCCTCGACCTCGTCTTTCCAGAGGGATGTGAACTAGTGGGGTTTGCTGACGATGTAAGGCTATCGTACCGGCAACTATTTCGGAGTTGGTTGCAGTGGAGGCCAACGAAGTCATCCGTAGAGTGAGTAACTAGCTGACAGTCAATGGTCTGGAACTCGCGGCTCACAAGACTGAGGCAGTGCTCATCACTGAGAAACGAGTCTTCGACCCACCAATACTTGAGGTCAATGGCCAGACCGTACAATGGAGCCAATCAGCCGGGTATTTGGGAGTCCAGATAGACCGCAGATTGAATTTCTCGGAACATGTCCGAATAGTTGCGAACAAAGCGGCGTCAACGGTGGCAATGTTGTCGCGCGTTATGCCGAACGTCGGTGGACCGAGAGAATGGAAACGAAAGCTCCTCAACGCGTCGGAAGTATGGGCGGATACACTGGAGAAGAAAGGAGAGTGTCGTGGGCTGGCGAGGGTACAGAGGCTAGGTGTCATCTCAGCATACAGAACCGTATCGGAGAGTGCTGCGCTCGTTCAAGCTTCAACAACGCCAATCGAGCTGTTGGTGAAGGAGAAGAAAGAGGTGTACGATAGATGTATTGGCGTCGGTGGCAAGGAATGCAGAAGAGATGATAAGAGAGCAGCAAGATCAAGGCTCTTGAATGAATGGAAAGACAGGTGTGACGCAGACACATCTGGTCGTTGGACTCACAAGCTAATCCCAGAACTAGAAAGCTGGTATTGTAGAGACCACGGCCAGATGGGATACCATCTCAATCAGGCACTGTCAGGTTATGGCTGCCTCAACGAGTACCTGGCGAGGTTCAAACTAAGAGAGAGCGCAGCATGTCTCTTCTGCAACTGCACACCAGACAACGCAGAACATAACCTTTTCGGTTGTCCTGCGACGGAAGGATG
>OZ023327.1:37100924-37103424 GCA_964007535.1 Brachyptera risi
GGCTGAACTAGTGACCGCTTTGGTGGACGCGATCACAGGCATTGATGCAACCGCATCAAAAGTACTGTCACTCAGGCAGGCTTTTGGAGACACCCAGGTGGCTGTAGTGAGACTACCCATCAAATCGGCTGTATTAGGTGCGGTTAAGAAGGACATCACTCAAAGGTATGTGAGAATGATCATTTTTGTCTAGTTTGTAGTGACGCCAAATCACCAGAAGGAACGAACCACGTCATGGGTAGTTCAAAATGTGAGATATTCCAGAGGAAAATACAGCGTATACAACGAGCACAATAATGGCTGCATACCTGCAAATGAATGTCGGGAGAGGCCGGGAGGCACATTTCTTCTTTTTCAGACTGCCATAGAGAAAAAAGCTGAATTGCTCATAATTGGTGAGCAATTTAAAAAGTCATCTGCAGGACAATGGTTCGAAGATACCACAAAGAGAGCGGCTATAGTTATCCTCAACAGGGACATGGTCGTCCAAGGAACTGGGGAGCCGGTGCCAAACTTTTCATGGATCAGGACAAAAGAAGTCACCATTTATAGCTGGTTCTTTTCTCCGAATGTGGCATACAACGATTTCATGAGCGATCTGGAACAGCACGAAGACGACCTACGGATTGTAACAGGAGAGGTTCTGGTGGCAGGGGGCTTCAATTGTAAATCACCGGAATGGGGATCTTCCAGGCTGGATCGACGCGGAGAAGCGCTATCGGAGCTCGCAGCTAGATTAGATCTCATTTTCCTTAACGAAGGTACAAGTAACAAGTTCCGAAGAGGCACAGGTGGATGTGACATTCGCGACAAGCTGAACGGCACGACGCATGCAATGTTGCAGGGTACTGGAAGATAACCAGTACATACAGTTCGACCTTCGAAGTGAGCACAAAACATTACATGGAGGAAGACCGGATGACAGCTCCAAGCCGAGGGAGAAACAACATCGAGGGTGGTCAACGAGTAGGATGGATAAAGCTTTGCTGAGAGAAATACTGCGTGACAATGACCTGAGAATACAAGATACCCAGATTGCCGAAGAAATTGCCGATTCGATAGTAGAAACCATGACTAATGCTTGCGACCAAGTGATGCCTAGAAGAAAGCATATATCACGACAGAGGAAACCAGTCTACTGGTGGACCCCAGATATCGCGTTACTCAGAAGAGAATGCCTCGCAGCGCGACGGAAGATGCAAAGGAAAAGAGCTACAATTGAAGAAGAGGCATTGCACGAAGAATTCAGACGTACTCACAAGGGAATGAAAAACGCAATTAAAAAGAGCAAGTAAAGTGCTGGAAAGAGCTTTGTAGATCTGTTGAAGACGATCCCTGGGGTCTGCCGTACAGGATAGTTTCTAAAAAGATGTTTGGCAGAGAGCAGATTCCTGGGATTGGGAAGGCAGAGAGAATGATGAACATAGTTAGTACATTATTTCAAAAACATGAACCCAGGCTCGTGCGTCATATACCAATAGAACAACAAGTTCCACTTTTCACCACAGAAGAGCTACGAATAGCAACCAAACGATTGACCACAGGAGAGTCTCCAGGACCAGACCACATCCCCGATGAGGTCACAGCACTAGTCGCAGAGTTACTGAGTTACTGCCAGAGTTACTGCTTCAAACATTCAACGCCTTTCTTCGCGAAGGAAGTTTTCCGATGAGATGGAAGCAGCAAAACCTCGTTCTGCTACGAAAAGGAGACAAGCCACTTGAGGATCCGTCTTCCTATACGCCTATCTGTCTACTTGACTCGTTGAGAAAGCTACTGGAAAGAATGATCCTTCAAAGACTGGAGATGCACGTAGTAGAGACTGGAGGTTTATATCCAAACCAATACGGTTTCCGGAAAGGGAGATGTACAGTCGATGCTATCAAGCGGGTAGTAGATACTGCGAGAGCTGCAAGAGCCGGCGGCAGAAGAAATGAAGGATACTGTGCACTGATAACTCTGGATGTCCGGAACGCTTTCAAGTCTGCTAGGTGAAACAAAATTCTGAGAGCATTGGAAGCGAGATTGATACCCGGGTGTCTATTACGAATGGTAGATAGGTACCTGTCGGATAGAAGGGTCACATATTACACAGAGGATGGCGATAAAGATCACGCAGTCTCTGCAGGAGTACCACAGAGATCAGTCATTGGACCATTCCGATTGGATATCATGTATGTCGGTCTCCTCGACCTCGTCTTTCCAGAGGGATGTGAACTAGTGGGGTTTGCTGACGATGTAAGGCTATCGTACCGGCAACTATTTCGGAGTTGGTTGCAGTGGAGGCCAACGAAGTCATCCGTAGAGTGAGTAACTAGCTGACAGTCAATGGTCTGGAACTCGCGGCTCACAAGACTGAGGCAGTGCTCATCACTGAGAAACGAGTCTTCGACCCACCAATACTTGAGGTCAATGGCCAGACCGTACAATGGAGCCAATCAGCCGGGTATTTGGGAGTCCAGATGGACCGCAGATTGAATTTCTCGGAACATGTCCGAAT
>OZ023327.1:37253648-37268648 GCA_964007535.1 Brachyptera risi
CAGAAATTGGTTTTTAATGCTCTCTATTTAGTTGCATTAGTTGGTATCTCAAAACGTGAATATAAACTAGTCAAACGCGAAATATGCGTTGTAAGATGAGCGAGATATCTGAATAAGTTATAAAAGTCCTTGAAGTAGTTCCACCCTTGCTACTTTATCGACTCTGGTATTCTACACACTTTGATATCTGAATAAGCTATACAAGTCGTTCAAGTAGTTTTACTCTTTCCACTTCATTGACTCTGGTATTCTACACACCTTGACGCATAGGCCTATAGAAAATACTTCATTGTTGGTCAACTCTTGAATCTAGAAAGCAGTGAATCTCGACAACTTAATCCTGTCACAATTTTTATGATATATTTGATGAATATTATCAGTTATTTTTTTTTCTTCAAAACGGCTGATTGGAATTGCATACAAAATTGCGATAATGTGTAAAATCTATGTATACACATTTAGAAAATGTTTCATCCCATTTGGAGAGATTTTATTTTTCAACATTTTCCGCCCAGCCAAATCTTATGGGGTTTTTAGATGATTTTTCTCAAAAACGTTCTGACCGATTCATTCCAAAAACTATACAGTTCTAAGTTGGATGAGTTTTCGTTCACAAAAAAAGTTTTATGTCGATCAGTCGACCCCTGCGACCTGTGGAGTGCTTGAAAAAAAAAACACACAGACAAAGCCCTATAAGAGTGGGATGGAGACTTCGCTACGCTCATCTAAATATACGATTTTTTGAAATATATTCATTCATTACTTGAAATTTGAGAGGCTAACGCCCCTCGAGAATTTGTCGCCCTATAGACCCGAGCCTCATGGGCCTCATCTTAATACGGCCCTAGTTGAAAACAGTGTATAATTAAATACACGGGTACCGCTCTTGTGGACCACAGTATTGTGAACCCCGATATTCTGTACCCCAAGAAAAGGATAAAGTGGACCCCAGTATTGTGGCCCACACGTTTAAACCAGAAAATTGTACAAATACTTTGGTTTTGTGGTCCCCAATATAGTGGGCCACAAAACCAGAACATGGGGGTCCAGAATATCTTTTCCAAACGACTGAAGTGGTATTGTGGACCCCAATAAACTGATACACAGAGATTTGTCATTGTTGACCCCAATAAACTGAACCCCGATATTGTGGGTCACAAAAGTGTATTAAATGTTGTGTGGATATAGTGGACCACAAACTAGATATACTGTACCCCAAAGCTCGTTAGACATACTGCACCCCGGTATTCTGGTCCTCGATAGGCCTATAGTGGGCCACAAAACTAGGACACGGGTGGTCCAGAATATCTTTTCCAAACGACCGAAGTGGTATTGTGGACCCCAATAAACTGATACACAAAGATTTGTCATTGTTAACCCCAATAAATCTTTGTGTATCAGTTTATTGGGGTCCAGAATACCACTTCGGTCGTTCGGAAAAGATATTCTGGACCACCCGTGTCCTAGTTTTGTGGCCCACTATATCGGGGACCAGAATACCGGGGTGCAGTATGTCTAACGAGCTCTGGGGTACAGTATATCTAGTTTGTGGTCCACTATATCCACACGACATTTAATACACTTTTGTGGCCCACAATATCGGGGTTCAGTTTATTGGGGTCAACAATGACAAATCTCTGTGTTTCAGTTTATTGGGGTCCACAATACCACTTCGGTTGTTTGGAAAAGATATTCTGGACCCCCATGTTCTAGTTTTGTAGCCCACTATATTGGGGACCAGAATACCGGGGTGCAGTATGTCTAACGAGCTTTGGGGTACAGTATATCTAGTTTGTGGTCCACTATATCCACACGACATTTAATACACTCTTGTGGCCCACAATATCGGGGTCCAGTCTACGGGCTCCCAAATACACCATAGTATGAATAAACCGAATTTATATGCTTATATTCAGGAAAGATGAAATTAAACATAGACTGAGACGTGTGGTCGAGTGGCTAGCACACTGAACCGTCATTCAGGAGACCGGGTTTTGATTCCCGCCATGGTCGACCATCCTGACAGGGATATTTCGTGGTTCCCTCTGCCGTTCAGGCCGATACTGGAATAGCACTCATACCCACTATCCAAAATCAAGAATAACCTTTCATCTCACCATCTCATATCTCATTCACCAACGCAAATAGATCGTACTCATCAGTACAGTGCGTCACTAAACCCAATATGAATAAATACATATACTAGACGAGCTTTTTCTTTTGTGATCTCGTCTCCGTGATTTATACAATTAGGTAAGACGATCGAGTGTCAGCAATTCAAGGAATTCTTGCTCATTGTAAAAGGAAAGGAAAGACCGAGGTGAAAACGTGTTTCGGGTATTCATGAGTATGAATACATTGGACCGTGTTAAAAGCTATGTATAGGCCCTACTGTCGGTACTCATAAAGTGGCAAGGTCAGCAGTCAGCACGAATAAATTCTAATCGGCTAATTGAAGGTAAAAGGTCAATCGAGGTAATTATGAAAGTAAAGTAACGAACCCTCTAAACGCTGAATAATGTCACGACATTTTCTCTCCTAGTGCCTTACTCTGATCGGCACAACAGCTACACACATCGTTCACAGAGTGTCAGATATTATATCAAACAGCAAAGCCTCCCTCCGTTGCTCAGCCAGCTAAGGTGACGCTTTAGAAACTGTCTCCGTTGGGCGTGGCTTCGAGTCCCGCACAAGGCAGGGGTTTTTGTGAACGGCCTTCCACTTATCATCATTTCATAGTTCCCTTATCATCTGCTCATTCGTATAACCTATAGCCGTTGGTAGGGTCGTTAAGTACACAATAATCATAATTCTCAAACGCCAATCCAAGAAAGCAAGAAATACAAGAAATACACGGAAGGAGAAATAGCTATATATGAGAAAGAGACAGAGAATGAATAGAGTAGCCAACTTACACTATGCAGTCACAGAATGGTTCAAACCGACACATGCAGCGCAGTGGTTAACGCGCTCGCTTCATGTGATCCGGTAGGTGAAGGGGCATATCGGACCTGGACCCTTATCCTCGAGATTCATGAAATGTAAGTTGTAATGTGTGGATGAGATGAGATAGCTTTCTGGCTCATTTCCCGTGAAATTATTGAGATCTCAACGAAATTTCACTCATTTCACATATCTCGAGAATATGGGTCCTGGTTCGATCCCCGCCACCGTCCATCTGTACAGGGTTTTTTCGTGTTTTCTCTCTGTAGTCTAGGCTAATGCTGGAATGGTTCCTACAATAAAGGCCACGACCGCTTCCTTCCCACTATCCTTCCCATACCGAAGAAACCTTCATCTCATAATCCCATCATCTCATTATCATTCATCCGACGCCAATAGATCTTAATTATCATTATAGTGCGTCGTTAACCCCAATAGAAATAAATAAAATGGTTCAATCCGAAATTAACATTTCAATTGGGATAAATTCTACGCATATTTGTAAGACCGCTAATTTTTTCATAGGCTAAAAGCGTAGGGAGCGAGGGTATTGGGGGAACGAATGAGCATGTTGATGAAATGCAACTATGAAGTGATGATTAGTGAAAGGAATGTTTCACAAAAATGCATGCCATATACGGGAATCGAAACCACGCCCATCGTGGCTTCAGTTACAAAGCGGTGCTTCTCTTACAAAGCGGTGCTTCACTCACAAAGCGGTGCTTCACTTAATTGAGCTACGGTAGGGCGGCTTATACTTACTATAGTTTCTTCCTTCTAATAACCATGAAATAGGCAATAAGTGAGAGCTGCCAATAGTAATCTCGATTACAACTTACAAACTACATCTTTGACTACAAACGTGACTACATAAGTACTACTTGCATATATACACATATAGCAGTGATATATACAACTTTTTCATAAGTATAGGACCAACTTCCTCATTTTCCAGTGGTTCGCGGGCCGCACAGGGGTACCGGGAAGTGTCCTGGGAAATGATATACACTATTTCTGGACGCTAAACCAATGATTTTGAATTAAAAAATATGTAACACAGTACATAGTACATGTAACACACTCTAGTCACTATCTCCACAAGCATTTATACAATTTATAATTTATTGAAACTTGACTGCACCCCATGCAGTATAGTCTAGCTAGGGCTCTAGGTGAGGCTGAATTGTACTTTGCTTGAATCGTCGTTTTTAGAGGAAACTGTAGGAAAATACGCAAAAACCACACTTCTCAGAAAGAGAAAGTTATACATGATTTCCTTTTATCTATTTTTTAATTTTAATATCGAGTTAAACGACGTACTTTACTAATGACTACGATCTATTGCCGCGTTGGTGAATGAAATATGAGATGGTGGGATGATGAGATGAAAGGTTATTTTATTAGGTGTTTCTGGATAGTGGGAAGGAGTCGGTTGTGGCATGTTGTTAAAGTCTAACACCCGTTTGGTCAGCAGAGTCAAAAAGTAATTTTGAAATTAATTCTACATTGAGGAAATTTGAGTAAAGTTTTGTTGAACATGTGTTGTCTTGAATTAAAATCACATCAGAAACACTGTCATATTTTTTTGGCCAAAGTTACAGCGCTTTAATGAAATATTAAGTTGCTATTTTGACTTCATTTTAGTGAAAAATCAACTATTTTTCCTCTTAAAATGAGTGTGATTCATAAATGAGAACGGGTACCTATATTTATTTCTGCATAATTCTATTCGTAACATCTTCATCTACAATAAAACAAGTTTTTTGATTGACTGTCATTCCTTTTAGTATATTTTAATGATCTGTTGAATAATAAAAACGCATACAATTTGAAGGTTGTGTGTTAAATGATAGGGAAACATCCAGTATTTGAATTGATATATCTCAAAATTTATCCCGGTTAGCCTATCATCTGTTTTGATATTATTATCGAGCACATCAAAACGAATCGACTGACAAAAAATCATATTTTTTTCATGACCATGAGGTAATGGAGGTTAGACCTTAAGGAACCATTCCAGTATTGACCTAGAGGACAGAGGGAAACCACGAAAAACCCCTGTTATAGGATGGTCGACCATGGCGGGAATCGAACCCCGGTCTCCCTGAATGACGGTTCAGTGTATGAACCACTCTACCACTCGTCTCAGTACCGGTATATGATTTCCTAATATAATGCACTAACTACGGTGAACTGATAACTGACGAATAATTGAAGAAAACTAAAAACATTTGAGTCAGTTGGGGCCGCAATAATTAGCACGTTGCCCGCGAACCGCGGGTTGTGCTCTACTGGCCTAAATATATATATAACGTTACAGATCATTTATAACCAAATTTTGCTATCGACTGTGAATGACAGGTCCTCGTTTGATTTTTTTTTTCTACCGGTGTTACTCTCACAGAGTAAAAAAGTATCGTGAATCTAAAATTGAAAAGGAAGTCACGAAATACCCAAAGTGGAAATGGCTACAGCAATGGCACCCAGGTTGGCACTTCCGGTTTCTGAATAACCATTTCTGGTTTGTTTTATTGTTTATTGCAAATACTATCACATTCAATACATGCGAAGTGGTTATTTGACGAACCGAAAGCAAGCACATACGACATATGACAATGGCGTGGTTTTGGGTAATATTAAACTATAGTTTTTTCAGTTTTGGGGGTGGTACGATTGCCCTTGAGAAGCCCCGTTCAAACGATCCAACTTTCATTAATAGCCTTGATTGGGGACAATGATTTTGTATCAAGTTTCGATGTTGATAGAAAAATTAATGAAAAAAGTTTCTGATAGATTCTTAGTTCTAGTGTACTGTTAGTTGAAAGAGTGACAGTGCAGTTGTGAGGCCTGCATATATGGCCTGAATTTGTTTGAAATGTCTCTCAGGTATTGAGGTGAAATGTGTGTCGATAGACAACAGTAAATCATTCAGTAATACTGTCCCCGAAGATCACACGAGATAACATCGCCGAGATAATGACAGAAGAAAAGGTGTCGAGCCTCTCGAACCACGTTGCAAGCTCGTTATCGAATGTGCCTTCGAAATATTCATCCGCGCCACATACGTCACTCGGGCACCACAAATAGACCATTTTCGAAAAGAATGAGCCATCTAGCGGCGATCGTTTGAACTAAAAAGGGGATGTTATTACCTGCGTTCGAAAGTACTACGTGGCCAATGCTATTTAGCACGATTGATTCATATTATTGTGTGTTACAGTGAACGTATCAACTTATAATATGATAGTAGTGCAACATTCATATGTTAACTATATACTGAGACTTACACACTGTCGGAGTGAGTGAAATGAGCGATAATTTAAGTTACATATCTTGATGTTTTGCCTTAAACCCTGTGAATGAGCGGGCCGATTTTTTGAACAGTACTTAAAACTCCCAGAATGCAATACCAGCGATCTTGGCTGCTATACGAGGCGGTACGCGCCTGCGCATTGAATTATGAAAATGGTTTAATATTATCCACAGACACCACCTACATATACGACCATTTCAAAGTCTCAAATATGACCCGGCACGACCTACAGGCGTATCGTATAATATCTCCAGCAGTCAGCAGGACCAAGGCAAGACGAAGATGGATCAGGCTTACATGATGGGGGGCGCTGAAGAGCGAATACTGGAATCAGGCTAATACTACCAAGGCCCGGATTCACAAAGAGGGAGTTTCAATTACCCCGGGGTAATTGTGGGGGTTTTCGCCAATTCCCCTAGAATCGGTATTCACAAAGCGGGAGAGTTGGATTTTCGGAGGTTCTAAACTCCCAAACAGAATCCCTTCTACGTAGCAGGGAGAATTGCAAAACCCCAGAAAATATTTCAGAAAAATGGCGGTTTGCTCTCACTAGAAGAATTGAATAAATAATATCTGAACAATCAGCAACTTATATTCATATTGAGAGACGTTACTAGTCTTTATAAAAATGCACATTCATAATAATAATAAGTTATTTTCCGTGTAAACAACAAATATATTGCTCACTTATCTTGCTTGTACTAATTTCATATGTTGTTATTTTTCGAAAAATGAACATTCGGTTCAGTAGCATAGTGGTAGCGTGACTGACTTTAGAAGAGAATGTCCCTGGTCCGAATCCCACTAAGGTCGATCATTTTTGTTTTCATAAAACAATGTTTTTTAGAATATACTGTTATATCATGTTATTTTCTGAAATTATAAATTATAATTTCGAGTGATATTGCCGTAAGAACTACGATTTTGGATTACTGGTCATGGTGAGGTCCTATAGTTGGGTTTTGCTTTGTCTCCTTGAATGGTTTCTCAAGGTATTTTGCTTAAAGAAATTGACTGAGGTGAGGCAATTAGTTATTTTGTGCAAAGGAAAAATATACTATCCATTGTTAATTTCCTTGGAATGGAAGCGATTTCAGTGCTATTGAGTGGGGACTGTAACGCTGCCGTGAAACAGCAGACCGCTCAAAAAGAGATCATACAAACTGTTACAGTCACGTTTAATAATTATGCACAGTGATGAATAATGTTGATGATTTTTCTTTATTCAACTATTATTCATATGAATTGATGAATATTGAATATATTTGAAGAGACATATATTATATATAATAACATTATTATTATATATTATATGTAATAGCTGTTATTACAAAAAATTTGATGGGCTCTTTAGTTTTCAGCATTGGAATGGTTTGTTGGCATTTATAGAAATCAATAATACACACATTTTATAGCGTCATTATTAATTGTTTCCATATTCTTCATGTATGTCTGTTTATACTATACTATATAGTATATACTATATAGTATATACTATATACTATAAATATATAAATAATTATCAATATAGATTCATATATATGGCATATATAGGCCATATATATATAGCCTATATATTATATATATTTCTCAACTTCTCAACTTTTCACGTCTTGTAGACGTGTACAATTACATACGGTTCACAATAAACTCTTGGATGTGGAATTGAATAACCTTGCGTCACTATCAAATAAAACATATTTTCGGAAAGTATGCAGCCCGTGCAATGATAACATCAACAATTATTTCTTTTCAATATCTAAATACGATTCAAATTAAATTAGTTGGACTGGAAAATAAATTAATTTGCTGATAAAATAAATCAATTCTCTGATCATAAATTCATAATGATGATAATAATCGTGATGATGATAATAATAATAATAATAATAATATATCCATGGCAACCCTTGCTAGAGATGGCAGCTGATTTATGAGCTCGTTGATATTAATTGGTTTTTATAGTAATTTTAAATATTTCTGACCTGAAAGTGGATCTCTGGTGAGTGGAAACATTGTATACATCAATTGTAATAATAATTTTGAACTGATATCATTCTGAAAGAGAGAAATAGTCATTTCAGGAAGTTGGTTTCCTCACTTGGAAGAAGAATTGAGTATAGAAAATCGAAGATCATTATTTTTATCATAAACTGCCACTTGAATCACCATAAGAATGAAGCCACTAAGATGCTAAAGTAAAAGTCAAGGTTGAAAATTTTAGAAATCCAAGACCAAATATTGTCAGTATAATGCCAGCAAGAGGTAATCAGCCAGGAGTCACTCGAATACCACATGTCTCTGACGGTTTAGGATTGCCACATATACGTGTCGGCTCTCCTCCAAGAAGAATAAACACAAGAATGCGCTGGACTAAAGAAAATAATGTAAATGTAATGAAAGCGTATTACAGAGTGACACTATGCGATACACAATTAATCGTGTACAGAGCATTGATCCTAGATGAATGGAAGAAAATATATCCTGATACTGATATAACTGTTCAAAGAATATGTGATCAAACAAGGCAAATAAAGAAGGGTAAATTCCTAACGTCAACAGAACTACAATTTGTACTCCAAATAATACGTACTGAGATGAATTTAAATGGAGGACTGCAACAAGGAATGGTTAGTTATAGAAGAAAATGATGCTGTCCAAGAGAATGAGTATAATCAAGACAGAACACAAGCAGAATGTGTAGCAAGAGGGGAACTTCATATTAATATATTTGGACAAGAGGAAGGTGCGACGAACATGGATGAAGAAGATGAGGGTAAAGATGAAGAACTTCAAGAAGAATTGGATAAAATCATCACAGAGTTTGAAAATATTGCAATGTCTTCTAGACCTCGATTACCGAAGTTAACATTCAACAAGCATACAAAGTGTATAGTAGAACAAATTAATAGATGTATTGGCAAGAAGTTTGGCACTATTGAAACATTTGAACAAGTGAATCTCATTGCTTACAGTGCGGCCACCACAGTATTACGTCATTTGAAGGTAAGATTTCAAAATGAAAATCCAACACATAGCAAGAATCATACGGATAAACCAGCATGGAAGTTGAGATTAGAGAAGAAAATATCTCAATGGCGCAGTGACTTGACAAGGCTTTCAAACTGGAAAAATAATGATCTCTGTGTTACTAATAAGAGCAAAATGAACAAGCTATTACAGAAATATAACATGCTCAAGAATGTACATAAAGATGATAGACGTATAGTTTTCATTATTGATCGTTTGAAACAGAAAGTAACTGCTAATGGAAAGAGATTGTCACGGTATAATAAGTGTTAAGCGAAAGGAGGATAACAACAAGTTCCAATCAAACCAAAAGAAGTTTTATGAATCACTGGAAGGTCGAAAGACAGAATCTCCAGGAGAACCACCATCCGAGAAAGCGTTGGTTGATTATTGGAAGAGCATATGGTCAGTACCGATAGATCATAAATTTGATGCTGAGTGGATACATCAGGAAAGGCTGCGCACTTCTAATGCACAGACAATGGAGAAAGTCAATGTAACAACAGTTAATGCTCAGAACGTAGTAAGAAGAATGAATAATTGGAAGTCACCGGGTATTGACAATATTCACACATACTGGTGGAAATATCTTCGTTCTTTGCATCCTTTTATCGCCACACTGATGTCAAAGGCGATTGATAATCCGTCTACTCTTCCTGATTCTCTTCTCAAAGGTGTGACATATCTGAAACCCAAATCTGACAAAACAGAAGACCCTAAGTGTTATCGTCCGATTACTTGCCTCTGTACGCTTTATAAAATACTTACATCCATCATCGCGGAGAAAATCTCATCTCATTTAATGACAAATAATATATGGGCAGAGGAACAGAAAGGTACCGGCACAGTAGCTGAGTGGTTAGCTCACTTGCTTCGTGACCCGGGAGGTGAAGGGACATATCGGACCCGGTTCGATCCCCGCCACCGTCCATCTTTACAGGGGTTTTTCGTGGTTTCCCTCTGTAGTCTAGGCTAATGCCGGGATGGTTCCTACAATATAGGCCACGACCGCTTCCTTCCCACTATCCTTCCCACTGCCCATATAAAGCCTTCATCTCATCATCCCATCATCTCATTAATCATTCATCCGACGCCAATAGATCTTAGTAATCATTACAGTGCGTCGTTAAAAACCCAATGAAAAAAAAAAAAAAAAAAAAGGTTGTAGAAGGTCTTCACAAGGATGCAAGGAACAACTAATAATTGATACCACCGTTACTGAGCATGCGAAGAAGAGACGTAGACATATTTCATTAGGATGGATAGATTATGAAAAGGCGTACGATTCCGTGCCTCATTCCTGGTTGTTGGAGGTGATGAAGATTTACAAGATAGATGGCACATTGATAGAATTGCTCTAATTTTGCATGAGTAAGTGGATGACTAATTTACATTTAACTATGGCAGATGTTAGGATATCATCGGAGAATATTGATATCAAAAGGGAAATATTTCAGGGAGACACTCTGAGTCCATTATGGTTTTGTCTTGCCATTAACCCACTTAGCACGTTACTCAATCAAAATGGTTGTGGGTATAAGATAAATAAGAATATCCGTCTATCTCACTTATTATATATGGATGATATTAAGTTATATGCAAAGAATGAGAGTGAGATGACTTCATTGATAAAAACAACAGCAATTTTCAGCAATGATATAAGAATGAAGTTTGGTCTGAGTAAATGTGCGGTCCTACACGTAAAAAGTGGAAAAATTGAAAAAAACTTCAACTTGACCCTGCTGAGAGTGTCATACCCGGCTTAGAAGAGGACTCGACTTATAAATATCTTGGTATGAAGCAATCGTTTTTAAATAAAACATCTGCGGTCAAGAAGGATATGTTGACGACATTTAATAACAGACTGAAGAAGGTGTTAAATTCAGGTCTCGCTGGAAAAAACAAAATTATGGCTATAAATGGATGGTGTATTCCTATTATATTATACACTTTTGGTGTTCTGCATTGGACCAGAACTGATATCGAAAACCTTGGTGGCCAGATCAGAGTAAAACTGACTAATCCGAAGTCGGCAATGGAAAGGCTGTACCTTCCAAGAGTAGAAGGAGGAAGAGGGTTAATAAATCTTCAGCAGTTACATGGAAAACAGATTATGTCATTAAGAAATTATTTTTATAAGAAACAACAAGAATCCCCACTTCATGATGCCATCGTCAAGTTAGACCTGAATCTTTCGCCTCTAGATTTGTATAACACCGAATGTGTAACTACGCGAATAGAGGAGAAAGATTTTATTTCAACATGGAGGGCGAAATCGCTACATGGAAGATTTACGAAAAATTTAGATATGGCTGATAAGTTATCTTTAATGAAGTGACTGCAAGAAGGAAGCTTGTATAGTGAAACTGAAGGTTTCATTATTGCTATACAAGACGAAGTTATATCAACAAAAAATCATCAAAAATATATTCAGAAATTGACCATTGATAATGACTCATGCAGATTATGTCATACGAAGCCAGAGACTATTCAACATATTACTTCGGGCTGTTCGAGTATTGTCAATACTGAATATCTTCACAGACACAATCTATCTTGAAAGATTTTACATCAGCATCTTGTCCAAGCTCACGGTCTTCTTACATCTCAGTCCAGGTATTATGACTATCAACCAGAGCCTGTTCTTGAGAACGAACGAATTAAACTTTTCTACGATATTTCTGTCACAACTGATTTAATCATTCCTCATAACAGTCCTGATTTAATAATTGTTTACAAAGACACTAGAATTGCTCATCTCATAGATATGACACACCCAAACGATCATAACATCAATCAAGCTTTTGTAATCAAGAAAACCAAGTATCAGGAACTGGCCACTGAAATCGCAACAATGTGGAAATTAAAGCAAGTCCTCATCTTCCCCGTCGTGGTGACGGTCAATGGGCTGGTACATAAGGAACAGGCGGAATGCATGAAGAAAATGAACATACCCTTTAGTACAATTCACAAAATTCAACGTTCAGTTTTATTAGAGACATCTAGAATAGTTCGGAAAGTGTTAAGTGTATCGCAATGATTAATTATGAATGCTACGTATGTAATTTATTTACCCGTAGTGTGATAAATGTTTCCATATACTTGTATAATGAGAATGAAATAAATGCATATAATAATAGTGATAATGATTATAAATATAGTAATTAAGGTGATGATAACAATAATATAACATTGATATTTCGAAAAAAATAATATGCTTAAATATGTTTTTGATCAAGTCATTGATGGAATGTTGGAAATCCCGCTCTATCTTTTTATTGGTGAACTGTTTACAACCTGTATTTCAAGTGTTCTGATTGGTACATCATTAGTGACGTCACCAGTTATTGATGACATCATCACTCTACATTCTCCCCTCAATATCCCAATCAAAATCCTCGTTCGTGAATACGAGGTTTTAGCTCTGAGAAAACGAGGGTTTTACGGGGAGAATAAAAGAGAGGTTTCCATAGAATCCCTGTTTTCAAAACCCCGCTTTGTGAATCCGGGCCCAAGAGTGGAATGTGAGCTTGGCGTGTAATAATGCCATATATAGGAGCTACTATTTCGGGGAATTGGTTAGACCTAGAGCACAGAGGGGCTGTGGTTAGGGTTATTTGGGGCAGCTTTTGATCGTTTCCTCGAATAGGCACATCCTCTTTCCAAATAAACACGCCAGGCCCACCTTCACTCTTGATCGTATCTCTATTCCAGAATTCGCTCTTCAGGCGCCCCATCACTTGGTGGTTTCACTGGGCTCTCAATTCTGTTCTATTGCAAGAGTGCTGTCCTTGGAAAACCCGATCGCTGCGATTCTTAGTGAGCAACCTGGTATTATGCGTCATGCCTTCAGACAGATTTACAGGGTGCACTTTCGCAACAAATATCTCAAGAACTTCAAACACTACGGACTTGCGGTAAAATGCAGTGAATAAATAATACCCTCGCAATTGGATATGCTTAATCAAAAATTGAAGAATAATTTTATTATAGAGCAATAATTGAATCAAATTGTGCCTAATTTTATGGTTTTCATTGCTCAATTCCCGGTTACCGAATAATAGTAGAGATGAATTACAAACGCACATCTCCAAATCCAACTATGCTCATCAATACTTGAAATTTGCCTGTAATTTTACCGTTTTTATCATTTTCCTTGGCCAAAATGTGTAATGTAACTGGATTTTGTCCAAATTACAAAATGTAAAACTCCTCCATCTAGCGGTGGTTACTGGAACTCTTTCAATATTATACCCTTTTCACTTTTAAACCCACAACCAGACTTTTTGATGCACATCAAACTTGGGTCGAGCATTTCGAAGAGAAACATTCTCAGCTAAGATGCGGACTCTTGAAATATTCGCTGAGCCGACGTATATTGAAGTTCGTTACTTGAATCACTACAAGACTACTTAGGATCGGTATTTCCGTAGATTTGGCTGTAGGTGAATTGGTAAAAATTTTCAACATTGGTGCGATGGGGAGGCAAGTCACCATAAGAGACCAGCCAACAAACGCAACTCTCAATTCATCTTGGACACAATCTACAGGTGATATCTCGAGCACGGTTCATAGGTACGGCCCTTAGATGCGACCGACTTTCTGGAAAATGACACATAGGCACGACCCAAAGGTTATACCCCAGGCACGGCCTACAGGTACGACCCTTGGGCGCGAAAAACTTTCCGAAGTACGACCCATATAGACACGACATACATGTACGACCATTTCCAACTCTCAAATGACGACCAAATTGTAATAGGCCTACCCCAGTCACGGTTTACAGGTACGACCCTGGATGCGATAAACTTTCTGCATTGCGTATCCTTGTAAAGATAGCTACGATCAATTGGCGTCGGATGAATGATTAATGAGATGATGGGATGATGAGGAAGATTTCCTAGGTAATGGGATGTAGGAAGGAGGCTCGGTCGTAGCTAATATGTAGTAGGAACAATCCCGGCACCAACCTAAATTACAGAGGCAAGCCACGTGAAAATCCACGCAAAACATCTCAAGTGGCGGGGATCGAACCGAGATCCGATATGTCCTTCACTTCCCAGATCACATGAAGCGAGCGCATTAGCAACTGAGCTACATGTCTCACGTCTTACTACATGTCGATCTTACTCTGGAGCCATCCCAGTATTCTATACCATGAACCCGTCTCAACACGTCAGACAACACAACACATACAGTCTCCTCTGACCTGAACCTGTCCTGTCCTGTCATGACCCTTGGATCGACCACAACTAAAATCGAACCCTAATCTCGGTATTATTACGGTGTCTGGAATGTCGATATATACGACCGACCGGCAAATGGAGAAGAGAAAAGGAAAACATTCACGGTATTTATCGAGTACAATAGAGAGTATTCAAAGAATGACCAAGGAGAACATATTTCGATCGAAGAGTCTATATATACTCAAATATCGAACATGTACGTTATTTATCGAGTTTAATGAAAAGTATTTCAAGAATGACTATAACCGAGACGGACCAATTTTGATCGAATCGTCTATATTCACGAATTTCGAACATGTACGTTATTCATCTAGTATGAAAGAAAGTATTCAATGCATTCTCTATAACCTATGCCTACATATTTTGTGTGCAAAATACGAAATAAAAATACTCGCCAAGCCCGGACTTTGACGTATACGGCCGAAAGGGACGTGGCCCCAAAGAACGCACCACAGTTCACAGCAATGA
>OZ023327.1:37276728-37286728 GCA_964007535.1 Brachyptera risi
CTTCAATACAGTTCTTGAAATACTGATATGCTTATTAGAAATGCATTTGGGGGTTACAAATTGAATAAAAGTCCATTTTTTCGAATTGATTTCCAATTAGCTGGCAAATGAGTTGAGAACAAACGATGCAGTCTCGAGCACAACGTGCACAAACGAAGCACAAACGCTTGGCGAAAAATTGAAACGTAATTTCTTCCATGATTATTCCAATTTTTCCGATTTTTCGTGATTTGTGTGATTTTCCGTGATTTTCGTGATTTTTTCATTCATTCCAATTTTTCGATTTCTCGTGATTTTTCCATTTTTTCTCGATTCTTGGTGACCTTGGCGATTTTTCGTGATCAGCCTAACATTCTGTTTCTCGATTTTTCGTTTTTCTTATTTTTCTTGATTTTTTTTCAATTTTTCCGATTTTTGGTATTTTTTGGGTTTTTTGTGATTTTTTTGTTATTTTTTCTCGATTTTTGTTGAACCTTTGTTTTTTATTTTTTTTCTATTTTTCGTTATTTTTTCGATTTCTTATTTTGCTCCGATTTTTCGTGTTTTCTCTTACTTTTCGTGCTTTATTTGATTTTTCTCGATTTTTTTTCACGTGTTTTTTTTTTCCAAGTGTAGTCTCTATATTCATTATTATGATTCATCAGTGGCCGAGATTTAATCGTCGATACAACAGTATTCTTCTTTCCTAAAAGTTATTATTTCAATCTCTTCCGGTTAAACATGATTAATTGACCAATCTCGCACACACAATCGATCCGGTATATTCATTCAAACACATCTTTGAAATATCATTGGAATATGACGTGAAGATTTTAAAAAATAATTAAAACTTGAAAAATTCGTGTAAAATTACCTTACTTCCGGTTTTCAAAAGCAACTTCCGATTGAAAGATCCAAAAGTCACAATTTCACATGAGTTCACATAATCCCTGAAAGAATCAGACACATCGGACGATTTGTCGATACGACAATATTCTTCATTTCTGAAAGTTATTATTCCAATCTTTTCCGGTTGAAAACGATTAATTGACATATCTCGCACACACGATCGATCTGGTATATTCATACATACATATTTTCGAAATGTCATCGAAATAATGTCGTGAAATGATTCAACAAAATTATACAAACTTGAAGAGAGAGTTTAATATGACCTTATTTCTGGTTTTCAAAAGCAACTTGCGCTTAAAAATTGGAAAGACACAATTTCATATGAGTTCACATAATCCCTGAAAAAATTAGACAATTCGGACGATTCGTTTGGCCCTTAGCCAAGTTCTTAGGTGACGACGAAAGGAGGAGGAGGGTGAAACGGAAAAAGTAGTCTTTTCACAGTGCTATAACTCCCAGACGTTTGTTCAGATATATATATTTAATTGTCGTGTCGATTATGGCGCCTCATTCCATTACAACAAAGAAGAGGTATCTAGGTTGTTAGTTCCGGAGATACAGTATGTTAAAAACCGCCTGGAAATACTTCGTGTAAACAGTGTAAGCGTGTAGCTGAGACTTCGCACGGACTTGGCTCTCGTCGATCTATCGCTCGACTAGTTGAACTCACATGTATTTTCTATGAATCCTGCCACTTATTCACCTACCTTCACCAACCAGGAATCATAGTTCAAAAACTGCTCAAACAACAATCAGACTGGCCAGATAGGTTAGCACCTAGAACCAAGAAGAAGAAGAAGAAAAACATTCAAGAATCGGAACTTTCTGTTTGCACTGTCACTGTCAGTTATTAGGTTTAACCAACCACTTCAAATTCAATGGTTAAACTAAATTAGTTTTTTTACTGATGTAAAGGGCACGAATGGTAAGGGTTAAGTAGGGTAAGGTTTTGTATTGAATGTACAACTAGAGAAGCCATTGCGGCTTAACCCCGCCGCACAAATGAAGACCCATTGTTATTATTATTATTATTATTATTGTAATTTTAGGGTTCGTGCCCTGCCCTACTAACCCTAACAATCGTCTACCATCCACCACCTAACATATAACCCTTAAAACAGGGTAAAACAGAGGTAAAAGATACGGCATATTTACCGGGATCTCATTTCTCCATTATTTAATAGTATAGGCCTAGTCCTACCTTGTTAAAACGGGGCGAGTGCCCAACAACTAAGGGAGTCGATTCAGACAGTTTGTTTCTTGCTCAAATAGACCTAGAGACCTAGGCTAACTTTGGTTAACATTTAATTCAGGTCAGGTTCAGGATTGAATAGGCCTACACCTTACAAGTCACCACATCAATCTGCCTATTTGATAAATTATCAGGTTATGTTTTTAGTTTAAGGCACTGAGTTTGTATTATAAACTCCATTTTTGAAGTTTGTTGATGATGGCTAAGGCCAAGGGGTTAGGTAGGGCTTTGACATTCATTTTATAACCATACTTAATAAAATCACAGTGTGAGATAATTTTTGTGTCGAGTGGATGAAGCTGCAGTTTTACGGTTCAAACCTTTCGCGTCCCAACCCTAACCATCCCGTCAGAACCCTGCAGATCGGCAGTATCTTTCACAAATAATTGACTGCTATTTTAAGTACCGGTAGGGCTAATCATACCTTAGGCCTAGATCTACAGAGGAAAATTCCTTGAAACCATTGTTGAATGGTATTCAAATATGGGCCTATATTACAAGAATTAAATTACAAATTGAACCCAATAATTGATCGAAGTGGCTATTCCCACTACCCACGTCCGGGTAGTGGCAATAGCAGTACCCGCGCTGTGCGGCTATTCCCACTACCCGGTCGTGGGTAGTGGGAAAACTCCCACCGCACGACCCATTAAATCCCTCGTCATGGCCAAAATTCCCTGTCAAACTTGACAACACCGCGCTGATTTCATAGGCGGAGGCGGGAAAGCTCGACCCAGACGGCTTCAGGAGAGAGAGAGAGAGAGAGAGAGAGAGAGAGAGAGAGAGAGAAAGAGAAAGAGTGTGAGAGAAAGAGAGAGAGAAAAGAAGATAGATAGAGAGAGAGAGAGAGAGAGAGAGAGAGAGAGAGAGAGAGAGATAAAGATATAGAGAGAGTGTGTGAGAGAAAGAGAGAGAGAAAAAGTGTGAGATATATATATATATATATAGAGAGAGAGAGAGAGAGAGAGAGAGAGAGAGAGAGAGAGAGAGAGAGAGTGTGTGTCAGAGATAGAGAGTGTGAGAGAGAGAGAAAGGGAGAGAGAGAGAGTGTGAGAGAGAGAGAGAGAGAGAGAGAGAGAGAGAGAGGGAAAGAGAGAGTGTGTGTGTCAGAGAGTGAGAGAGAGAGAGAGAGAGTGAGTGAGTGAGTGAGAGTGAGAGAAAGAGAGAGAGTGTTTGAGAGAGAGAGAGAGAGAGAGTTGTGCTATGGCGATGCCATAACTTTTGGACGGAGGGAATTCTGAGTGAAATGTACGTGTCAATAGCTGCACAGCGCGGATGCTGCTATTCCCACTAACCGGTAGTGGGTAGTGCGTAGTGGGTAGTGGCAATAGCAGTATCCGCGCTGTGCGGCTATTCCCACTAACCGGTCGTGGGTAGTGGGAATAGCAGTATCCATAATTGATGGCCTAGAATGGCCTGTAGATGGAACGAGGTATCAGTCACATTAAAGTATAATAGTAGGCTACAACAATTTCATGATGACTTGATCAATTTGAGTATAAGCAATAATGAATCTTGACGCTTTATTTCAATGAGAGAATTCATAAATCATTATGGTATTGGTGGAATGATATTTTACCAAGACCCGGTTTTAACCGATAGTAGTGGATTAACTTGATATCACTCTTGGTTACTTATGTTGTTTTTGTACCTTGAGTAATAGTTAGAGCCTACATAATGATTCTGTAACTACGAGTTCATAAAACCGGCTCTGACTGATGTAAATTATTTCAAGGTAAGCTGTTGGTTCCGTAAACTGCTCTGTTGTAAGTTTTACCATAAGTATACTGTAATTTTTTTTTTTTTACTGTCAGTAACGTTTACTAGGGGTATTTTGTCAGATAAACCAACTATTGCAAAGTATTCAGGAATGGTAACAACAGTCTTGTATATCGTGAATCGTCTCTTCCGTAGCTCTTAACTTCTTCCGGCCAGGGGCGGTTTTAGACTAAAAAAGTTAGGAGGGCCCATCCAAGTTTGCAATATTATATAATCACTTTTTTTATTGTGGGAAGGAATGGGAGGCAGTGTTCGTTTTTTCGGATTCAAATAGAATATTTGTAGAGCCTAACTGTATGTTGTACAAATGCTATGTTTCACTACTCACAGACTTTTAGCATGAATTGCGTGCGCTGCTCCTTCATCAACCCTCATCCTTCATCCTTCTCCTTCATGCCACACTAAGTATAGTTATCGAAAAAATGCCGTAAAAACACTTTGAAACATCAATTTCTACACATGCAGTTACACTCTACACTTAGCAATGAGCACTGAGTTCACAAAATACTCCAATATGACAAGCGAACTGTTCCATAGACTCATACACACTGACTGATGATTCTTGTGCTAAAATGCGATTTTTATTATCATTATATTATAGCACTCACAGTCCCATGCACGTAATTTCACGGTTTTGGAAAAGGTAAATGTTGGTTTTCCCAAACACATGTATTCTTGTAGGCCTATCTCAGACACTCGGATGTCGACATAAATCATAACTTGCCTGTCACACTACCTGCAACAATGTCTCAGTCTATATTGTCTAATTCTGAGAACAATTCTAACTTCTATCCTAGATCAGATCAAGAGGTTCATCATTTAACAGTCAAGTATTGTAGAGTTTTAATTCAGATAGGCTACTATAGTCTTTCCAGAGTTTATGTTGGTTATAGTTTCTGAATAATTGGCATCCCAATTTCTAACCACTAAAATCTGAGAAATTTACTTTCTTATTGGAAACAATTCACTCATATGCGGCCGAGACACGTTGCTTCGAGCAGATGAATAAAAATCACGCCCACAAACATATCGACGTATATCGGCCGCATATGAGTGAGTTTCTTTCAATAAAAAAGTAAACTGCTTGGATTTTCATTTCCAATGCATATGTCCAGAATATTATGATCCTAATTCATCGACGGCAATTTTAGTTCATCTCTATAATGATTCTTCAACTTCTATTGTTCCTTCCGGCGCAGGTAATAGACCATTCTAGCTACTATCCCGTCAGAGCTTTGGACCTCTCACCCCAAAAAAGTCAGTAGAGGAGTAACGTACCGTATTTCGGAAAAAAGCTCTGACGTCAGACTCAACTCTCCCTGACAACTTATGACGCAATTAACAATATTGGAAATTTGAAAAATTAGCTCCCGCGTTTTTTTTATGATGGAGGGAGTAAAAAGTCAGGGGGGACCAGGCCCGCCTGGCCCGCCCTGTAGAACCGCCCCTGCTTCCGGCTCCATCAAGTTGGCTCCGCCCAATTTGAATTTCTGAAAAATGATTGAACAGGCGTTTTGAGCTCGTTTTGAGCTGAATTGTGCCGCCGACTGTTCGTTTTGAGCTCATCCCCTAGCCGAGATATTTCAACTTATTGTGGGCAGAACCAAGTTGACGGGTGGCTTCGCCCAACTTGAGGAACAGCGTTAACGTGACCCATCGTTTCTGAAAATCTTTCTCTCGGAAAATCACACATCACCAATTCTAAATCTTTCACCATGAGATCTTGAAGGCCTACCACAAAATATATGCGAATTTTCAGAATTTGTCCTGACATTGGAGGAGCTGCGTGAACTTGACCCCTCATGTTTTGAAAATCGATTTTCTCGTAAAATTACTCCGCACAAATTCTGAAAGTCTTGGCATGAAATCTGAAGGCCTATAGCAAAAACTCCGGACAAATTTTCAGAATTTGTGCTGATAGAGGAAGGGGAGAGGCGGGTTCACGGACCTAAAATATCTTGGTTAGGAGATGAGCTCAAAACAGATGATTACCACGTCAACTTGGCTCTGCCCACAAAAAGTTGATGTATCTCGGTCAGGAGATGAGCTCAGAAGGATTGAAGGGCAGCACAATTCAGCTCAAAACGAGCTCAAAACGATGGTCTTCGTTCGGTTTCGATCTGACGAGTTGACCTAAACCCCCATCTGATTAACACGTCAACTTGGCTCCACCCACAAAAAGGTAAAATGTCTCGGTCAGGAGATGAGCTCAGAATGAATGGAGCTCAATTCAGCTAATAACGACAGTTTTTGTCCGGTTCTGATCCGAAAAGTTGAGCGGAGCCACCCGTCAACTTGGCTCCGCCCACAATAAATTAAAATATCTCGATTAGGGGATGAGCTCAAAACGATTAGAAGGCAGCATGCACAACTCAGCTCAAAACGAGCTCAATTGATTATTTTTTAGGAATTCGAATTGGGCATAGCCTAACTTGACAGAACAACGTCTTCCGAAACAAAGTCTTCAGTTATGAAACAAGTTCACATTATTTATATCTGAATAACTGATCATCCCGAGTTGAAGGTGAGCAGTCAAGGAGTAATTGAAGTCATGATAGGGTTAGGCCTATCATATTCACCAATATAAAAATGAGAACAATTCATATTTCAGACCATCCTGACTTGGCTTTTCGTGGCATCCCACAGTTCTCGAAGCAAATGCTTGGATGAAGTAGGCCTACTAATTGACTACGACCTTCAATTAGTAGAGTGATATAGGCCCAATTATAACTGTTTAAGCCCATCTCTCATTGTTTTCTATTTTGTATTATGATAAACTTCACATTGCTGTCAATGGAAAAAGTGATCATTGCCCAAGAGACTTAGGCCTAGTTCAAAGTGGAAGATATCAACATTCGTGTGTTCTGTTTACTCTTATTACCAATGCTAGAAATGTACGGACGGATATATATCACAGGAATGGTTTTTACTTACACAGTAATGTGAAAAATTATGGTCACAGACGGCGCAGTTCTGATGTAGAAGCTAATTGGTTTTAAATAATTAACATGGGGTGGTAAGATCGCCCTTGTGGTACCCCGTCCAAACGATCCTACCTTTCATCCATAGCCTTGATTGGGGAGCAATGATTCTGTATCAAATTTTGATGGTATTGAAAAAAAAAGTTCATAATAATAATTTATATTACGCACCAGTAATTTAACTTTGTCAAAGCATACGGCACGCCCTAGCTGTCATAAGCCATATTGTTCCTGTCTGCGTCACCTGGATGTCACTTGCAGCAAGGGCTAGCAAACAATTTACCCCAGTGGAGCACTAGATTCAAATACAAATATGATGAACATCATGATGTATACATCGTAGTGTTTTTCATTGCTGGTATGTAGTAAGAGATGAGGGAGGCCTGGGAGTATTCTAGGTGGGAACGGTCTATCGTGGCACTTCAACCTTCACTCAACTCGGCAGACATCTCTTCCAAATGGACCGAGACAACTTCATCGCTTGACTGAAATCACACCATTTCATTGGAATAATTTGTACGGTACTTGGAGTCACAAAAGTTTTTCCAAGAGATCATATATATCATCACAGTTGTCCAAGCTTGCTAAGCTGAACCATTGAATTTCAATGGCTTAACTCATAGCCACATAGGTTATAGGGTCAGTGGTAATTAATATGATAATGCCCGTACATGTACCCACAAGTACAGGCGTGGGCTAGTTGATATTCTCAATGTATTGCTGTACTATTGATTATTGAATAGTTGTGAATCGATTCAAGACTAAGTAGATTTGTTCACAATATTAAACTGGTACATATTTTAGTGAAAATGGGTGAGTTGGCCTATGTGTTCTAATTTTGCTGTACAGCTCAAATTATTATTTCAAGAGCCAAATTATATTACTTAGGTGCCTAGGCCAACTAGCATATTTAAAAAAAATTGTAAAATCTTAGCTTCAATTGCACGATATTTGTACCATAGATTCAATTATGAATATCTCCAAGGAAGGTATTATGAGTAGAAATTTTGCTGTGAACCTAATAATCAGTTTGAGCAATACCGAATATTAGGTTAATGCTGTTTGCCATGCAGATTACAGTAATATCACATTTTATTGTAGGCCCTAGCATTGCTTTCTGTGTGGCACTGCCAAAGTTTTGTCTTAGGCTCCTGTATTTTTCTGTGGTTTCCTACCATTAATTATTGTCTATTACTCTACATGTTTCTTTCTGTAGAATGGTAATCTATGCCAGTGTTGAGCAAATGTTAGGCCTAGTTATTATCGGATGCAGCAGAACTCAATTGGTCGAGATTTCTTCATCTTGACTGGTCTATTTTGCCTTCCAGTTTTTCTCATCTTCTAAGCCTTCTCCCTTTGCCACTTTTCGTTTTTTTTCAACCAAAATCTGGTACTTCACCAAAAACTGGTACTTTCACTGTAAAGTGAAAACAATTGAATGCTATGTTGAAAATATCTGTGAACGCCTAGGATCAGTCTTTTTTAGAACATCCAGTCAATAAGCAAAATCTATCGGCCAATATTGCACAGTTTATATAACTTGCCCCAAATGTGGCCTACGCCATTGTGGTGCAGTTAACTCATGAATCACCATATTTTATGATAACTTGCTGGTAGTTTTGCATGTTGATGGATACAAGTAATAGATGTAATGCAATTTGTGAATCCAGCTCTTCCCAACTGCATTAAGCAATGTTGGAATCAATTTCATTTGAATTGGCCAATCTGAACTTTAAATACATTGTAAAAGCTAGTTAAGAGCCAGACTGCTATATTTACCAATTGATAACTGGATAATCAGCTACCATCTACGAAAAAGATCAGAAGCAATGCATCGAGACCCGTGGCCGAGTGGTAACACACTGAACCATCATTCGGGAGACCGGGGTTCGATTCCTGCCATGGTCGATCATCCTGAGAGGAGTTTTTCGTGGTTTCCCTCTGGCGTTCAGGTTGATACTGGGATGGCTCCTTAACAGGCCACGACTGACTCCTTCCCACCATCCAAAACACCTGATGAAATAACCTTCCATCTCATTCATCATCCACCGACGCCAATAGATCGTAGCCATCAATATAGTGCGTCGTTAAGACCCAATGTAAAAAAAAAGCAATG
Organism: Brachyptera risi; assembly: GCA_964007535.1. Lineage (NCBI taxonomy): Eukaryota > Metazoa > Arthropoda > Insecta > Plecoptera > Taeniopterygidae > Brachyptera > Brachyptera risi. The sequence continues at coordinate 37,285,748 of OZ023327.1, forward strand.
CAATTATACAACTATGTTCTATACATTGAAATATGAGCCTAATATGTACGATTTGATTTGAAATTGCGAATCTCAGAAATGTACACGACAACGCATGTCATGGCTAAATATGTTTGGATAGATAATATTTCAACATGTAAGCCTATATAGGCCTACTACTTGCACATAGTAGAGGGGAATATGTCAAGCTTTGTTGAGCTTTCTAGTTTTTATGGTCACTAGAGAAGATAATAAAGAAATAAGATGATAATTACCTGGATAATAAATGCTGACGTAAATCTTGCCCTCGGAACTGGCTAGAATTTGACGACATTTACACGTAGGCAATTCATCGTAAAGGTAATGCCACTAGAGCTGCTTCCATCATGGTGAAAATGGTCTAATGTTAAAAGGATAGGAAATATGCCATGTTGCTCATCTTGTTACGTAATTGATAGTCATAGGATTCTGTTTATCCAAAGTAAAAAATTAAATTTCAGAAGATATGTCAGTAGCCTACGATGTAGGTATTGGTCGATCAAAATTGAACGCTGTCATCTTCAAAAGGTTTAAAATAGTCGATTAATTATCACTTACGGTTCACCAATACTGACCGTGAATTAACGTAAGGAAACTAATTCTTACGATAAATCTAAAAAAAGATGGTATTGGACAGATGATTAACAAATTAATGGTGGCAATATCTTCAAAAACTAAGTCAAGGAAGCCTATGAAGCATATGTAATCTTCAATACAACTTCAATTACGTCGTATAATATTTGGCGCTGATACTTTCCTTGAAGTTGGCTTGTATAGAACTGCTTGTCGATTTTGACTGAATTAAAAAAAGGTATGTTTTATCACTCAAAAGTACTGATAAATCAGATTAGAAGCAGAAGATACACATCCGTTGTTTATAACACGATACCATGGTTACGAGAAAACCAAAAGTGGGTGCTACCCACATTTTTTTGGTTTTTATTCAATTATGAAATATTTAGG
>OZ023327.1:37296728-37374228 GCA_964007535.1 Brachyptera risi
ACGCATGTCATGGCTAAACATGTTTGGATTGATAATATTTCAACATGTAAGCCTATATAGGCCTACTACTTGCACATAGTAGAGGGGAATATGTCAAGCTTTGTTGAGCTTTCTAGTTTTCATGGTCACTAGAGAAGATAATAAAGAAATAAGATGATAATTACCTGAATAATAGATGCTGACGTTAATCTTGCCCTCGGAACTGGCTAGAATTTGACGACATTTACACGTAGTTTCGGCAATTCATCGTAAAGGTAATGCAACTAGAGCTGCTTCCATCATGGTGAAAATGGTCTAATGTTGAAAGGATAGGAAATATGCCATTTTGCTCATCTTGTTACCTAATTGATAGTCATAGGCCCTATTCTGTTTATCCAAAGTAAAAAATTAAATTTCAGAAGATATGTCAGTAGCCTACGATGTAGGTATTGGTCGATCAAAATTGAACGCTGTCATCTTCAAAAGGTTTAAAATAGTCGAATAATTATCAGTGTATATACTTACGGTTCACCAATACTGACCGTAAATTAACGTAAGGATACTAATTCTTACGATAAATCTAAAAAAGATGGTATTGGACAGATGATTAGCAAATTAATGGTGTCAATATCTTCAAAAACTAAGTCAAGGAAGCCTATGAAGCATATGTAATCTTCAATACAACTTCAATTATGTCGTATAATATTTGGCGCTGATACTTTCCTTGAAGTTGGCTTGTATAGAACTGCTTGTCGATTTCGACTGAATTAAAAAAAGGCTGGTTTTATCACTCAAAAGTACTGATGAATCAGATTAAAAGCAGAAGATAATATAAACACATCCGTTGTTTATAACACGTTACCATGGTTACGAGAAAACCAAAAGTGGGTGCTACCCACATTTTTTTCGGTTTTTATTTAGTTATAAAATATTTAGGCTACGTGGACAAAAGTTATTATCGTATGGCCGTAGATTATAACTAATTACAACTTTTAAGCGCTTAAATTTCTAATTTACCTGGAAAACCAGCGATTCTATTAACGCGCAAGCAAAAGTCTACGCCACAACAAAAAGTGGGCGTGGCCAAAGCAGTTTTCCTTTAATTCATTAATTAGAAAATATACAGGCTATGTGGACAAGTTTTATTACTACGTAGTCGAAGATTGTACAAATTTGCATAATCCAAGCTCAATTATTTTCAATTTACGTAGAAATTCAGCGATTCTACGCGACGAAGAGGTTTTTTCGGTCCCTTCTGAATCAAACATATGAGTGTGTTTCCACAGTGTGGTGAACACGCTAAAAACGGTGAGTTTTACTTGTGTAAACTGTCTGGACCTGGCTACCTCACTCTTGGATGAAGCCAGATCTACGCAAGAGAAATGTATGTTGATGTTAACGCAACAAAATGAATTCATACTCAAACAAAGTCAGGAGTTAGCAAGGCAGGAGAAGAACATGCATGAGATAGAAGAAGGAATTAAGAATCTTTCAAAGGAAAATAACATTTGTAAAAAGCAGATGGGGGGCGTTGTCCTACCTGTCAAAACGGTAGGCAGTGAAAAGCCCGCCAATCTAGATCATCATGTGGGACCTTCGCGAAACGAACAGGTTAAGATGCTACTAGTCGGTCGCGATTTCAGCATAAAATGGATGTATTTTCATTCAACTCTCATGAGCCAACGACACGTTCGATGACTTTCAAATTTCGAATGTAATTCAGTCACAGGTCAATCTGATTTATCGATGTACTTTTGTATCTCAAATATTTTTTTGTTCATATATAAACTTCAATCAAACTAAGGCGAAATTCAGTGATTTTTCTGATTTCATGTCATGTAATAGCGCCTCGGTGATCGCGCACACATGACATTTAATTTACGTTACAGTCAAGATACATCCTTTAACTATACACCCCAAAAATTTGACAACAATCGCTCGATTGGTTTCTTCACAGTTACTGTTTACAATTAGCGTGTTTTTCTAGTGTGACCACATTACACATTTTTTAATATATCTAAAGAAACTCAAACGCCTGAGGGGTATACGCCTTCTTATACATATTTGTACATTGGGTAGTCTATCGATGTCACCCGATAACACGTCGTACACAATCATTCACCGCCGAGTCAAAAGAGATTATTTATTAGCAAAAATATGTCAAGATAAGAACGCAAAGGACAGATGATATTTGCCGCTACCTCATTTGGCGTATCGACACACCAAGCCGTTTGTGCTAATTGATAGTGGAGACGCTCGATCGGTTCTGTCACATTCAGACTAGAAGTCATTTTGTCAAAACGTATCAACTAGAAGTCGGCTAAAAGTAGAGATTGCTAAAGCAATCATTTGACCATGTGGACTGTGTGTATGTTTTCGCAGAAAAAAATGTTTCATTTACTGGTACAAAATGACCTAGAAGTCTCAAACTAAAACATTACTTTACATTCATTAATATACCAAAAATGTGATGCTATCGATTAGGTAATCGTATTGAATTATGAAACCAATTAAAAAATTAGTAAATACTAAACATACTTGTGTTATGCCTAGGTTGGTTAGTTGTCACCTCACGGTCATAGAACATTGTTATTGATTATTGACTGCTATTAGTTTTTTCACGCTTTTTTCACACACAGCCCTCTCCATCTTTGCACAACTCTTTGCACAACCATTTACGAATTCATGTTTTAAGAAGTTTTATAGGTTCTATATGATTCTTGCCATTTATTTCTACATCTAAACTACCTGCCCATATAACTAGCCTCACCAACTTCCATCTATCAAATACAACCTGAAATCTTTCCTACTCCAGAACCCCTTCTATGACCTCAATGAATTCCTTACTTCGAAGTCACACTAGAGTTAGACAATCATTGCATCATAGCATAGTCCTATATAATATTCTGTCTTCTTCAATCATATCTCTCTGTCTCCTCATTTTTATATCTGGTTGTAAGTTTTTATATTTCCTATATTTGTACCATGTGCGAATCTTTGGACTAAATAAAATGAAAAATAAAAAATAGTCATGTTATTGTTATTATTGAAAATGATCATTATATACGGCGCCGCGCGGCAGTCGATATCTTCTATTTATATTGGGTTTAACGACGGATTGTACTGATGATCAGCCTGATCTATTGGCTTCGGTGAATGATATATGAGATACTGGGATAATGAGAAGAAAAGTTATGTTATTATGCTTTTTGGGGATAGTGGGAAGGAGTCGTCCTTAGCCTGTTCCATGTATCAACCTGAACGACAGAGGGCAAGCACGATGCACCTCTGACCTCAGTCAGGATAGTCGACCAGGACGGAAATCGAATCCCGGTCTCCTGAATTATGGTTCAGTGCGCTAGCCAATCGACCACCAGTGTCAGTTGCACAGTAAATATCCAAAACGAAGCTGAAGGCCTTCCGAAATATAGGTCACTGATGCCAGGAGCCACGACCTTTCGTCATTTCACTCATCCTCATTCCTTTAATTCGTATAACGATTCATTCATCACGTAAGCAGAACGAGAATTCTTATTTCTCATGAATGATCCATTCACATAATCATGGATGAGCGTAAGCGAAGAATCAATATGGCCGTTAACATTAAAAAATAAAAATGTCACAATAAATATGTTGATGAAACGTAATAATACTTGTAAAAAATTTTTTGGTGTCCTTCTTCCCCCTTGGCATTACCGAACAAGACATCATAGAGAGAGACCATTCTGTGTGGTTCTTATCCTTGGTCAGGACTCACGTCATAGTCCTGTGTTGACGCTGGGAGTGTCCATGTCGGGACTGACAATTCCTTATGCGCGTCACAAAATAATTACGGAAAACTACAACAAAAATAAAGATTCAGACCACCAAAAAATCGATAATGATTTCGATCGATATTCCATTTATCATTTCGATTCGATCGAATGGAATTCCTAATATTTCAATATTTTCGATCGATTTTCGATAAAGTACTGTTCGGTATCGCTCACAAATTCTCGCTCCCTACAAATAATGTATGCATTCAAAAAATTATATTTATAGACAGTCTATTCAGTATTCTGTTCTACAAACGAAATCAGATAATATATGAAGTTTTACATCTCGTAAATGAAATATACAAAATTGGGTTATTTAAATCGTGATAATGTGTACTTAATCGGCCCTACGAGCAAAGGTCTCATCATGGACATATAATAGTAACTGGTCTCATCCTCCTCAGGGTTCAAGTAATTGCTGAATGCTGTCATACCAGAATAGACCTCTACTGGTTTTGAGTAAAATCGGGTATTTTGGCAAATTCCCATAAGAGAATAACAACGGGTTATTTTTGTCAATTTTATTCAAACGCCGAGATGAAATTTCAACAGAATGGTAATATGATCTCGATAGGCCCTTACCTACATGTTTTTACGAAGTTACAATTAATTTGGTTCGGTCGTTTTCAAAAAAATTATATATTATATTGAAAAAATGAAACAATTGCAATTCCCTGAAAATAATTGAGTGGTTTTTTGATTTTTCACTTTTTGATTGAATTTTTTCGAGACGTAAAACAGTCCGATGGATCCGAATCTGGACACGAAATCTCGCTAAAAAATTCCAATCGACCGCAACGTCGCCCGAAGGTTCCGGCTATTTCGATGCCGGGCGGCGGCGCCGTCGTCGATCCGAGTGCGGTAGCGCGATGCGGTCTTCAGATTCAGGCGGCAATTAATCTTGCCTCTGGAGCCGATGAAAATTTCACCGTCGGCAAAAAACGTTGCCAAAGTTGTGACCGGAAAATACGTCCGAAACGGTCGAAGGACGGCCGCCGGCTGCTTTACGGACCCTCCTGCAAAGTCCGTTTACACGAAAAATGACCCAAAATGGCCACCATCGGGACGAGAAAGGCGATTAGAAGAAATTAATTTCTGGGTTTCAAACTGGCCAATCAGGTCGGGGTAGGATTTGTGATACCCACCTATACCTTGATCTCGGATACGGAACAGATTCTTTTCGAAAGTGAAATGCTCGCCATTTCCACATCGGTGACCCGATTCAGCGAGTTTTCCAGCACGTGAATTCGGATAAGATAATGTACGAATTTATCGAAAAAAAATCGCATACAATTCGATTGACGATTTTTTTTTGAAATGTGTCGGCCGCCGTGGTCACAAAGAAAAACATGCCGTGGCGGGTGAACGGGTGAGCCAAATCGATCGGGGTTAAAACCACAGGATAGGAGACGACGTTTTCCCGAACTGTTCTCGGAAAATCCATTTTCCGAGCAATGGTGTAGGCGGCCGAAGAGTGCTCACCTTCCCGGTGATATTGCGAGTTACCAGACAAACGCACGAACTCGAGATGAACAGATTCGGAAAGGTCTAGTCGAGTCCTTTCATAAGAGTGCCGGTCGAATAAGATGGGACTCCTGGTTCGACCGGATACGTGTCGGCGCGGTCCCGCGGACTTTCGACGCCGCCGCCGTCGACGGAAGTGCGTAAGGGGAATGCAGTTTCTAGATTCTGGCGGGGATCGATCACCTCTATCACCGGGGAAAATTTCGTAGTCGTCGGACATTTGCGGAAGATATTTGTGAAAAACTCGTTTTTCCGGCAATGAAAGACAAGTCCGCAGGACTCGAACCCCGAACCCCCGCGACGGTTTTCGGCAAGAGGTGGAGAATTATCGTACTATTTTGGTGTACGACATTCACCGAAAACGAGAAAAACTTTCCCGGGGGTGTTCGGGGTTCGATTCCCGCGAACTCGCAATTTGTCTTTGGCGAGTATGTTGTGATTGGGCTTCGGAAGTTGGAGGAATAGAAAGTCCGCCTCTGAGAAAAATCTTATCGGGAGTAGAACAATTCTATGGCTGGCAAGTTTCGGTAGAGGCGGACTTTCAACACGACTTTTATATCTTCGAAAACTTAAAAAAAAACGTGATTTAGACACCAAAAAATCGATAATTTCGATCGATATTCAATGAGCCTATCATCATTTCGATTCGTTCGAATGGAATTACTGATTTTCTGATATGTTTGATATAGCACTATTCGGTATCGCTTACAATTTCTTGATTGAACGGCAACACTACAAATAATGTATTCATTCAAAAAATGATATTAAAATGATATTACATTAATTATTTTATAAACAGTCCTAAATAGACAGTTTCTTCAGTTCTCTGTTTTACAGATGAAATCAGATAACATATGAAGTTATTCCATCTCATGAATGAAATATACAACATTGGGTTATTTAAATCGTGACAATGTGTAGGCCTACTTAATCGACCCTACGACTTACGAGCAATGGTATCATTCTCTTCAGGGCTCAAGTATTTATATATGAGCCTATGAATTAGTGAAAATCATTAAAGTGTTCATGATAAATTAAAAGGTAAATATTTTTTAGAAAACAAGTAGATTTTTGATTTTGAATTGAGAAAGCGATTATTTTTATATCCACTGCAGATTTGGACCCTAAAGATTAGGCGACCATTGGTTGTAGAAATCAACTTTTTTCGATTGAATATACATTTAAAAAAATAGAAATATATCACTATGAGATAGATGAAGAGTAAAAATAAATATATACATAAAAATGAAATGAATGAATAAACATACAAATATTAGAATATGAAAAACTTGTTGACAAATTCATCATTCGTGTAAACTACACGCTCAGCAAAGGATTGCGAGTTCATGATTGTTTTTCCCTTGCGTCCAGTGAATCGTCCATAATAAATATCACGTCAGAGCAGCTGATAACGCTGTAACCTGATCTATTCCTGAGCTCGATCACTTTCAATATCTTCATTCCACTGTATTGAGGGTCTCAATTGACCGTCTATCATGTCAATTATCACTAACGGTTGGAAGCTTCGATTCTGCAAAACGTTAGGCGGCATATTTTGCTTTGACAGTAATAAATCAAACTACCAATTTGTCAGCTGACGGGTCAAACCCTGTAACCTATCTAGGCAACTCAAATTTCGTCCCTGTATAAAGGGCTTGCCTATCTTGCCCGAAATAGTTTTGAGAGTGACTAGTGGAGCCTTAACCTTGACACAGTAGCACATAGTGGGTTGAACAAGAAAAATACAGTATCTGCTGATTCTGTTATCGACAACAAGAAATATATTAATAACTTGCCGAATACTCAGACTCAACGAGAAGAGACAAATGACGAAGCAATTGTCAACGATGGCTTCAAGGAGGTTTGATACAAGAAAATACGAGAAAGAAAAACAATGGTGAAAACTTCCCCAATCATTGGCACAGGAGAGAATAAAAATGGAAACGCAGGCCTCTTAGTTGCAAAAACGAAAATTTGGCTACACTTGTGGAGACTAGATGAGGATGTAACACCTGAAATTGTTATGGACTACATTAAGATGCTACTAGTCGGTCGCGATTTCAGCATAAAATGGATGTATTTTCATTCAACTCTCATGAGCCAACGACACGTTCGATGACTTTCAAATTTCGAATGTAATTCAGTCACAGGTCAGTCTGATTTATCGAGGTATTTTTGTATCTCAAATATTTTTTTGTTCATATATAAACTTCAACCAAACTAAGGCGAAATTCAGTGATTTTTCTGATTTCATGTCATGTAATAGCGCCTCGGTGATCGCGCACACATGACATTTAATTTACGTTACAGTCAAGATACATCCTTTGACTATACACCCCAAAAATTTGACAACAATCGCTTGATTGGTTTCTTCACAGTTACTGTTTACAATTAGCGTGTTTTTCTAGTGTGACCACATTACACATTTTTTAATATATCTAAAGAAACTCAAACGCCTGAGGGGTATACGCCTTCTTATACATATTTGTACATTGGGTAGTCTATCGATGTCACCCGATAACACGTCGTACACAATCATTCACCGCCGAGTCAAAAGAGATTATTTATTAGCAAAAATATGTCAAGATAAGAACGCAAAGGACAGATGATATTTGCCGCTACCTCATTTGGCGTATCGACACACCAAGCCGTTTGTGCTAATTGATAGTGGAGACGCTCGATCGGTTCTGTCACATTTAGACTAGAAGTCATTTTGTCAAAACGTATCAACTAGAAGTTGGCTAAAAGTAGAGATTGCTAAAGCAATCATTTGGCCACGTGGACTGTGAGTATGTTTTCGCAGAAAAAAATGTTTCATTCATCGGTACAAAATGACCTAGAAGTCTCAAACCAAAACATTACTTTACATTCATCAATATACCAAAAATGTGATGCTATCGATTAGGTAATCGTATTGAATTATGAAACCAATTAAAAAATTGGTAATTACTAAACATACTTGTTTTATGTCTAGGTTGGTTAGTTGTCACCTCACGGTCATAGAACATTGTTATTGATTATTGACTCTTATTAGTTTTTTCACGCTTTTTTCACACACAGCCCTCTCCATCTTTGCACAACCATTTACGAATTCATGTTTTAACAAGTTTTATAGGATCTATATGATTCTTGCCATTTATTTCTACATTTAAACTACCTGCCCATATAACTAGCCTCACCAAACTTCCATCTATCAAATACAACCTGAAATCTTTCCTGCTCCAGAACCCTATGTCCTCAATGAATTCCTTACTTCGAAGTCACACCAAAGAGTTAGACAATCATTGCATCATGGCATAGTCCTATATAATATCATTCTGTCTTCTTCAATCATATCTATCTGTCTCCTCATTTTCATATCTAGTTGTAAGTTTTTATATTTCCTATATTTGTACCATGTGCGAATCTTTGGACTAAATAAAATGAAAAATAAAAAATAGTCATGTTATTGTTATTATTGAAAATGATCATTATATACGGCGCCGCGCGGCAGTCGATATCTTCTATTTATATTGGGTTTAACGACGGATTGTACTGATGATCAGCCTGATCTATTGGCTTCGGTGAATGATATTTAAGATACTGGGATAATGAGAAGAAAAGTTATGTTATTATGCTTTTTGGGGATAGTGGGAAGGAGTCGTCCTTAGCCTGTTCCATGTATCAACCTGAACGACAGAGGGCAAGCACGATGCACCTCTGACCTCAGTCAGGATAGTCGACCAGGACGGAAATCGAATCCCAGTCTTCTGAATTATGGTTCAGTGCGCTAGCCACTCGACCACCAGTGTCAGTTGCACAGTAAATATCCAAGACGAAGCTGAAGGCCTTCCGAAATATAGGTCACTAATGCCAGGAGCCACGACCTTTCGTCATTTCACTCATCCTTATTCCTTTAATTCGTATAACGATTCATTCATCACGTAAGGAGAACGAGAATTCTTATTTCTTATGATCCATTCACATAATCATGGATGAGCGAAAGCGAAGAATCAATTTGGCCGTTAACATTAAAAAATAAAAATGTCACAATAAATATGTTGATGAAACGTAATAATACTTATAAAAAAATGTTTTGTGTCCTTCTCCCCCCTTGGGATTACCGAACAAGACATCATAGAGAGATACCATTCTGTGTGGTTCTTATCCTCCGTCAAGACTCACGTCATAGTCCTGTGTTGACGCTGGGAGTGTGCATGTCGGGACTGACAATTCCTTATGCGCGTCACAAAATAATTACGGAAAACTACAACAAAAATAAAGATTCAGACCACCAAAAAATCGATAATGATTTCGATTGATATTCCATTTATCATTTCGATTCGATCGAATGGAATTCCTAATATTTCAATATTCTCGATCGATTTTCGATAAAGTACTATTCGGTATAGCTCACAAATTCTCGCTCGAACGGCAACCCTACAAATAATGTATGCATTCAAAAAATTATATTTATGGACAGTTTCTTCAGTATTCTGTTCTACAAACGAAATCAGATAATATATGAAGTTATTTCATCTCGTGAATGAAATATACAAAATTGGGTTATTTAAATCGTGATAATGTGTAAGCCTACTTGATCCACCCTACGAGCAGAGGTCTCATCCTCTTCAGGGTTCAAGTATTTGCTGATTGCTGTCATACCAGAATAGACCTCAACTGGTTTTGAGTAAAATCGGGTATTTTGGCAAATTCCCATAAGAGAATAACAACGGGTTATTTTTGTCAATTTTATTCAAACGCCGAGATGAAATTTCAACAGAATGGTAATATGATCTCAATAGGCCCTTACCTACATGTTTTTACGAAGTTACAATTAATTTGGTTCGGTCGTTTTCGAAAAAATGATATATTATATTGAAAAAATGAAACAATTGCAATTTCCTGAAAATAATTGAGTCGATTTTTGGTTTAACACTTTTTAATTGAATTTTTCGAGACGTAAAATAGTCCGCAGGATCCGAATCTGGACACGAAATCTCGCTAAAAAATTCCAATCGACCGCAACGTCGCATGAAGGTGCCGGTTATTTCGATGCCGGGCGGCGGCGTCGTCGTCGATGAGTGCGGTAGCGCGATGCGGTCTTCAGATTCAGGCGGCAATTAATCTTGCCTCTGGAGCCGATGAAAATGTAACCGTCGGCAAAAAACGTTGCCAAAGTTGTGACCGGAAAATACGTCCGAAACGGCCGAAGAACGGCCGCCGGCTGCTATACGGACCCTCCTGCAAAGTCCGTTTACACGAAAAATGACCAAAAATGGCCACCATCGGGACGAGAAAGGCAGTCAGAAGAAATTAATTTCTGGGTTTCAAACTGGCCAATCAGGTCGGGGTAGGATTTGCGATTCCCACCTGTACCTTGATCTCGAATACGGAACAGATTCTTTTCGAAAGTGAAATGCTCGCCATTTCCACATCGGTGACCCGATTCAGCGAGTTTTCCAGCACGTGAATTCGGATAAGATAATGTACGAATTTATCGAAAAAAAATCGCATACAATTCGATTGACGATTTTTTTTTGAAATGTGTCGGCCGCCGTGGTCACAAAGAGAAACATGCCGTGGCGGGTGAACGGGTGAGCCAAATCGATCGGGGTTAAAACCACACGATAGGAGACGACGTTTTCCCGAACTGTTTTCGGAAAATCCATTTTCCGAGCAATGGTGTCGGCGGCCGAAGAGTGCTCACCTTTCCGGTGATATTGCGAGTTACCAGACAAACGCACGAACTCGAGATGAACAGATTCGGAAAGGTCTAGTCGAGTCCTTTCATAAAAGTGCCGGTCGAATAAGATGGGACTCCTGGTTCGACCGGGTACGTGTCGGCGCGGTCCCGCGGACTTTCGACGCCGCCGCCGTCGACGGAAGTGCGAAAGGGGAATGCAGTTTCTAGATTCTGGCGGGGATCGATCACCTCTATCACCGCGGAAAATTTCGTAGTCGTCGGACATTTGCGGAAGATATTTGTGAAAAACTCGTTTTTCCAGCAATGAAAAAGACAAGTCCGCAGGACTCGAACCCCGAACCCCCGCGACGGTTTTCGGCAAGAGGTGGTGAATTATCGTACTTTTTAGGTGTACGACATTCACCGAAGACGAGAAAAACTTTCCCGGGGGTGTTCGGGGTTCGATTCCCGCGAACTCACAATTTGTCTTTGGCGAGAATGTTGTGATTGGGCTTCGGAAGTTGGCGGAATAGAAAGTCCGCCTCTGAGAAAAATCTTATCGGGAGTAGAACACTTTTGTGGCTGGCAAGTTTCGGTAGAGGCGGACTTTTATCACGACTTTTATATCTTCGAAAACTTGAAAGAAACGTGATTTAGACACCAAAAAATCGATAATTTCGATCGATATTCAATAGGCCTATCATCATTTCGATTCGTTCGAATGGAATTCCTGATTTTCTGATATGTTTGATATAGCACTATTCGGTATCGCTTACAATTTCTTGATTGAACGGCAACACTACAAATAATGTATTCATTCAAAAAATGATATTAAAATGATATTACATTAATTATTCTATAGACAGTTCTATATGGAAAGTTTCTTCAGTTCTCTGTTTTACAGATGAAATTAGATAACATATAAAGTTATTCCATCTCATAAATGAAATATACAACATTGGGTTATTTAAATCGTGATAATGTGTAGGCCTACTTAATCGACCCTACGACTTACGAGCAATGGTATCATCCTCTTCAGGGCTCAAGTATTTACATATGAGCCTATAAATTAGTGAAAATCATTAAAATGTTCATGATAAATTAAAAGGTAAATATTTTTTAGAAAACAAGTAGATTTTTGATTTTGAATTGAGAAAGCGATTATTTTTATATCCACTGCAGATTTGGACCCTAAAGATTAGGCGACCATTGGTTGTAGAAATCAACTTTTTTCGATTGAATATACATTAAAAAAATAGAAATATATCAATATGAGATAGATGAAGAGTAAAAATAAATATATACATAAAAATGAAATGAATGAATAAATATGCAAATATTAGAATATAAAAAACTTGTTGACAAATTCATCATTCGTGTAAACTACACTTTCAGCAAAGGATTGCGAGTTCATGATTGTTTTTCCCTCGCATCCAGTGAATCGTCCATAATAAATATCACCTCAGAGCAGCTGATAACGCTGTAACCTGATCTATTCTTGAGCTCGATCACTTTTAATATCTTCATTCCACTGTATTGAGGGTCTCAATTGACCGTCTATCATGACAATTATCACTAACGGTAGGAAGCTTCAATCCTGCAAAACGTTCGGCGGCATAGTTTGCTTTGACAGTAATAAATCAAACTACCAATTTGTCAGCTGACGGGTCAAACCCTGTAACCTATCTAGGCAACTCAAATTTCGTCCCTGTATAAAGGGCTTGCCTATCTTGCCCGAAATAGTTTTGAGAGTGACTAGTGGAGCCTTAAAGGGAAAATTCATGATATTAAGATGCTAACATGTGAACAGTTGAATGCAAGGGGTGATTATAGCTCTTTCAAAATAGGCGTATGTAGTATGTTATTGGATACATTCAACAACCCGTCATTTTGGCCAGAGGGTGCGGCAATAAAAAGGTTTTTTCTACCTCGTCAGTTGACGTCGATAGTAACATAAACATGTTGAATCAAATGAATATGTTACATATAAACATTAGAAGTTTCAGTTGTAAAATAGATTTATTAGAAATCGAGCTAGAAACACCAAGTACGACTGCAAACGTCGATATACTGTGCATATCCGAACATTGGCTATCGTGTGAACAAAGTAAGTCAGCTGTGTTATCCAATTACAGCTTGGCAGTGAGTTTTAATCGCAAAACACAGAGAGGTGGTGGAGTTTGTGTTTACCTAACACTAGGCAAACGCGTTATGTGTTTCCGCGTTGATGGATGAGCTGGAACATATCAACTTATCTTTGGATTGGTTATTATATATATATATATATACACCTTGAGATCCAAACCATTACATCACTGCCATCTTATTTCCCTTTAATAATTTATATGATAATAAAGAAGGCTTTGTTTTAATCGTTTACAATCAAGTGGTGACACTTGTTGCTTTGATTTAATAGGTATCTTAATAGCTTTGAATAATTGACACAAATAACATTATATATTTTTTCACATCAAAACGGCTGATCCGATTTGAGTAAAAGTTCGGAATAATGTGTATTATTATGTTGTTCGAGTTCTGTAAAAATAAGAAAAATTTCGGAGAACATTCACTTTGTCATTTTTTCCGCCTGGCTTATTCATATGGGTTTTTTGAAAACTTCAAAATGATTTATCTCAAGAATTGTTAAGGCGATTTTGCCTCAAAACTATACAGCATCAAGTCAGATAGGGGTTCATGTGTGTGCCAAGTTTCATCATGATCTGAATTTCTGTTTGACCTGTAGAGCGCGAACAAAAAAACAAAAACAAAAAAAAAAAAAAAAAAAAAAAAAAAAAAAACACCTTCGATTTTTCAAGTACAGTGTAATTGAGTCTTCGCTACGCTCATCCAAAAAATAAGCTTTTTCAATTCAAAATCAGGGAAGATATGAATAAAATGGCAGAAGAAACATTATTTGAAATATGTGCACTAGAGATCACATCTCCCATTCAGATCATTGTTATAGTTTGTTATAGAACACCAATACATACAAATGAGAATATGTTTTCTAAAAAACTTTCTGAACTACTTGAATATGTTACATTATACGATAAAAAGATTGTATTGTGTGGTGATTTAAATATGGACATAAATAGCCGTATATCAGGGCCTCTACTTGAGGAAGCAGCAGCTATAGCCAACTGCACAGTGTTAAACAGAGAACCGACTAGAATAGCAAGGTTGAATGATGTATAGTGACATCCTCGGCTATAGACAATGTTTTAACAAACAGTAGTCATGTCAGACTTATACGTAACATAGATTTAGGACTTTCTGACCATCTTGGACAACTAATTGATATCCAAATCAATAAGAAAGGGGAAGAAAGTGATGTAAATAATAAAAATTGCTTTAGGATAAAGAGGATGTTCAGTAATAAACAAATCGATTTTTTTGTTTTACTACTAAGCAATGTTAATTGGGAAACAATTTACAATATAAAGAATGTTAACATAATGTTTAGACATTTTATGAGGATATTCAATGTTAATTTTAATACAGCTTTTCCACTGGTGAAAATAAGAGCTAAAGTAGCTAAAACAAAGTCAACAAATAAATGGTATACTCATGAGTTAAAACTCCTTGGGTTAGAGGTGAAGAAGCTATATGCAATATTTAAAGAGTCTGGTAGTAATATAAGTAAAATAAAGTAATTAAATCTGGAAAAGAGATACTCGTCTGAAATATTATACTCAAAGCGTATGGAAAGTAGTAATGTGATGAAAAGTTATCATAATAAGACCAAGGCTGCATGGAACCTAATAAAACAAAATGAAAATAGGGAAGTAGCAATGATAGATATCATTAGATTAGCCAATCCAAAAGATGGAAAGATAGAATTATCAATTCAAGACATGTCAAATATATTCAATAATTATTTCAAGAACACTGTTGGTACCAATGAGGAGAATTTTTCCTCAACTCAGGAAAATAACTATAATGACTTCAATGTTGGCGGAGGAAACCAAAACTTATTCTTGTTTCCATTAAAATTGAAGGAGTTCTATGACATCATAGATAAAGTTTCAAAGAAAAGATCATCGGGCTACGACGATGTCCCATGTAATATAATAAAATATGCAGCAGTGCATATTGCTATGCCTCTAATTTACATTATCAACGAATCATTCACTCAAGGAATACTTTCTGATTTACTGAAAAAAACAGTGATGAATCCTATTTACAAAAAAGGAGATAGAACAGTTGTTGAGAATTATAGACCAGTTGCTTTATTGTCAGTTTTCTCAAAAATATTCGAAAACGCTTTCTGTACAAGACTAACGTCTTTCTTGGATAAATATTCAATTGTTTGCAAAAACCAACATGGTTTTAGAAAAAAACATAATACAGTTACTGCGGTGAATATTTTTGTGCATGATCTCACCACAGCATTAAATTCAAATAATTTAGCATAATTATGGTATATTTTACGATTATTCAAAAGTGTTTGATACGGTAAACCACACATTGCTATTGCATAAGCTCAGAATAATGGGAATAAACGGGAAAGCAAACAATTGGATTAGGTCTTTTCTCTTGGATAGGAAACAAGTAGTCAAGCTGTTTAACAACATGGGGCATGTCATTTCCGAGGAAGTCACTATAAATGTTGGTGTTCCTCAGGGATCAACGATCGCACCTCTTCTTTACATATTGTTTGTAAATAACATTCCTCAAAATGTTACTAATGGGTATCTTACAACTTATGCAGATGACACGACTCACCTCGTTTATAATGATCCTGAAAGGATACATGAGGAATGCACTACTGCTATTGAACAAATGGTCAATTGGAGTAAAGAGAATAGATTGCATTTAAATGAGAGAAAAACTGCAATAATGCGTTTTAGTAAAAATAAACATAACATAGATTATAATAGTAGTCCTTTGCTGTACTTGAACGGCAAAAGTATTGAAGTAGTTGGTCACGCAAAGTTTTTAGGAATTTATATCGATGAAGAATCAAATTGGAATATTCACATAAACAAACTATGTAAGACGGTAGCCTCTGGCTGTTTTCTGGTGAAACGAATGATGTAAATATGCAACTTTGATATTGCTGAAATGATTTATTACGCTTACATACAATCAAAGATAGAATATGGCATAGTATTATGGGGACAGTTCTCACTTATGAAAAAACTGTTCGTTTTACAAAAGAGATCGGTCAGAATTCTCGCAAATGTCAGCTACAACCCAACTACACCCGGTATTTTCTACAAAGATTCCTGTAAATCGCTATTTATAAAATTTAAAATTATGACTGTACCTTCATTATATATGTTCAACTCAATATTATTTGTTGTAGAACATGAACACATGTCAATAGAAGGTAACAGGATACATGATCATAGCACAAGGACAAATAAAGACCTAAGATCACTTACCAAAATTGCACATAAAAGTCCGATATCAAATGGAATCAGATTGATGAATAATCTCCCTCTAGAACTAAAATCAGTGAAGGAAAATAAGGATTTTGAAATTAAATTGAAAATGTACTTTATTAGAAATGTTTTTACTCTGTAAACGAATTTCTGAACGATCATCAATGGTAAACAGAATATTCGACATGCATAAGTCATTATGTTAATTATTATTATTATTGTAAATATTAGCTATATTGTATCAATATTTTGCATTCTATATTTCATTTATATATTTGTATTGACCTTTCTTATATCATGTATATGATCAATTGAAGAATAAAAACATTTATCATTATTATTATTATTATTATTATTATTATTACATTTTAAAATGAACCCATGATAATAATTTGGTGATTAACTCGAGCAAAACAAAATTAATACACATTTGCTCACCTCACAGCGATCTAAAACTTCATCCGGTCAACATAATCTATCATTCTTATAATTGCTTACATAACTTAATTGGACAGAATCACTGTAATACTTGTTTTGACAAGATTATCAAGGTGAATACTTATGTATACATAGGAGTGACCATTGACAGTAATTTGACAGTAATTTGACAGAAACGCTTCTACTGCTCATTTAAATAGAATAACCTTTTTGCAAAACAATATGATCAAGTCAATTGCACCATTAGAGATTAAATTAAAATATATTGATAACATTGCAGCCCTTTATCATTATTCTAAACTACTACCCGTTCACAGCCTTTTTCTATACAAATTTATCATCAACTTCTACTATTCTCAACAATACAAAGCACTCTAAACCAAGTCCATAACTACCAGATCAAGTGGTACAATTCTTAAATGATATAACAAATTTCAATAATAAGCATGGTAAGAGACAGCTGCAGTATTCCACTCCAGTTATCTTTAATAAAATACCAGAAAACTTGTTAAATTTACCTAATATCAATTCAGTTAAAAGAGAAATAAAAATTTGGCTACTCGACTTCATTATTAGTAACTCTACTCAAGATATATTCAATTGAACATTCACTGACACACTGTCAATATTATATTATTTGCTGACAATAAATTATCATAGCTTCAACTCGAACTCGATTGAATTTAAACCTAAATGTGATCGACTATAATGGCGATTCTCTCAGCTGGTTGTTATATGTAGTCAAACTCTGTTATAAATTGACAAATTGATTAGGCTATTCGATGACTTGATCATGAATTGAGCCTAATATATAATGAAGAAAAAAAGTTGAGCCAACTGATTGTTCATTTGCGTATTTATTTCATTCTATTTGTATCTCAAAACTCCAATTACATGTCAGGAAGTTTCAGTTCCAATCAATCACCTAGTATTATACTGAATTATTTTGTAGTTATAAGTATCAATCGTATGTCTAATAAGTCCCATATTTTTCCCAACAAGAAATTTTGTTATTGTTTCATAAAAAAATCATCATATATATATATATATATATATATATATATATATATATATATATATATATATATATATATATATATATATATTCTCTCAATTTTTAATGTCGAATGGAAATTTTTATATATTTTGAAATTATAATAATGAGGAGAATGGAAAAGAAAACTCATATATGTATTGTTATATTGTCACATTATAATATCATTGAAATTCGTATAATTCACAAAACTAAACACGCCATCACTATACCTGTAATTATTTTGTATCAGTTATGTTTTTCATGTTAAAATTATAATGCAAACCACAGATAAGCCTGTTTACAGGCTTTGTGGACTATTGTGAACTTTTCTGTTCAATCTTGAATTAACAAATAGATGAATAAATACATGAGAAAAAAAATTATTATTATCAATATTATTATTATTATTATTTATCCATCTATCTATCTATCTATCTATCTATCTATCTATCTATCTATCTATCTATCTATCTATCTATCTATCTATCTATCTATCTATCTATCTATCTATCTATCTATCTATCTATCTATCTATCTATCTATCTATCTATCTATCTATCTATCTATCTATCTATCTATCTATCTATCTATCTATCTATCTATCTATCTATCTATCTATCTATCTATCTATCTATCTATCTATCTATCTATCTATCTATCTATCTATCTATCTATCTATCTATCTATCTATCTATCTATCTATCTATCTATCTATCTATCTATCTATCTATCTATCTATCTATCTATCTATCTATCTATCTATCTATCTATCTATCTATCTATCTATCTATCTATCTATCTATCCATCCATCCATCCATCCATCCATCCATCCATCCATCCATCCATCCATCCATCCATCCATCCATCCATCCATCCATCCATCCATCCATCCATCCATCCATCCATCTATCTATCTATCTATCTATCTATCTATCTATCTATCTATCTATCTATCTATCTATCTATCTATCTATCTATCTATCTATCTATCTATCTATCTATCTATCTATCTATCTATCTATCTATCTATCTATCTATCTATCTATCTATCTATCTATCTATCTATCTATCTATCTATCTATCTATCTATCTATCTATCTATCTATCTATCTATCTATCTATCTATCTATCTATCTATCTATCTATCTATCTATCTATCTATCTATCTATCTATCTATCTATCTATCTATCTATCTATCTATCTATCTATCTATATCTATCTATCTATCTATCTATCTATCTATCTATCTATCTATCTATCTATCTATCTATCTATCTATCTATCTATCTATCTATCTATCTATCTATCTATCTATCTATCTATCTATATATCTATCTATCTATCTATCTATCTATCTATCTATCTATCTATCTATCTATCTATCTATCTATCTATCTATCTATCTATCTATCTATCTATTCATCCATCTATCTATCTATCTATCTATCCATCTATCTATCTATCTATCTATCTATCCATCTATCTATCTATCTATCTATCTATCTATCTATTCATCTATCTATCTATCTATCTATAACATTCTCTCTAGAGAGATCCATGCAACTCACCGCCCTATCTCCATTCTCAGAGACTTGAGATCCGAAATAGATATTCAACTGGAGGCCCATATCCTTGCTGAACACAAATTACAGAGTAATAGTCCGTGCCCTATCGAACAGACTTCTAAACGTACTGAACACAATAATTCATAGTGATCAATCTCATTGTTTCAAAGGCAGATCCTTTTCTGATAATTTGCATCTAATGCGAATTGCCATCGATCTTGGCAATCATATGAACAATCCGCTCGCAGAAGTTTCTCTGGATCAAGCCAGTGCGTTTGATTAAGTCAACCATGGATACCTTCTCGAAACAATGCAGGCGTTCTGGGTTGGTGATTGTTTTGTGTCGTTTCTTAGCACATTGTACTTCAATGCTCGCTGCTCTGTTCTTATAGGCAACACGTTGACAACCTCTCGGGCGTGGGATGTGTCAAGGAGATCTTTCATCAGAGTGCCTTTATTCAGTATCAATTGGACCCTACCTATTGCTGTGTCAGAGGAAAATTGCTCACTACGGTCTTGAAATCCCTTGATCTACGTATGCCCTGGTTACCACAGCATATGCGGATGATGTCTTGGTTTCTATCACGAATGTTCGTTGGTTCAATGGATTGCATAATACTTTCACTGTGTACGGCTCTGCATCGGGCGCTAAACTCTTTACTGCAAAAACTATGAATTGAAATTCAAACAACATGTCACTAAAATCTGCAGAAGTGCATATGCAAAACTCCGTGTATTATACAGTGTCAAGAACTTCCTGCCTTCAACTGTTAGACTCAAACTAACGGATGCGCCGATGCGCTAATACTTTCAAAACTATCGTACTGTGACATTGTGTACGGTCCAAACCTCTCAGCCAGCTCATTAAAGGTAATATAAAGAATCCAAAATGCATGCGTACGATTCGCGTTCGATTATGATCGGGATCATATCACACCAACGATCAACAGAATTGGATGGCTTAAAATGGAAAATAGACTAAAATCACATTGCATCAACAATATCCATTAAGTTATCAATTACAAAACTCCAGAATCTTTTCAAAAAAATTCATAACAGGGGAACCATGCACTCAGCGAACATCAGACATAAGGAAACAACGTACCACATTTCACCGCACAGCTAAATTTCAATCTTCGTTTTCATACATTGCACCAAAACTATATAACAAGGTTCCACCAACTTACAAGAAATTGAAACATCATGCATTTAAATCAAGAATAAAATCAGACTTACTGGAAGAACAAAGGAGAATTTAGAAAATGTTTTGTTCATCTTAGATATAAAATAAAATATAGGGTTATGTGATAGACCAGTCAATGTGACACCAGAATGAAAGCTGATGTCATACACTGAACATCGCCTTTTTGTATATTTATACTTGTATGCAAATGAAGAAGATTTATTATTATTATTAACTAATCAGTGATCACAGCTAAAATCTAGTTTGGCAAGCTTCAAATCAAGAATTTTGAAATCAGCTTTCCTCACTTGCCACATCAAAATTGCTAGAGCCCACTTGTTGATGGAATATATATTTTATATAAATACATTTTTCATCAATTCATGGATTCTCATTTCTCTATACAAATATATTTTATATGTACTTCTCAACTGTATATATAATTTAAAAACACTTTTTGCTAAAAATGTGACAAAATTAATCCTGCGCGAAAGTTATAGACACCGAGGTGAGATGTCCAAAAACGGGACTGTCCCAGGAGAAACGAAACAAATGGATATTCTAACTCTACTTATTATTTCTGAAATAATGGTAGACTACTCAAAACTATGTTGAATAATTTTTTTTTCAAATCGAGTAAAATGTTAATTCTCAAATATAACGTAATCATTTCACTTATTATTCCTGATATAATGTTAGGCTACTCAAAACTATGTTGAAGAATGTTTTTTTAAATTAAGGGTAAAAATGATGAATCTCAAATATACGGTCATTTCACTTATTATTTCTGAAATAATGGTAGGCTACTTGAATATTTTTTTTTTAAATTATGAGTAAAATGTTGATTTTTCACTTATTATTTTTTTTCAAATTATTAGTGAAATGTTGATTCTCAAATCTAACGTAATCATTCAAAAAGGTTCAAAAGGTGTGGTGAAATGGAAATTAGGTAATTGCTGTTGGGCAGAGCAATTTAAATCTTTTGAAACTTCTCGCGGTACTCGTACATGCAGACGCGCAGGCGCTCAGACGTGAGTTGCGCGACGTCGCCATATATACACAGACAGCAAAAGTACTTCCGGTTCGGTGAATAGCCACTTCGCTGTTGGCCAGTGACCTTGTCTGTCAAGCCCTTTGGTATAATATATGAAGATCTTTGGTCCAGCCTAACCTGTCAAACAGTTGTGTTGTGTCGTTGCCATTACCACTAATAACTACCACTAAGTAAAGTAGGGCGCAATCGAAGAGATAGGGCTAAGAGAAGGAGTTTGTAAGCCCAATTTCATACGTTTTGAAATGAACTATTTCATGGATTAACAGGCATTGTATGGAGTATATTATATCCAATTTGAATCGCGGTTGGTCACTTATTATTCAACATATGCGCTCGTGTATTCAATCAAATAGAGCTATAAAGATGTAGCTGAAAGATGTAATAATACAAATGGAAACATTGTTCACAGTAATCTGGGTTTATCTATGAGAATGGTCTTCTACCCAAACCTCCGAATAAAAGAATAATAATAGTAAAAATTAACACGAATAAACGAGTAATAGCGGGTAATGAGAATATATTGATGGCAAGACATATTAGTCTGCATTACTCCATATAGGCCTATAACCTCTCAGAAATTCTACAGAGAACCATATTAGTGTGGATTGATATTAAATCATGGTCTAACTGAGTACACATATTCTTATAGTGTATACTGCCATTTCCGTAAAAAGTGCAGATATAGATAATTTTGAAGAAAAGTGGAGATTATTTCATTCTTTCAGTTCTCGATGTGGTTCTCAATAAGAATTTGATCAAATATAAGGTCTACATTCTATACCACAGAGGAAATCAATATATGTTATCAGTAAATAAAATAATAATGAAATTAAAATTGATAGATTGGCTAAACAAATGAATTTCACTAATTCAGTACTTGAACATTGAAGTGTGGCCGGGTGGGTGGGGAGAGGGACGATGTGTCTTGTGAGATATTGGTGAGCGAACGTTTCCGAGTGCGAAGAGTGGAGTTGGGGTTCAAACGAGTAGAGCCCATCGACTCTTGTTTTGCTGCCACAATATACACTGCTTTTCACGCTTCACGCATGCGTCAGGTGCTTACAGTGACGTGTGGTTGGGCTCACTCACATCTGAGCCCCACGAGATCTACATCATACAGTAGAAACTTGACTGTCGAATACTGAACGATTTTTTCATGTTTGTATCCAATATGAATACTATAGCGGTATTTTTACATCATATTTGAAAATTAAAATGTTTGTATTGAATTACTATTCATTCTATTAATCGAAATTCAATTCATTACTGCCTTTTCTGGAGTGCTGGTGGGGCTCGAGCCCTATAGTGCCCATATGGACCAGCCGCTCCTGGCTACTACTATACCTAGCTGAAATATAACTTACGATAAGTAATATAACCACTTAAACATTAACACCAGGCCTAATTATATATACATAATTATATTAGGCATATATAACCAGGCCTAGGCTATATCCTACTAATTATATTACAATGTTCAATGCTGGGCGTTTCCTAATTCTGGATGAGTCTAGGCCATTGAGTTTCAGGAGAGGCCTATCATTGTTAGCTGGTAGAGTATTCAAAGATAGGCTGGATCCATTAAATGTGTCGGATGACAATCTGATGAAACGGTACAGGTTTCCCAAGACATACCGTCTTGGAACTGTGCAACATTTTGGAAGGCGATTTGACCAGACCGACGGCGAGGTCCCATGCCTTGCCTATTGCAACACAAGTTCTTACTGCGTTGCGATTCTACGCATCTGGAACGTTCCAGTTCGTCATGGGCAATGTAACAGGCATAAGACTAGCCAGTTGCTCGCGAGTTTTGTGTGACATTAGCAATGCATTGGTTGAACTCTCCTCCCAGTTCATATCCTTCCCTCTTGAAAATGAGGCATACGTGGCCAGAGTTAAAGCAGGTACTTTGCCGAGGTCATTAGTTGCCAGTACACAAAACTGTCATACAGAGACTAGGATCTGATGTCAGAGTCAAGTTGAGCTAACCTAAACCGAAAATCTTGAACACCGCAAAACGATATTTTCATGCATGATGGCTAGTCTATTATTTTGGGGAGAAGGGGGTAGGCCCAGTCTCACACTATTCAAATGCAATATCGTAGCCTTCCTATTCAGTCATCATCTGAAATAATGCTTACGGTGTATTGGATTTTCAGTGTGGGACTACGTTTTCCTCGATGCACCATTTTTTCGGTGTATCAGTTATGCAACCCAAGGGCGGCAGTACCCTACATGTACAGGCCTATGGTGGACCATCCTGACAGAGTTTTTTTTGGTTATCCTCTGTCATAAGGTCAATACTGGGATGGTTCTTTGACAACAGGCTACGACCGACTACTTCCCACTTTCCCAAAAACACTGAATAACCTTTCATCTCATCATCTCATACGTCATTCACAGACACCAATAGATCTCAGTCATCAGTAAAGTGCGTCGTTATTATTATTATTATTTCTTGCAGTTGCACATAAATGCACGGTGGCAAGTTCCCTATCAATCCTATCCTAACGTCTCCCTAACCTTCTCACGGAATAGCTTCAACCCTATTTCATCCTCCTCAAGTATACTTCTACTAAGCCCATTCCAATCCCTACCTGTCCTATTCAAGAAAGAGAACTTACCGACATCTAATCTAGCCCCCTTTATAACTACTGCTCTATCATGACTTTGCCTACCCCCATACCCTGACTCATTCCTTTCAATCAACCTATTCAACTCTCCCCAGCCCCCTTCTCCTTCCATTACCCTGAAGAAATTACAGATCCGATCCTCCTTTCTCCGTATTTCCAATTCCCGCCATCCCAAGTCTCGGATCATCTCAGATGGACTCTCCAATATTCTCACCCTCTCCCCCCTTTCATTCTCCCCCCATTTCCACCTCCCAACCCTACCTGTAACCCTTCTAACTGCAATACTTTGCACCCTTTCCACATCCCTTGTCTCACCTATTCTATAAGGATCCCAAACTGAACTAGCATATTCCACCATGGGACGCACTAACGAGAAATAAGCCTTTTCCTTTATCTCCATACTTGTCCCCCTAAGCTGCCTCATTACAAAGTTTAGTGCATTTATACTCTTTTTTACTATTCTCTCAATCTGACTCCCCCACCCTAGACGTCTATCAAATACCACCCTTGAGTACTTGTAATTTTCCACTGACTCAAGTGACTTCCCTCCTACATCATACACTACATCAGCCCTCACTCTCCTCCTACCAAAGGTGACTAACTTACACTTCCCTTCATTTAACCCCATCTTGTTCAACCGAACCTAACAATTTAGTGCCGTCAAATCTGCCTGAATAGCTACTACATCCTCCTCATGTATTAAACCAATATAAATTGAATAGAATACAGGCAAATGTACAGATTTATACCGAGACGCGTGGCCGAGTGTTAACACACTGAACCGTCATTCGGGAGACCGGGGTTTGATTCCCGCCATGGTCAACCATCCTGACAGGGGTTTTTCGTGGTTTCCCTCTGTCGTTCAGGTCACTATATAGGCTACTGGGATGATTCCTTAACAACAGGCCACGACCGACGCCTTCCCACCATCCAAAACACCTAATAAAATAACCTTTCATCTCATCATCCCATCATCTCATTCATCATCCACTGACGCCAATAGATCGTAGCCATCAGTATAGTGCGTTGTTAAAACCCAATATAAAATTATATGTACATATTCATAATGTATTCTGTGATTTGTATGTCTTAGGCCTATATAGGTAGAACACTTCATATTACAGAATTCCACAACCTTTCCGAGTTCCTCAACATAATAGATCATTATCCATAATAGATGGATCATTAATCAACGTAAAAGCTCCGTCTGCAGATGAACCTCCTTTCGTCGATAGATACCAGAGCCACAGTATTGATTGCCAGTTTGTGTGTAGGCTACTGCCGACCAGCGAATAGTCAATTTGGTTGCCCGTTGGCCAGAGAGTACACACAACCAATTTATTTACTTTCACAATCAGTTTAGTCACATAAGACAAATATATTTTCGTGTGTAGATCGCTCTTCTTACAACAAAGACATAGTTCATCATGTTGACTATTCCTAGTTATTATAGTGACAATGAGTTGCAAGTGAGTCCTGACAAAATTAAATGATACATTCAAACATACTGATTGATTGATTATTGCTTGTTGAATGCCCCACTTACAGATTATTCTTGTCGATTTTTTAATTCCATTGAACCAAGACTTCATTTCACTTGACGAACAAAATCGGGCTTCGTTTTTATGGTCTCTTTTGTACGTGGGAACATGGCATACAGATAAGAGAGTGTGCAACCAATCAAAACTTTTTCCAAACGTTGGTGGCATAACAGAATTAAAGTCTCGGTGTCAAAAAGTTGATTGTTTTTTCAATCATTAAAATGGGGTGCTAAGATCGCCCTTGTGGTAGGTCCGTGAACCTGGCCCCCCAACATGTCACACTAATTCTGAGACTTGGAATATAATTAGTGTGCCGTGACAGGATTTAGTGTGCCAAATCTCAGAATTAGTGTGCCATTAGTTTCTAAGATATGATAGAAATAGAAATGAGGGGCCAAGTTCACGGTGGCCCCCCAACATGTCACACTAATTCTGAGACTTGGAATATAATTAGTGTGCCGTGACAGGATTTAGTGTGCCAAATCTCAGAATTAGTGTGCCATTAGTTTCTAAGATATGATAGAAATAGAAATGAGGGGCCAAGTTCACGGTGGCCCCCCAACATGTCACACTAATTCTGAGACTTGGAATATAATTAGTGTGCCGTGACAGGATTTAGTGTGCCAAATCTCAGAATTAGTGTGCCAAATCTCAGAATTAGTGTGCCATTAGTTTCTAAGATATGATGGAAATAGAAATGAGGGGCCAAGTTCACGGTGGCCCCCCAACATGTCACACTAATTCTGAGACTTGGAATATAATTAGTGTGCCGTGACAGGATTTAGTGTGCCAAATCTCAGAATTAGTGTGCCATTAGTTTCTAAGATATGATAGAAATAGAAATGAGGGGCCAAGTTCACGGTGGCCCCCCAACATGTCACACTAATTCTGAGACTTGGAATATGATTAGTGTGCCGTGACAGGATTTAGTGTGCCAAATCTCAGAATTAGTGTGCCATTAGTTTCTAAGATATGATAGAAATAGAAATGAGGGGCCAAGTTCACGGTGGCCCCCCAACATGTCACACTAATTCTGAGACTCGGAATATAATTAGTGTGCCGTGACAGGATTCAGTGTGCCAAATCACAGAATTAGTGTGCCATTAGTTTCTAAGATATGATAGAAATAGAAATGAGGGGCCAAGTTCACGGTGGCCCCCCAACATGTCACACTAATTCTGAGACTTGAAATATAATTAGTGTGCCGTGACAGGATTTAGTGTGCCAAATCTCAGAATTAGTGTGCCATTAGTTTCTAAGATATGATGGAAATAGAAATGAGGGGCCAAGTTCACGGTGGCCCCCCAACATGTCACACTAATTCTGAGACTTGAAATATAATTAGTGTGCCGTGACAGGATTTAGTGTGCCAAATCTCAGACTTATAGTGTGTCATAAGTTCCCGAGATACAATCGAAAGAAGAACTGGGGGGCCAAATTCACGCTCCCCCCTCCCATATGTCACACCAATTCCGAAACTTGGAATATAAGTGAGTGTGCTAACAAGGGATTAAGAGTGGAATGAACACAAAAATAATTGTAAAATAGGGTGGTTTTCCACCCTTCAATTTTTTAACTTTTTCCTGAGAGTAGGCCTACCCCCCTTTGTAAAAATTCGAAAAATGAGGGGTGTATTCACGGCTTCCTGGCAGGCGAACGGAATTTGTTAGAGGGATGCCGTGCACATATTCGGGTCGATTGGATTGTGCTCAATCCAGAAATGATCATCTCGAAGCGATCCGAACCTCTGGAAGATATAGGTGAAAAACGGGAACCATGTAGTAGCTCCATGAGACCAATGTTGAAGGACTTTGAAAGAAATCATCCATTTTGATTTAACATTGGTTCTAATACACTACGACATGGTTCCCCTTTTTCGCCTATATCTTCCAGAGTTTTCTTCGGATCTCTTTTAGGTGATCAGTTCTGGATTCAAAAGAGTCTGATTGACCGGCATCTGGTCACAAAATTTTCAGGAAAAATTTATTTCATCCACCAGAGGGCCGTGAAAACACCCCTCATTTTTCGACTTTTCACTAAGGGGGTAGGTACCCTTACAAAAAACTCAAAAATTGAAGGGCGAAGAACCACTCTTTCCTATTCTTTCATCTTTTTTTGAGGGAGGGTCCCCTTAGCATTTATCCGTTGAGTTTTTTGCGATATCAGGAATGGTTCATCTACTACGCGTGTCAGAATATTCAGACCAAATATTGTCCAATATTGTCCGAAACTGACATGTTCGCCATTTCCACATCGTTCGCTCGATTTGGCTGATATTCTAGCACGTGGAATTGGATTTCCTAATCTACGAACGTCAGGAGAAAAAAATTCCCCAAATAATCAATTCACGATAATGTTTTTTTTAACCCTTTTTTAGGCCTATTTCACGTCGGGCTGCCGCGTTGCGGTCGCTACAGTGGTCGTTGACGCGAAAAACGACCCAAAATGGTCACCAACGTGTTGAGGAGGTCTATAGGCGGAAAGTTAATTCTGGGTTTCGAACTGGTCGTTCAGGTCGGGGTGGGATATGCAGTACCGACCTTGACTGGGTGCTCGAGACGAAAAAAAATAGTGTCGGAAACTGAAATGTTCGCCATTTCCACATCGTTCGCCCGATTTGGCTGATATTTCAGCACGTGAAATCGGATGTCAAAATGTACAAATATCAGGAGAAAAAATGAAAAGAAAAATCAATTGACGAAATTGATTTTTTTCACCCGCTTTAGGGCTATTCCACGTCGGGCAGCTGCGTAGCGGTTGTTACAATGGTCGTTGACGCGAAAAACGACCCAAAATGGTCACCAACGCGTCGAGGAGGTCTATAGGCGGAAAGTTAATTCTGGGTTTCGAACTGGTAGATCAGGTCGGGGTAGGATATGCCGTAGCTACCACGAACAAGATGTCGAAATTTTGTAAACGAGTTTTAACATTAACCTCAAAGGGCTATGACATGGTTCCCGTTTTTTGCCTGTATCTTTCAAAGTTTCGTTCGTATCTCTTCAAAATGGAAATTTCTGAATCTAAGAGCGTCTAAATGAACTGAGAATGGACACGAGTTTCTATTGGAAATGCATTGCATCCGCCGGAGGGCCGGGAATATGTCGGCCCCTCAGTCGAAATGGGTTAAAACTCGATTGAAAAATTTCGACATCTTGTTCGTGGTAGCTACGGCATATCCTACCCCGACCTGATCTACCAGTTCGAAACCCAGAATTTACTTTCCGCCTATAGACCTCCTCGACGCGTTGGTGACCATTTTGGGTCGTTTTTCGCGTCAACGACCATTGTAGCAACCGCTACGAAGCTGCCCGACGTGGAATAGCCCTAAAGCGGGTGAAAAAAATCAATTTCGTCAATTGATTTTTCTTTTCATTTTTTCTCCTGACATTTGTACATTTTGACATCCGATTTCACGTGCTGAAATATCAGCCAAATCGGGCGAACGATGTGGAAATGGCGAACATTTCAGTTTCCGACACTATTTTTTTCGTCTCGAGCACCCAGTCAAGGTCGGTACTGCATATCCCACCCCGACCTGAACGACCAGTTCGAAACCCAGAATCAACTTTCCGCCTATAGACCTCCTCAACACGTTGGTGACCATTTTGGGTCGTTTTTCGCGTCAACGACCACTGTAGTGACCGCGACGCAGCCGCCCGACGTGAAATAGGCCTAAAAGCAGGTGAAAAAAAATCAATTTCGTCAATTTATTCATTTTTTTCATTTTTTCCTCCTGACATTTGAACATTTTGACATCCGATTTTACGTGCTGAAATATCAGCCAAATCGGGCGAACGATGTGGAAATGGCGAACATTTCAGTTTCCGACACTATTTTTTTCGTCTCGAGCACCCAGTCAAGGTCGGTACTGCATATCCCACCCCGACCTGAACGACCAGTTCGAAACCCAAAAATAGCTTTCTTCCTATCGACCTCTTCGACCCGTTGGCGGCCATTTTGGGTCGTTTTTCGCATCAACGATCACTGTAGCGACCGCAACGCGGCAGCCCGACGTGAAATAGGCCTAAAAAAGGGTGAAAAAAAACATTTTCGTGAATTGATTTTTGGGAGATTTTTTTCTTCTGACGTTCGTAGATTAGGAAATCCAATTTCACGTGCTAGAATATCAGCCAAATCGAGCAAACGATGTGGAAATGGCGAACATGTCAGTTTCGGACAATATTGGACAATATTTGGTCTGAATATTCTGACACGCGTAGTAGATGAACCATTCCTGATATCGCAGAAAACTCAACGGATAAATGCTAAGGGGACCCTCCCTCAAAAAAAGATGAAAGAATAGGAAAGAGTGGTTCTTCGCCCTTCAATTTTTGAGTTTTTTGTAAGGGTACCTACCCCCTTAGTGAAAAGTCGAAAAATGAGGGGTGTTTTCACGGCCCTCTGGTGGACGAAATAAATTTTTCCTGAAAATTTTGTGACCAGATGCCGGTCAATCAGACTCTTTTGAATCCAGAACTGATCACCTCAAAGAGATCCGAAGAAAACTCTGGAAGATATAGGCGAAAAAGGGGAACCATGTCGTAGTGTATTAGAACCAATGTTAAATCAAAATGGATGATTTCTTTCAAAGTCCTTCAACATTGGTCTCATGGAACTACTACATGGTTCCCGTTTTTCACCTATATCTTCCAGAGGTTCGGATCGCTTCGAGATGATCATTTCTGGATTGAGCACAATCCAATCGACCCGAATATGTGCACGGCATCCCTCTAACAAATTCCGTTCGCCTGCCAGGAAGCCGTGAATACACCCCTCATTTTTCGAATTTTTACAAAGGGGGGTAGGCCTGCTCTCAGGAAGAAGTTACAAAATTGAAGGGTGGAAAACCACCCTATTTTACAATTATTTTTGTGTTCATTCCACTCTTAATCCCTTGTTAGCACACTCACTTATATTCCAAGTTTCGGAATTGGTGTGACATATGGGAGGGGGGAGCGTGAATTTGGCCCCCCAGTTCTTCTTTCGATTGTATCTCGGGAACTTATGACACACTATAAGTCTGAGATTTGGCACACTAAATCCTGTCACGGCACACTAATTATATTTCAAGTCTCAGAATTAGTGTGACATGTTGGGGGGCCACCGTGAACTTGGCCCCTCATTTCTAATTCTATCATATCTTGAAAACTAATGGCACACTAATTCTGAGATTTGGCACACCAAATCCTGTCACGGCACACTAATTATATTCCGAATCTCAGAATTAGTGTGACATGTTGGGGGCCACCGTGAATTTGGCCCCTCATTTCTATTTCTATCATATCTTAGAAACTAATGGCACACTAATTCTGAGATTTGGTACACTAAATCCTGTCACGGCACACTGATTATATTTCAAGTCTCAGAATTAGTGTGGCATGTTGGGGGGCCACCGTGAACTTGGCCCCTCATTTCTATTTCTATCATATCTCAGAAGCTAATGGCACACCAATTCTGTGATTTGGCACACTGAATCCTGTCACAGCACACTAATTATATTCCAAGTCTCAGAATTAGTGTGACATGTTGGGGGGCCACCGTGAACTTGGCCCCTCATTTCTATTTCTATCATATCTCAGAAACTAATGGCACACTAATTCTGAGATTTGGCACAATAAATCCTGTCACGGCACACTAATTATATTCCAAGTCTCAGAATTAGTGTGACATGTTGGGGGGCCACCGTGAACTTGGCCCCTCATTTCTATTTCTATCATATCTCAGAAACTAATGGCACACTAATTCTGAGATTTGGCACACTAAATCCTGTCACGGCACACTAATTATATTCCAAGTCTCAGAATTAGTGTGACATATTGGGGGGCCAGGTTCACGGACCTCCTTGTGGTGCCTCGTCTAATCGATGCTACTTTCATCCATAACCTTGAGAACAATAATTCTGTATCAAGTTTCGATGATAACATAACAGGTTGGGATTATTTTTTCAGCAAAATCAGATTGACGGTTTTCTCGGGAGGAATTGAGAAAATTGGTAAAATCCCAATAAGAATAACTAGTATAAGAAAGAATGTTATCGTTTTTCACTTCATTGATTGAAATTAGAATTCCTATAAAAGAAATTGATATTATTGTAATTGATTTTGTTATTGATTAGAATTGATATTATTCTGTTACACATTTCTACCAACTTCTACTGTTTGGAGAAATTCGAATCGGTCGTTTATAAGAAAATGGAGCATTCTATAGGCCTAGGAAAGTTATCGAATATTGAGTTCAAATTTCGTGAATATTAATTGATTGTAGTGAAATATTGATGGCCCCATACATATAACTTTTCATCAAAACAAACAATGTTTGTCACATGGACACACTTTGACATTAGCAACATATGAGAAAAAACAATGCTAATTATAATGATAATATTTTTGTGAAGTGAAATTATGATATTCATATGGATGATTATAGTAATTACAGATAGTTACATAGTAGATATTTCGCACACTATGAAGAAATCATCTATAACAAAATGAGAATATAGGCCTATTCAACAAATCAAGTATCGTAGATCAAAAATCTCAAGAAAATCAAAAATCGAAGAAATCAACTGAAAAACTCTCTTAACGTAAAAGCTTGTCGAACTTCTTGTCGATTTCAAATTTTTTGTGAGCTATTTTCAATTATTCTACTTCATTTTACGCCATGTGATTTTGTTGAATATGGGGATTTCTCTGGTCGCAGTAGATTCTATCATATTTTTTTTTATCATCCATTCAACATAATCCGTGGATTTTTCAATCCGAATAATTTTTGTGATTCCGATGACTTCGTTTGGTTCTGATGATTTTTCAAAATCCGCTTGATTTCTCCATTTTTGGCGTGTTCACCACACTGTGGAAACACACTTATATGTTTGATTCAAAAGGGACCAAAAAAACCTATTCGTCGCGTAGAATCGCTGAATTTCTACGTAAATTAAAAATTATTGACCTTGGATTATGCAAATTTTTACAATCTTCGACTACGTAGTAATAAAACTTGTCCACATAGCCTGTAGGCCTATATTTCCTAATTAACGAATTAAAGAATAACTGCTTTGGCCACGCCCACTTTTTGTCGTGGCGTAGGTTATTTCTTGCGCGGTGATAGAATCTCTGGTTTTCCACGTAAATTAAAAATTCAAGCGCTTAAAAGTTGTAATTACCTATAATCTATGCCCATACGATAATAACTTTTGTACACCTAGCCTAAATATTTTATAATTAAATAAAAACCGAAAAAAATTGAGTATACTCAAGTTTTGGATCTATCGTAACCATGGTAACTAGCTATAAACAACGGGTGTGTACATACATTATTTTCTGGTTTTAATCTGATTCATCAGTAGGCCTACTTTTTAGCGTGTTCACCACACTGTGGAAACACACTTATATGTTGGATTCAAAAGGGACCGAAAAAACCTATTTGTCGCGTAGAATCGCTGAATTTCTACGTAAATTGAAAATTATCGAGCTTGGATTATGCATTTTCTTACTATCTTTGACTACGTAGTAATGAAACTTGTCCACATAGCTTGTATATTTTCAAATCAACAAAATAAAGAAAAAAACTCTATCGGCCTTGGAATGGCGTGGACTTTTATACCATTTTTTGCACGTTAATAGAATCGCTGGTTTTCCACGTAAATTTGAAATTTAAGCGCTTCCAAGTTGTAATTAATTATAATCTACCGCTTTATGATAGTAACTTTTGTCCACGTAGCCTAAATATTTCATAATTAAATAAAAACCGAAAAAAAATTGAGTATACCCCATTTTTGGTCAAGGAGGTCAGATACTAACCTCTTTGGTTTTGGCCCTCTGATAACCATGGTAACATTTTATAAACAACGGATGTGTTTATATTATCATCTTCTGGGCCCGAATTCACACAAGGTCATAACTTTGATTTGGCTCAAAGTTACGAACTTCTTTCGAGATAATACCATATTTTGTCTTAATCCAAACTCATGAAGAAATATTTGATCGTCCCACCAATCCCTAGCAAGTGTCTGAGATCCTAATAGCTGTTCTTTCATCTATTGTCCAGAGAGAAGTACCTACAAAATTGACTGGTAGGCCTAGGCCCTAGTAAGTGATCACCTCTTGACTTTGAATATCAATTTACAATGATTTTATGGCTGAATTTGACAGAAAATGTAAATTCTACCCACCAAAACACGGTAAGGATATTTTTAAATACCGCGCAATTTGATTTACGTATTTTATAAATCCGGTTGTACATCTAACCTCAACCTTTTGCTTGATCTCGACTAGGCCTAGGCCTAGCGTGTGCAACTGTCAGTGTCACCTCTGACCACTCACCTTGTCTGTCTACTCTAGCCTAACCTGTCAAAGAGTGTACCACTATTACTAGGCCTATATGCCTACCTAGCTGAAATGTAACTTATGATTACTAATATAACCACTAGAACACTAACACTAATTATATATACAGTTATAATAGGCCTAGGCCTATTTCCTACTAATTATATTACAATGTTCAATGCTGGGCTTTTCCTAATTCTGGATGAGGCTAGGCCGAGGCCTAATCAGGAGGGACCTATCATTGTTAGACCTGGCAGAGTATTCAAAGATAGGCTGGATTCATTAAATGTGTCGGATGACCATCTGATTAAACGGTACAGGTTTCCAAGACATATCGTCTTGGAACTGTGCAGCATTTTGGAAGGCCATTTGACCAGACCATCGAATTTGTAGTGGTTAAAGAAGGTACATCCTATGTTAAAATTGTCGGCGAGCCACCGAGACCGGTTTGCTCAGAGCTTCCAAAAAGCAGTCCCGAGAAATATAGAGGGCCAACGAGCTGAGCGAGCTTCCGAAAAACAGGCGAGAAATTTATAGAGGGCCAGGTTACTGACCATAGCGCTTCGAAACGCAGCGGATATTTTGTAGTACTAGTCATTCTAAACCGAGAGCACAACATCGCTGCTCTGAGCGCCTAGCGTTCTGCGTGGGCTAGTTAATACTGTCTATTGACAATAGCCAGAAACCTGTCACTCGAAGAGTCGACACTTCTAACCGTCAGTATCAGAAACGAACGGTCGTGTCTACTTCTAACCATTTGTGCTTTCAATATGAGTAACTTGAATCTTATTATATTTTTAAACTCCACGCTAGACAGACAAGTGTCGACAGTTTAATTTCATTATGGTATAAGTTATTTCAACTATTATAATATAATAACTATTTCAAACGTATTTTGAACATAGAAACATTACGAGAAATGAATATTTGAAGTAGGCCTACAAAATATTTACCAGATTGGAAATTTTTTTAAAAATACTCAGTGTCTTTTCCGTACAAAGACTCACATGATGAAATTAACCCATCTACATTCCATTCTGGATAATTGTAATTAATTGTATCATATTTGTAGCAAGTGTTTCAACTATAGGGTCTGGGATTTTTTCTTTTCCTATAAGATTGAAAAGTACATCAGATAGGCCTACTCAGGTATATAATGAACCAATTGACGCCAACCGTTCTCAATTGCATATTAAACTCGAAAACCAAGAGAAAAAAACATGAAACCGAAAACTAAATACAGTTGTATCATCCATTCGTAGTTGAACCCACTCCAAAAAATTATGAATTTGATGTGTGTCTTCGCTATCCCAAAACAATGTTATATAGGTCTACTCCTGTGCAATACCCTTTTTTGTATAACATCGAAACTTGATACAAAACCATTGTTCCCCAATTAAGGCTATGGATGAAAGATAGGATCGTTAAATGTCTCAATTGATGTCACTCGTTGTCAATAGCTGTAGGTGAGATGACAGTGCATTGAAAACTATAATAGAGGCAAGACAATTGACAAATAATATAGATGTTTATCGTTTGAGAGATGAGTTGTTTTCCAACTTAGCAACCCTTCAATCAAACGATTAAAGCGAACCTTCATACAGTCTAATTACTATATTTACTAATTACTATTTGTATTTAGTATTACCGGTACCATAGACTAAAGAACAAACGGAATTTGTGTTCTTTACTATATGGTATTACACTTTTAAGTCACCGATTACCATTATTTTAAAATAGTTGACGTTAAAAAAATGCATCAAGGCCTCAAAGGCCAAATAATTAGTAGTCAAATTGAATCAAATTTTTTCAAAAAAGGTAATATTTTTCAATATTACTCGATTTCATTATTAACATTGTTTATAATATCACTTTTATATTTGTATCAGCGTATTCATCGTTATTTATTGAAGTGGCCCACATCGACATGGAATTATATAAGTTTTAGGTGAACAAAGAAAAGGCACAAAGCTTATCTGTAGGCCTACTCGAGATTATTATAGGCATTACTCTAATCTGAAAAACGTTCCTCATTTCTATTGTCGAAAATACATGAGTCAATATTCCTCATGATGGTCTGCTTTCAACAAGTATAGCAAGCGATGGTACCACAGATAATCGAGCTATGTGATGGTACAAGAAGATTAAGGATTAGGGGCCGTGGGAGAGGGGAGGGGGGAATGGGCAGGGGAGGAGGAGAGGCTTCAGGGGTGTGGGCTTGTAAGTTGTACGCCAACCATCTCACCAGCTCATCTTGAATACGGAACTATTTAATTCATATTTTTATCCATCCTAACTTGGTTTTCCGTGGTTTCCCACAGTCCTCGAAACAAATGCTTGGATAAAGTGCTAATTGGCCACGACCTTTAATTAGTAGAGTAATTATAACATAACATATAATATTTCACTCATTTTATTTTCTATTTTGTATTATCATTATGATCAACTTTACATCTGCTGTTAATGGAAAGAGGTGATCATTGCCCAAGAGCCTTATTTCAAAGTGGAAGATATCAACATTTGTGTGTTTTGTTTACTCTTCATACCAATGCCGGTAATGTCCAGATATATTTAACAAAAAACGGTTTTTACTTATAATGTGTTCCGGACTTTCGGAAACTGATGGACTTTTATCTGCGGCGGAAAAATATGGTCACAGACAGCGCAGTCCTGGTGTTGAAGTTCATTGGTTTTAAATAATTGAATGAGCGAAGCGAAGACTCAATCTTACCATACTCGAAAAAAAAGCCTTTTTTCGCGCTCCACATGTCAAACGAAAATTCAAAATAAGTTGAAACTTAGCATACACAAGTGTCCTTATCTAATTCGATACTGTATAGTTTTAAGGGGGGAGGGGGGGGGAGGGTAAGGTGCAAAACTTAATTCTCACCATTGGTCCGTCTCATGATGTTATGACATAAAACGCCCTTGCAAAAATTCTTACCCCGTTTGACATGAAAGAAAAAAAAACATGGAAAGTCCATAATTTTCGAACGGGCCTATTGAATATCTCTCTTATAGGGAATAACATGTAACGCTTTTTTGAGCTAGGAACGTAGAAGAACTAAGATAGGTAGAGAAAAAGTGTTCCCACAAAATATCTGCGC
The DNA here is from genome assembly GCA_964007535.1 of Brachyptera risi. Classification (NCBI taxonomy): domain Eukaryota; kingdom Metazoa; phylum Arthropoda; class Insecta; order Plecoptera; family Taeniopterygidae; genus Brachyptera; species Brachyptera risi. Next base: position 37,333,982 of record OZ023327.1, read on the forward strand.
TCGAATGTCATCTTTCGTCTGATATGTATAACATAACTACTTATTTTCGCCATATGATTTCAATTGATCAACTCGCATGGCGTGTGGCTTTATTGCTGCAGATTTTCTAGTTTTAGTACAAGGGCTCACATTATAAAATAAACCCGCCTACATTCCACTCTGAATGATTGCATTTTAGAATATGAGTATCTGTGTTAAAAGCAGGTAATAAATTCTCCCGTTAGGTATGTTCAGCATAATGAATAGGCAAGGGTCGAAACATGATTTGCTAGACTGATGACAGAGACTATCCTCTACAGGGGGAGAGTTGAGTATGACGTCAGAACCTTTTCCCCCGCCACGTTAGATTAGGCACTTCGCTGGGGGTGAGGTTCGAAGCTCTTGACGGGATGGTAGCCGAAAGGGTCTATTACCTGCGCCGGAAGGAACAATAGAAGTCGAATTGTCATTATAGAAATAAATTAAAATCGCCGTCGAAGAATCAAGATGATTATATACGGAAGATATGCATTGAAAATGAAAATCTAAACAATTTACTTTTTTATTGGAAAAAATCCACTCATATGCGACCGAAATACGTCGAAATGTATTGTATACGAAACGTCCCACAAACATATCGACGTATCTCGGCCGCATATGAGTGAATTTTTTACAATAAAAAAGTAAATTGCTTAGATTTTCATTTCCAATGCGTATCTTCGGTATATAACAATCTTGATTCTTCGACGACGATTTTAATTTATTTCTATAATGGTTATTCAACTTCTATTGTTCTTTCCGGCGCAGGTAATAGACCCTTTCGGCTACGATACGGTCAAGAGCTTCGAACCTCACCCCCAGCGAAGTGCCTAGTGTAGGACCACGTTGCGAGAAAAAAAGCTCCGACGACTGACGTCAGTCTCAACTCTATTCACTGACACTTAGGACACTTAGGCGATAAAAGTTGTTTAATTTATAAATTATGTCACTTTGGGGCAATTGTGAAGATGAATTATGACTTTAAAAGATGATTCACATACTAAAAATATGAATCCGCTATTTTGAAGCATTTTTTGTGTCCACACATTTTTCATTCGATTTCACCAAAGTGTCCCCCCGTCTTGCCAAAGTGTCTGTCCCCCCCCCTCCCCCCCCCCCCCCCCCGTCTCACCAAAGTGTCCGGTTTTGAAGTAGGCCTATGTTAAAAGCATATACTTGCCCATCATGAAGATGTCGATATATATATATATATTTATGATATCCAATTTAATATGATTGTGAGCAATTCAATTGCATGTTTTTTATTTTGGAGGCATGAAATGCTCAAAGAATGGATTGTGGAAAACATTGTTCTTGTGTCAAGTTTTGAAGTTTCTACCCTGAAATTTGAAAGAATCAGAATAGATTGAATTGAATTGGAATATCTGATAATTTGGCGGATGACTATTCAAAAACATTAAAAACATTAAATTAAATTGGAAATATAAAACATATTATTGAGTTAGAAATTTTAATCAAGGATGCCCTTCATCTTTCTACTGATTCCCTATTATATGGTAATTAAAATTGCAAGTTCTACACCTCAGAGAATTGTGTTTATATAATGATGTTGCAATTAGGACAGTTATCAATATTTACGTAACATTTCTTCGTGGGGAAAATTAATTGTGTTGGTTAAATGCAGGTCTTTGCTCTAGTTTTTGAGAATTTGAATTCAATAATTATTAATGTTTACAAAATTGCAAAAGCAGAAATGTTACGAAACTTAAAATTGAAATATTGAAAATTCATAGAGAAATAAAGAAAATAACAAATAATAATCTGATGGTTTCAATACAGAACATTTTCCCAACATGACCTGTAATTTAATTTGAATCTGTGGAGTTTCAAGTTTTTTAATAATTTTATTGTGTCTCTTTCTATTCCATGTATAGGCCTAAGCACTCCATATACTACTGGTATAACATTCTATGGCGTTTTTTCCTTTCCCATTTATGGCGTTTTGTCCTTTGAACCCGTGTTAATCAATGCCAACTGGGAAAACGCTATAAGTACGCGTTGATGGACGAGCGATGTTGAAAAAAGTGTTAAAAGGGTCACTTTTCATTTTTTCTCTTCAAAATGGCTTAGCTGGAAAAATTGAAAATTTCTAAAATGATAGACAATTGCCTTCTACATATCCAGTACAATTTTTTTTTATTTATTTCTTTTCTTCTCTAATAAGCCTTTGACCATGTAAAATTGGCCGTCGCCCATGTGTCCGTCGCCTAAATGTCCAATGATCAAAGTGGATTAAAGTAGATCGCCCAAGTGTCCGTCGCCTAAACGTCTCTCGCCTAAGTGTCCGTATACCCTCCCTGACATGGACATTAGTCTCGATTAGTCTATAGCTGAATTTAAATAATAACATAGTAATAATAGTAGGCCTAACCATAATAATCATAATAATATAATGAGTAATAACAGATATAATCTGAGAAATACATGTTTTAAGACTTCAAGGCGATACTAATGCAATCATTTCTTCTACAGACAAGAACCGAAAGGGTCGCTTCCCTCTCTATGCTTCAATCGATTGATTGATGGGTTGATAAGTTGAAAAACAACATATTTCTCAAACCAGATTGTATGAAGGTTCGCTTCTTGCGAAGCGAGTTTGAGGTTTATCTAATTATTGTTAATTTGTTATTACTTTATAACTTTCAAAATCCAAGCATTACATACACAGAATATTATTTACAATTATACGAGGATAATATTAAGATTTTATTTGGGGCTTATTCACTGTAAAATAGTAAGTATTCGAATATGAACACTTGATTATTCGCCGTGTAATAATAATAATAATACCGTGATTACTGCATTTGTCATTTGTGTAAATATAGGTCTACACTTGGAATACTGCTCAAGTGTTATACTAATTAATTACTACTAGCACTAATCAGCGCCAAGTTAGGGTCAATAGGGTCATTGCGTGCTAGAACGAGAGGCTGGCTAATATCAAATATCAATCGCATTTTATTTTTATTGCGCGCCAAACACGGCTAGCAGATTGCTCGGCAGTCGAGAGTGAGTAGTTTTAGGAGAAAACCGCTCGCTTCGGAGGGCGCTACCAGCTAGTCTGTCGACCCACGAATCGACACTAGCTCTACCTATAAATTTCTCGACTAGATGGGCCGAACCCTCAAACTGGCTTGGCGCACAGGCTCCCATATACGTGTCTTATCTTTAACCTTACAAAATCAATGACCAGACCGACGCAAGTTCTTACTGCATTGCGATTCTACGCGTCTGGAACGTTCCAGCTCGTTATGGGCGATGTAACAGGCATAAGTCAAGCCAGTTGCTCGCGAGTTTTGTGTGACATTAGCAACGCATTGGTTGAACACTCCCTCCAGTTCATATCCTTCCCTATTGAAAATGAGGCATACGTTGCCAGAGTTGAAGCAGGTACGTTGCTGAGGTTATTAGTTGCTAGTACACTGAACTGTCATACACAGACTGGGATCTGATGTTAGAGTCAAGTTGAGTTAGGTTAAGCTAACTTGAACCGAAAATCTCGTACACCGCAAGAAAAATATTTTCATGCATGATGGCTAGTATATTATTGTGGGGAGAAGAGGATAGTCTCACACTATTCAAATGCAATATCGTAGCCTCCATATTCAGTCATCATCTGAAATAATGCTTACGGTGTAGGCCTATTGGATTTTCAGTGTAGGCCTACGTTTTTCTCAATTCACCATATTTTCGGTGTATCAGTTATGCAACCCAAGGGTGGTACGGTACCCTACATGTACAGGCTTATGGTGGACCATCCTGATAGAGTTTTTTTTGGTTATTCTCTGTCATTCAGGTCAATACTGGGATGGTTCCTTGAAAGACGGCAGGAAGCTTGCTTGCTCTCCGAGTTGAGTTTTTGCATGCCGGGGACGTATGGTGCGGGGAGGGTAGTAGGCGTGTCGCTAATGTATAGGCCTCGCTGTTATTTCTTTGATGGTTTCATTTGTTTGAGATTTGATAAATATATAAATTGACGGGTACAATTATTGTACATGGATTGGATTGTTTTATTGCAATCAATCACTTATTCTCTGATTAGGCTACAAAGGAGAATCACAAAAGTAGCCCATCAGAAAATACTGATGAATAACACATACATGAGACATTCAACATAGGCCTACATAGTAATTTAATCACACTATCGAGTGATTTAATAATTTGAATATTACTTGCTCTCTTTACTTTTTGATTGTGAACACTTTGTTTTATTATCCAATCTTATGTCATTTTTTGTAACCATGTATGTAGGCCTATGTAGAAAAAATAGCATAGAATGAATATCTACTATACTACTACTACACTGATTGTTGTAGAGTACGACAAAGTCTTATGAAAAATTAAAGATTTCAGTCTAGGCATTTCCGAATTCAATTATTGGATGAGCGATGTCACTCTCATGCATATTGAGGCAGTAATTGCAAATACGCTACCAAACTTTCACAATCAGTTGTCACATGATGAGAAAAATACATTTTTGTGTGTAGATTGCTCTTCTTACATGCAACAAACACATAGTTTATCATGTTGAGTATTCCTAGTTTTTAGTGACAATGAGTTGCAAGTGAGTCATGACAAAATGAAATGATACATTCAACCATACTGATTGATTGATTATTGCTTGTTAAATGCCCCACCAACAGATTATTGTTGTCGATTTTTTTATTCCATGGAGCCAAGACTTCATTTCACTTGACGAACAAAATCGGGCTTCGTTTTTATGTTCTCTTTTGTACGTGGGAATGTGGTATACATATAAGAGAGTGTGTAACCAATCAAAACTTTTTCCAAACGTTGGTGTAATTACAGAATTAAAGCGGACTATTAAAATAAACCGGACAAAATATGTTGAATCAATTTTTGATGAGTTCATAATCAACCAAGTTTGATGGGTCTGCATTAGTTAATTGAAATTATCATATTCATTTGACAGAAGAAGTTCTTCTCATTTTTCGATGGCCTTGAGAATAAAGTCAAAATATTTATTAAACTCGAAGATTACAGTGTAATCAGACATGGGAAAAATACTCTGAAGCAGGGTTTCCAGTAGACCTACCAATTTTTTCTTGTTGTCCGTCACAATTTTCCAACGGACAATCACAAGCCAGTATTCACCTAAAAACATGCCGGTTTACGACATCGTTTCGGCTCCGTGATTATTGACTCAACTTCCAACTTTTGTCGTCCGAAATTACGATCACCGTAAGTTACACTGCGATTGCAATCCATCTGGCTCCGGTTGTTTGGATTTATATTGCCACCAAAAAAACCAAAAAAAGAATCGATTCACAAAAATATCGATCCACATATCCTAACTGCAATTTCAAACATCACCACACTTTTAGAATCACGGTCTTAGATTTTGTATCCAGAATTGCTATGCCATTTGAAGTAGAATTATTTATTCAGATGGTACAGGACAATCTCCGTGTTTGTATAATTACAACGGCGCGACCTGAGAAAAGTGTGTCAATTTGTATTCTTGGGGTAATAAGATCGCCCTTGTGGTGCCCCGTCCAAACGATCCTACCTTTCATCGTTGGCCTTAATTGGGAAACAATGATTTTGTATCAAGTTTCGATGTTATTTAAAAAATATATATTGTATTCTGACAGCTCAATTTCTCACATTCAAAGAAGCCGTGAGTCGAGGTAATGACGGCTATGACTACGACGTGACGAAAACGTTACGACACAGCCAAGTGGAAATAGGCATGACAAAAATCGTACCGATATCGTGTTGGACGACAAAACAGAATCGGAACTGGAAACCCGGTCAACTTCAAGTATCTGAAAACTACATACAGATACTTGAATTTTGAGTAGGCCTATTTCAGATACAAGATACACTTAAAAAATGTATTTAAAATTTACAAAATACGAGATAGTGTCTCAAGTTTTCTATACAGTATTGGGTTTTAACGGCAAACTGTAATGATAGCCAAGATCTATTGGCGTCGGATGGATGATTAATGAGATGAAGGTTTCTTGAGTAATGGGAAGGATAGTGGGAAGGAAGCAGTCGTGGCCTATATTGTGGGAACCATCCCAGCATTAGCCTGGACTACAGAGGGAAATCATGAAAACCCCTGTAAAGGTGGAAGGCGGCAGGGATCGAACCGGGTCCTAAATTCCCCTCGCCTCCCGCAACACATGAAGAGTGAATATGTGAAGAGATAATGACAGATCGAAGGGTTGTAATATCACAATCATAAGTTCCTTTGTTAACAATCTGCATTTATCATACTTTGAACATTCTTCAATTTGAACTTTACCACCTCTTTTGTATTCACATGTATTCACCGTCTTTGTAAATTGACAATGTGTATGTAAAATTGTAAATAAAATATCACAAGCGAATTTCCTTTACCGATCTATATTTCTGCCTCGCATGTAAAGTTGACATTCCATTTTCACTCGACTGTTCTCACTGTTTGTTACTACGTGTGAATGTATAATAATTACTATAACATGAAATCGTGGAGTGTTTTGACATTACTTTACCGTTTAGTTATTATTTACACTCGAGACATTACCTAGTTGTAGTTGCTTTTTTTCAAATATGAAATCAAACGACAGTTCATGTTTTGATATAATCCGTGTATGCCTATAATGTATAATCCATGTATGGGGTGGTGAGATCGCCCTTGTGGTGCCCCGATCAAACAATCCTACCTTCAATTGGGAAACAATAATTTTGCATCAAGTTTCGATGTTGATAAAAAAAATATATACGCCTAATCCAATTGAATAATTTACTTTTCACATATTCTATTCATAATCTGTTGTTTCGACGCCGAAGAAGAGAAAACGTACAGATGACGATGCATTCGACCGTGCAACGGGAAAATGTCAGAATATGGAGGAGGCAAAAATGACTTCAATTCAAAATGTTGAATTGCTCTCTCAATACGAAAGCAGGGGCCTCATTAAAAATGGATGAAACTCTTGTTCTGATTGCTGAAGCAAAAGCGGCCAAATACCTGAAATAATAACATACCAAAACACATTCATGAAAAAATATAGGCCTATATCAATACAAGGTATTCAAATGAAGATTCATTTACACGCATTAAATAACCAACTGATTGATATTTATTCCCTTCACAAATAATGAATGATATAATTTTAAGCCTATAAATTATTGAAGAAAAAATGTACGGCAGTGCACTGTGGTGTGATGCTCTTCTAAAGCGCCGGGAACTGCGTTTAGGATTGGTAGCAGCAGTCAAGGTTCATTTGCATACACAGAATCTCCTAAAAAACACAAACAATGTTATAAACTATTCAAAACTGGAATTGAAATGGTATTTCAGTAGGCCTACTGAAATTGAATTGAACTAATATTAAATTCAACTGGACCTCGATTAAATTGAATAAAATGTGATAATATTCGGCCCATTACTTTCAAATCTATCAACCGGTAGTTGAGGTAAATATTTATTCAAACATAAACGAATTGTCAACTTGAATACACACAATCGACCATTCTGTCCAAGGTCTTTGTTTTACGCTCGGACGTAGGAATTACGCAATTCCATGACTCCTTAGGCCTACTATTGGACCATGATCAATTTCTTCCTCTTCTCTGATGAGACTTGATAGAATATTGTGAATATTTGGCAGTATAAGAAAACTAGATAATATTAAATATTGATAATATTGATGATTTTTTTATTCCTCAAAAGACCGGTTACTACATGTAATTTAATTTGCTCCCCTACAACATATTCTCACTGGATGCTCAAATACTTTTGAGAATTTTGTAGGCCTATGAAGTGTGATTTGATGTGTAATAAAATAAAAATAAGCATTGAAATTATTGTGTGTGGCTATTTGTACCCTCGTAGCTGTTGGTGGGGTTGTTCAACAGAATCAAAATGAAATAAATAAATAGGGGGCGTGTCAGTGAATTTAGTGCTACAAGAATATTCTACAGTCCGTATTCTTAAGCCGGTATAGTTTTACGGTACCTTATAGTAGACCGTTGCTAGCATATTGTTGACTTTTACTGGTATATCATTTATGAGCCTTGCCAGTAGTAAGGTCTACTGCAGTTGAGAGAATCGCCTACCGGTATTGATAACGTTACTACATGAATTCCTGTTATATTTAGTTTAATATTAATATTAATAGTGGTTATTAATATCCACAGTAAAAATAGAATTAAAAAAATGGATATTATCAAATTATCTTATATTTCATGAGAAATAAAACTATTTCATTTTACAGTGTATATTGCAAATAACTGAAAATAGTCCATAATTTCAAAATGTGGATTCTTGTCACTAGGCCCTATGATTATTTTTTTATTAAAATTGATATTTTCATCATTATTATCAAAATGTACGTGCGTAAGTGTTCAGACTTGATATACTTATTTGTAATTTGTTTTTCTGAAGTATAAAATGTTAGTAGACCTGCAGACAAGTCAACTTTTTGTGACTTTGCGGGTCTACGAAATTGTACTGAAATCTTTGTGAGAACACGAATAAAAAAATGAAAAAAAAATTTCAATGTCAAGAGTAGGCTTACAAACCTTTGTCTCTGCTCATACGTCTGTGGCAAGTTGTCTCGGATGTCATCCACGGGAGTCTGTCATTCCATGAAGAAATGATCAACGCAACCTCAATCGCCCTCCCAACTCATGCTCTTCCGTGCTGTTCGCGGCAAAGCGTTCAAACGAATCCAAGCTTCCATCTGTATATGTAGATACAATGAATATTGATGAATATTTTAATATTTAATCTGACAGAGATTAAGTAATGAGCTCAAGGTCGACACTACACAATTCACGATTCCTCTCTTACACCACAGTTTTGTTTGGTCAAGTAGGCTAGGTCTCGGCATTGAATTTGTAACCTTACATAATCAATGGTCTCGGGCAAGATGAATCGAGAACTAGGCCTAGCCCCTATGTTTATACAATATTTATGGTCTAGGCCTACATGTATGTAACTCCAAATGAGGTACTTCTGGCTGTGAAAATATAGGGTGTGCCTAGGTCATATATTTACTAGGTCCGAGTCTAGTTATTCATTGTCTCAGGTAGCCTATAAGCATTTAGTTGGAATGGTAGTAGTAGTAGTAGTAGTGTTTATTCCTTTAACCCTCTTTCGAGGAAATCACAACCTACAAGGGTATGGGCCCAAGTCTGGGCCTAGGCATTGATTTTGTAAGCTAAACATTAAATCAACTGTGATAAATCATCAAATTCAATCTCTCGACTTATGCTTGCCTGATTGCAATTGTCAAAAAATACGACTAAACAGAACGTAAATTCATTTCTTACCTCAAAATTGAAAAATACAATCCCAATGTCGAAAGTGTCTTCTTCTTCCTCTTCTTTACTTTTAATGGCCTCGAGTTCACGCTCTTATTGGCCAGTTAATTCAACGCACTGAGTTGTGTTTGAATTTTTTGTTTTTAATTCTCTCTGTTTCTTGCTATGTCCTAAACATTTATGACGGGATACAGAAATGGATTAGCTAATGTTTTCTCGACTGAGGCTCATCCAGTCACTACCTAGGATAATACAAGACATACGAGCCCTGGGAGGTTTTCCTTCCAACCAGGTAACATTTAACACAATTGACATACATTGATAACATGTTGATTAATCTAACATAGAACACAAATTGGGGTTTTTTTTTTTCTACATTTTTCTGTACCTATACATGGTATATACAGAAAACTGATTCTTGTGTGTGTACAACTTTTTTTGACTCTAAATATTTATATTGGCTTTATGTAGGAAGTTGCATAGGTGATAGAAAACTTTTGGATTGTTGGTTGTTAATGTTGATGCTATATTGAATGGGCTGGGAACTTTGAGTGAGTGTAGGTGTTGTATGAGTAGAGGTCGGTGAATATTGTGTTCGGTGCATTCGAAAAAAATGTGATCTAAAGTCTGGGTATAGGGGCCACAGGTACAGAATGGATCCTCTGTTATATTTATTTTGCTTAGGTGTTGTCTTATGCTACAATGGCCTGTTTTCATTCTGAATATGGTGGTGATGAGTTTCCTATGTGCATTTATCCCTTTAAACGATGGGGATTTAGTAGTTTTTTTTGTAGGTTTATCATCGAGTACTGAGATCTTGTCGAAGTGTTGTAGTAGTTAGCGCAAAGAGATGTCCATGATGTCCATTCATCTTCCCTGATGGAGCTGTTGAAATCTGAGGCTGGAATTGGAAGAATTTCCGGAATGCAATTAATTGCACTTTTTGCTAATTTGTCTGCTGCTTCATTGCCGTCAATTCCAATGTGAGAAGGAACCCATAGAAATTCTATCTGCAGTCCTTTGGAATGGAGGTTGTACAAAAGGTTTGTCATATTTAGTATGAGTGGGTTGCTTTTATTTGATTTTAACTTGCCCGCCAGGGCAGTTAGGACACTGAGTGAATCAGTTATAATAATGTATTTTGTGTACCTCTTTTGCTGTTGAATCCATATTAGTGTTTTTATTATTGCGTATGCTTCCGCCGAGAAAATAGTAGCTTCAGGAAGGAGTCGGAATTTTTCTTGGACGTTCATTTCTGGGATGCAGAAGGCTCCTCCTACAAAATCTTCTCCCATATTTTTAGACCCATCTGTAAATATTTTGATGTATTGACACCATTTATTCCTGATGAAATTGTTATATTCATTTTTATCTGGTTCTGCCTCTGATCCTGAGATGTCCTTCTTGCTCGGAGTATTGATCTGTATATTGTGGTGTAGTGAGTTAAAATTGGTTTCGTGGACTGGGCTGTTTTGGTGTCTTATAATTTTGATATTCTTCGTTTTCCGATATGTCTCCATCATATGGGTGCATCTACTAGGTGTTCTATCTCTTCTGTTGTATTTGAGTTCTGAAAGCAATTGTAATTTGGGGATGAGTTGGTGTTGTCTTTTGGTGAGTGTTTGTGTAATGTACTTTCTGGTTAGCGTTGATCTTCTTATTGATAATTTTATAATTGATGCTTCTATTTGTAGAGCCTGCTAGTTGATTTCATAGCTCCCATTGCTATTCTGATGGCTTGATTTTGGACTATGTCTAATTTTTTTTTAGTTGCATTGGCAGCATCATTATATACCTGGCTGCCATAGTCCATTTTGGATCTTATGAGCGACTTATATAAAAGTAAAATACAATATGGGTCGGCACCCCACCATGTAGTAGTGACTGCTCTTATTACATGCATTGCTGCCTTACATTTAGCTACTGTTTCGTTAATATGCGGCGCCCATGTCGACTTGGTGTCGAATATAACCCCCAGTATCTTCAGCGAGGAAGATATGGGTATGACATGATCTTCAATGTTGAGTTGTATTCCTCTAGGAAATCTTCTTAGTGTGAATATCGAAGCCTTGCATTTTGGCCAGGATAGGGAGAGGCCTTGGTCGTCTAACCACTTGCTAACGTTGGCTAAGTTGAGGGACATGGCTGTTAGAGCATGTTCTAATGAATTGTTAGCCACATAAAGTATTATATCGTCTGCATATTGTAGAATTCTGGTGTTAGTATCTAAAATGGAGTCGATGTCTGCCACATATAGGGAGTAAAGGATGGGGCTTAAAGCCGATCCTTGCGGAAGGCCGATATTATTTGTCCTTTCTTCCATGGTTACATTCTGATGTTTCACTATTATGAATCGGTACGTAAGGTAAGTTTGTAGCCATGTTAATATCTTATTGGATAGCCCCATTTTACTAAGTTTTTCCGGGAGTATATGTATTTGTACATTGTCGTATGCTTTAGCTATATCTAATGTACATGCTAGAAGGTACTTCCCTTGTGAATAAGCTATCTGGATATCTGCATTGAATATACTTATATTATCTATAGTTGATCTGCCACTTCTGAACCCATTCTGAGATTTAGGTAATAAATGGTTAGTTTCTGCCCACCACTCGACTCTTCTTTTGATGAGTCTTTCCAACACTTTACCTAGACAGGACAACAAGGCTATAGGTCTATATGACGATGATAAGCTTGGGTTCTTCCCCGGTTTTAGTATTGGGATAGTATATTGAGTTTGGAGGGTCTTGTGGGTAGTTCCATTTTGGACTATATTGTTGTAGACTTGTGTCAGCTCTGTTTTGCCCTCTATTGGCAGTTGTTTTAACATTGCGTAGGTGATTCTGTCTGGTCCTGGCGCTGTGTTTTTCACAGTTGTTAGTATGCCCTCTAATTCACTTGCAGTGAATGGTTCGTCTAGAATATGATTATTTATTCTGTTATCTCTGGCCCCACTTGTGGGCCGTGCATTATCTATACGGATAAGAGGGGCTGTAACTGGGCTTATATCGCATGCAAATTGTTCAAGCCACGAGTTATCCAATTGTTTGGGGGAGCCAGGAGAGGTTCCTGTTTTGAATCTTCGTATCATCTTCCACACTTCTGATAAACTTGTTTCTTGGTTTATACTGTTGCAGAATTGAATCCATCCTTCTCTTTTTGCATCTTTTAGTATCCTTTTGGTACCTGCCTGTTGTTTCCTAAATTTAATGAAGTTGTCTATCGTCATGTTGTTTCTGTATTTCGTCATGGCTAATCTTCTTTCTGCTACCGCCTTCGAACAATTCTCTGTCCACCAAGGAGTATAATTGAGATCTTTGGGCTTCTTGGTCTCCTTGCCTGTCCTGCCATAATTATTGGGGTTTTCCCTGGGCGAGCGTGATGAATCATCAGCTGCAAGTATAATTGTTTTCTCCAGATTCTCGAACTGCTGCTGAGGATTGACAGAATATTCCGTTGAATCTGATTTTGATAAAAATCTTGTTATGTTCCTTCGATATTTGTTCCAATCAAGATTCCTCCAATTTTTTTCCCTGTGGGATGATTTTTGGGTTATATTGTTGTCGCTGTTGAATGTTATTTTAATTGGAAAATGGTCGCTTCCCATTGGGTCTTTTTGAACTTCCCAATTCACAGAAGTACCAATTGCTGGAGAGCAGATAGTGATGTCTACCGCACTCCTCCTTCTGTTGAGGAGTGGAATCATGGTGGGAGTGTTGTCGTTAATTATTATGAGGTTTTCTTCGTCTATGAAGTCTAAAATTTGTTTACCTTGATAATCATCATAAGCACATCCCCATGTTGTGCTGTTTGCATTAAAGTCTCCCATTAGTATGAGGGGATGGTTTCTCTTAATTCCAAGATTTATTAGTTGGTTGGTGGATGTTCTGTGGCCTGGAGCTATGTACACCGAGTATATTTCCATTGTTACGTTGTTGATAACTGTTCTAATGCCAGCGATCTGTAGTTCTTGATTAGTTTGATTAAATTGTATAGGTTCTATGGGAATATGGCGTTTGGAAAGTATTGCTACCCCCCCTTTTCCATCTGCCCTGTCTTGTCTGGTAATGTGATATCCTTTGATTATTGGTGTTGAGCCTGGTTTGAACCAGGTTTCTGCTAAGGCAGCAATATCTATGTTTTGTTCTTGAAGAAAGTGTAGTAGGTCTTCTTTGTTACTTATTACACTTCTTACGTTCCACTGAAGGATTTTGTACATTTATTATGCTGTTATTTTTGTGAGGCTGTTATTTATTATTTTCACCTGTCCCAAATTTGGACGGTAATTCTGATAGTATTTGATCTATTTTTCCCCATGTGGGTGGTTCTTTATTTATAACCGACGATTCTATAGTTTGAGAGATAACGTCTCTTAGCTGTATGATGAACTGTTTCAATATCCTATTGGTATTATAATCGTCTTGAAATCTGGGTTCTGTTTTCTCATTATCTTGATTGTGCTTGTCTGTCTCGAACCTATAGATTGGTGGAATCCAGGGACCGGGGGGATTATATGACAGAGGAGCTGTCCTTTTTATCGGTGTAAGAGGCCCTTTGTTAGGAAGTCTGCTCTTCCTTACTGGGTGGCTGGGTAGATCCGAGCATATTAACTGGGGTAGTGATTTCCTTTGGATTTGCTGTTCTGGGGATGGGCTCCTTGTTGATGGTGATGATTGGTTTTGCTGCTGAGAGTACGGTGATTGTGACACGTCTGCTCTTTGCAGTGGTAGTATGGTCCGTTTGCTCTGAGAATTGTGAGTCCATTCTATTGGTAAATGATAACGCATTTGCAAAAGAGGATGTATTATTGAACCGTTCTTCTCTAAAGGCTTTAGCGGCTTCTTGGAATGGAATATTTTCCTCAGCCATTTTTACTTTGATATTTTTCTGTCTGTTCCATTCTTTGCAATTTTTGTCTGTTGCCATGTGGTTCCCCCTACAGTGTACACATTTAAATGCTTCTTCTGTTATGTTGCATTTTAGGGTCGAGTGGTTCCCACTGCACTTGGCACATCTGGTTTCGCCCCTGCATTGGTGGCCGCTATGCCCAAATCTTAGGCATGCATTACAAAACATCACCGAGTATACATATGGATCTACTTGGATTGAATTGTGAAACAGAAATATTCTTGATGGTAATCTCTGTCCCTCAAAGGTTATGACCATTGTTCTGATTGGTACTGTGGTAGGCTCGTTATTCACCATGAGTTTGCGTACCAGCCGTCTTACTGACTTGATTTTACAATCTGATTTGCTCCATTCTAACACATCTTCTTCTGTGATAGTGGTGTCTACTCCCTTTATAACGCCCATCCTCTGGACCATAAACCCAGGAATGTAGCATGTGTAGTTATTGTCTATCAAAATTTTACTTTGTGTGATCTCATTGGCCGCTTTGTAGCTTTTCATCGTCACTGCCAGCCTATTAGCACCTATTCTCTTGATGAGTGAGATATCTCTGGTTAATGAGTGTAGTAGTTTCCCTGTTACTAGCGGGTCCAGAAAGGTTCTGCCCCTATATCCTGCATTCTCTACTGTTTTTTTTTTCAATGTATACTGTGAAGGGGCCCAAGTCATTTGATTTGTACAAGTGTGCTGTGTATTCGTTTTTTTTCAAAGTTTTTACTTTCTTCCCAATGTCTTCTTCTTGTACTTTATCAGTGTCTGATTCAGTATTCTGTCTTTTCCTGTTTCTGTTTCTCTGGTGCAGAGATTCACCGTTTTCCGTCATTTCAATGTTATTATCTGTACTGATATTAATTTCGTTGATATTATTATCGTAAATGGAGCATGGGTTGTCCTCTACACGATTGTTTGTTTTCATTTGAGTTATAAAGGAATCTGGCAAAATAGAATGGATTGCTTTACTTAACTCGGTGTCGCTGTCAACAGGGGATCCGCCCCCTGAGTTTTCTGCCATGCCTGCTTTCTGACTCACTACAGTCCTAGTGTAATATCTCTATACTATATCTAGCGTAATTCTAAGTCTAATTCTATGTACTTACGTTACTACAACACAAATAACTTATTACATCTAATTTTCTTTACACAATTACATATCGAAATCTACCGTACAACACTACACAGAGAGAATTCTTCCGAAAAGAAACACTATAGCTCCGGGCTCGAGTTGCTTCAGATACGACGTATTTGACGCGAATGGTCGAAAGTGTCATCTGTCATCACACGGTTTTGAAGACCTCTCAAAGACAAAGCTGAACGAAGGTAGCTCATAACTCGAGCGTTCGATGAGTTCGATTATGGCAAAAAGCAGTCAAAATTCAATACCAACTTCTAAATGTTATTGGTTTTGTAAGGTTGTCGGAAATCGGTCATTTGTAAAACGCCCACAAAAGTGGCCGATAGTTATCCAGCAGAAAGGTGTCTGGAGGATTTGTCGGCATATTGTGCATCGGCCCTAACACGCTTATATGAATGGACTTTAGGCCATTTGTTCATGCTTTGAAAATAATATGCATGTTGACTATCAACACCATTTGTGGTACACTATACATACATACAAACTATACATACAAATATTGCTTTCGCATTTTTTTTTTTTAGGTTTCTGTACAAAATGCAAGGTTGTACTACAAGGTTATATTTCTCTAGAAGTAATGTATATATATATATATATATATATATATATATATATATATATATATATATATATATATATATATATATATATATATATATATATATATATATATATATATTGAAGGCTTTCTGCCAACAGGAGCATTTTAACCGTCCTCCTTGGTCTAGACTCTAGAGGTAGCGCATCTGCTTCTGGTTCCAAGGCCGCATGTTCTAATCCTGAGTAAAGTGTGTTTTATTTTTAAATGTTCTTTCATCTATCATAAGCTCACTGTTTTTCATCTCCCGCTCATTTGTACCCTCCATAACCCACCTAATAGTGGGGTCGTTAAGTATAACATAGAAAAATAAGCATTTAATAAAAGTATTAGATTATTACGCCTATAATTGAAATATCAAAGGTGGGCCTACTATACTCTGTTGATGAGAAAAGTTAATTCAGGATTCTATGTCAATAGAAAAAATCTTGTAACGATTTTTTGTAAATAGAAGCAATGTATTTAAGATTTCTGTCAAAAGAAACAATCAATTCAGGGATTTATTTTCACAGAAGAATCCATTAAAGGTTTTCTGTCAATAGAGACAATCAATTTAAGGTTCAATTTTCTATATGAGGGCGTCCAAGGGTGAGCTCGCTCACCCTTGTTTTCTTTATTTCGTTGATTTGAAAATATACAGGCTATGTGGACAAGTTTTATTGCTACGTAGTCGAAGAGTGTAAAAAATGCATAATCCAAGCTCGATAATTTTCGATATACGTAGAAATTCAGCGATTCTACTCGACGAATAGGTTTTTTCAGTCCCTTTTGAATCAAACGTATAAGTGTGTTTCCACAGTGTGGTGAACACGCTAAAAACGAAGCCCATTTTTTTCAGGGTGTGAAATGGAAAGCTTCGCTACGCTCATCTAAATAGTTACTTCATTAACTATAAGTTAATATTAAAAGTCCATGGTCAGTATAGGCCTATATAAGGTCGATCTTGGCGGGAATGAAACCCTGCTGAATAGTTTTGCAGCGTGCTTCAGGTCTATGGTGATATGAATGCGTCATTCCTTATCTGTATACTGGCAATTTGTCTGTTTTCGGAAAATCATCTCTCTATGTGAGCCACCAGGCGGTTTTAGACCAAAAAAGTTAGGAGGGCCCATCCAAGTTTGCAATATTATATAATCACTTTTTTATTGTGGGAAGGAATGGGAGGCAGTGTTCGTTTTTTCATGTTAACAGGATCCAAATAGAATATTTGTAGAGCCTAACTGTATGTTGTACGAATGCTATGTTTCACTACTCACAGACTTTTAGCATGAATTGCGTGCGCCGCTCCTTCATCAACCCTCATCCCTCATTCTTCATCCTTCCCCTTCATGCCACACTCAGTATAGTTATCGAGAAAAAGCCGTAAAAACACTTTGAAACATCAATTTCTACACAATCATGCAGTTACACTCTACACTTAGCAACGAGCACTGAGTTCACAAAATACTCCAATAGACAAGCGAACTGTTCCATAAACTCATACACACTGACTGATGATTCTTGTGCTAAAATGCGATTTTTATTATCATTATTATAGCACTCACAGTCCCATGCGCATAATTTCACGGTTTTGGAAAAGGTAAATGTTGGTTTTCCCAAACACATGTATTCTTGTAGGCCTATCTCAGACACTCGGATGTCGACATAAATCATAACCTGTCTGTCACACTACCTGCAACAATGTCTCAGAGTCTATATTGTCTAATTCTGAGAACAATTCTAACTTTTATCCTAGATCAGATCAAGAGGTTCATCATTTAAGAGCCCGCATCTTAGACAGATTTCATGTTGAGTACAGGGTGCACTTCTATCCCATATATCTCAAGAACTACAAACACTACGGATTTGCGATAAAAAGCAATTGATAAACGATACTCTCACAATTGGATATGCCTAGTTGAATATTGAAGAATAATTTTAATATGGCCAATTTTTGAATCAAAAAGTGCCCAATTTGATGGTTTTCATTGCCTAATTCCCGGTTACCGAATATAACTAGAAAAAAATTACAAACGCACATCTTTGAGTTCAACCTTTCTCATCAATATTCAAAATCTTGATTTGCCTATAATTCAACAGTCTTCCCGTTTTCCTTGGTCAAAATGTGTCATGTAACTTACAGTTACTAGATTTTGTCCAAATTATAAGTTGGAAAACTCCTCCATCTAGCGGTGACACTGGAACTCTTTGAAAATCATCCCCTTTCCACTTGTCAACCTAGGTAGGAAGTGGACTCGAGCCATGAGTGCTGTCACTCCAAATGAACCTTTCTTGGAACGGAATAAAAGTGATTAGCTGAAAACCAATATACCGATATATCACACCAATCAATTGTATTTAGTTGTAAGTGTCTTCACATTCTCATTACAACAAGAATACATTTTTTATTTTAGTTCTAGGTGCATTTCTCACCGATTCAGTGAAAATAACTCCAGTTGACTCCATACCCAAGTAGAAACTCATTTTTTGGGTAAATGCTCAAAATCAGAATTAAAACTATTACAATTACATTTATTATCGTTTGATGAATTATGGAGTGTTGAAATTCGACTTCTCGAGTTGTTTTTAACACATTGTTAGTAGCCCATCATTATATTCTACAGTGAAACATAACATGAGAAACATAACGTGAAAAACGACAAAAAATATAACAAACACGATTTATCACATTTCATGTTTCCACATTGATTGAGTGATTTCACAATTGAAATTTGAAATTTGATCGCTGAATCATTCCACGAAATGGTCACAATATAATTAATATAATTCCTAATCAGTTTCAAATATGCTATGATCATTTATTGTAGACAGAAACGAATATAGGAAAAAACTACGGTAAGATTTAATATTGAAACAAATTTTAAAATCATCATATTTATATATATAAATATATATATTTATATATATATATATATATATATATATATATATATATATATATATATATATATATATATATGAATATATATATATATATATATATATATATATATATATATATATATATATATATATATATATATATATATATATATATATATATATATAAATATATATATGGATCATCTTTCAGATTTGATCACACGCATATTCGATTAATTTGAAAAATGCCCAGTTTTTTTTTTGATCCCGCGATCTTTTTGCCCGCGATCATTTGTTCACGATCTTATTACCTCCACGGTATTTTTACCCGCGCTCACTTGGCTCGCGATATTTTCTTCTCCGCGACCTTATGTACGTGCGGTCATGTTACCCTACTCGATATTATTGCCGCGAGATAAAATTGTTCGCGGTCTTTTTGCCGGCTACCTTAGATTTCGACCTCACCAACAGCTAGGTTATTAGGGGGTACGAGTGAGCTCGCAGATGAGAGACGGATGATGTTCACAAAAACCCATGTCATATGCGAGGCTCGAACCTAAGCCCCGCTTGACCAGAATGTATGAAGCAGTGCCTTAGCTGGGCCTGGATCAGTCAAGGTTCATATAGGTGAAGTTGACCTATACATGCACACATATTTTTAGTGTAGGCAGCTACGACTGATCTGTGTGAATTTTTTCACGATCATCTTATCTTATTCTCTTCGAAAAATGTGTCCTGAGAAAACTTCCACTAATGAGTTGCTTGATTGGCCTGACACTTGCGTTCACTTGTTTTGAAAATAAATATATTTCCTCTCTATTCTCTCAGAATATTGGGTTGTACAATTTTCCGCTCACAGTTCATTGTTGTCAGATTTTGTGAAAAAAGAACACATGTGCCTATACGAAGCGAAAACAATTATTATTGAAATATGTACAAAGATCATATACAAATACAGTTATATTGGCAGTTGTCTTCATCACTTTGCCATTCCATTTAAAAAAACTAAACCAATAATAAATCACTGTGATTGATGGCTAAAATTGTGTGAATTTGTTTATTATTTTAGAATTAGTCTCCGATTGACCATTCAAATATTATGTAAATACTACATATTGTGATAATTTAATCAATGAAATATTAAATATATGCATGAAATAATTCTGAAAGCGATCCTAGTATGGGCATAATAAATGAAAATAAGCTTACACAAAATCTAAAATCGACATAACATTGTACTTTTGACGCATTCATTTATGTTTTTATGTTGGGTTCAACTAAGCACAGTAATGAATGATGACTAAGACCTATTGGCGTCGGTGAATGATGAATAGTGATGACTGATGAGAAGATTAGATGGAAGGTTACTTTATTATGTGTTTTTGTATAGTAAAAAGGAGTCGGTCGTGGTCTGTTGCAAAGGAATCATCCCAATATGAACCTAAACGACATAGGGACATCACGAAAAAACTCTTCTTGGAGGTCTCTGTCCAGAATCGAACCCCGGTCTCCTGAATGCCGGTTCAACCACCGATCCACTAGTCTCACTACTCATTTTGCACTCATCTTATCATTTGTTTATGACTAGGAAAACGCTATATACGCGTTGTTAGACGAGCGGAAAGTAATAGTATGTCGACTTCATTGCCAAACTTTTGCCTAAATTCGCCAATTGGGTAACATTTTAGTTATAAATGGATAAAAACGGCTTCGAGTGGTACCAATTTAGCACATTTCATGTTTTTTCTTCAAAATGGCTGACCCGATCAAGCTGAGAATTCCCAGAAATGTGTATCAAGATGTTATTCAACTCCACACCAAATTTCAATTTTTTGGAAAATAAAGATTTTAAAATTTTAAAATTTAAACATTTTTAAGAGTATTTTTAAAATTTCTGAAATTCATAAAAAAAAAGTTGATATCCGATAATGCCACAAAACTATACAGATCTGAGTTAGCTGATGATGAAAAAAAGTTTGAAATTGATAGCTGTAGCCTTTTGACCTGTGGAGAACCGACAAATGAACATAAAAAAAAAAATATATAAAAACGAACACCAATTTTTTTCAGTATGTGAAATTGAATCCTCGCTAAAGCTCGTCTAATAATTGATCACTCATCATTTGTTATGATATTTTCCTACGAATTATACTTAGTTATTATCAGCATGATTATTTGTAAATTTGCATCTACTTCCCTGTGATCAACATAATCTCCGTATACCCCTACTTTCGAATACAAGTAGCAATTGTGACTAACCAATATAAGTATCAATGAAATACATAGCTTGTGGTATATATTTCTCATTTGGGAACAATGTTTTTGTATCCAGTATCAATGTTATGAGGAAAAAAATTGTGAATATTACTTTCCTCGATTTCAGAAATAACAGCATATTGTATGGAATCACAGCTCGATTATCTGTGATGGAATCTGAATGAGTTCATTGTGAGAGCCATAGCTAAAACGTTTACCAAATATCTCGTCAAAATACTACCTGCTATTCAGATGGCTTTTGTGACAACCTAGTGACAAAACGCAGAATGACGGTATAGGACCCCCGAGTGTATTTGTTAACTTATAGAGAAGGCGGTAAATCGGAACGGTCAAATGTTGTTTCCAAAGTGCACGTCTTTTTTGATGAACAGTTCTAGTTACAAGAGAGAGAGATAGCCATAGGAAACTGAGAGAGATAGCTGTCCACTACCGAGTTCCAAAATCGCACACCAAACTTGGGTCGCGCATGTCGAAGAGAAATATTCTCAGCTAGGATAGTATTGTAAGGTTTTAATTCAGATAGGCTACTATAGTCTTTCCAGAGTTTATGTTGGTTATAGTTTTTGAATAATTGGCATCCCAATTTCTAACCACTAAAATCTGAGCAATTTACTTTCTTATTGGAAACAATTCACTCATATGCGGCCGAGACACGTTTATTCGAGCAGATGAATAAAAATCACTCCCACAAACATATCGACGTATATCGGCCGCATATGAGTGAGTTTCTTTCAATAAAAAAGTAAACTGCTTGGATTTTCATTTCCAGTGCATATGTCCAGAATATTATGATCCTAATTCTTCGACGGCGATTTTAGTTCATCTCTATAATGATTCTTCAACTTCTATTGTTCCTTCCGGCGCAGGTAATAGACCATTCTAGCTACTATCCCGTCAGAGCTTTGGACCTCTCACCCCAAAAAAGTCAGTAGGAGTAACGTACCGTATTTCGGAAAAAAGCTCTGACGTCAGACTCAACTCTCACTGACAACTTCTGACGCAATTAACAATATTGGAAATTTGAAAAATTAGCTCCCGCGTTTTTTTATGATGGAGGGAGTAAAAAGTCAGGGGGGCCCGGGCCCGCCTGGCCCGCCCTGTAGAACCGCCCCTGAATTTCGCCACCTTTCATGCGATTGGGAGATGGGTTACGTATAGGCCCATTGCACTTCAGTGGTTATCTGTAACCAAAAGAGTGTGGCCAAACGAAAGCCGTTGCTGTGAACTCAACCTCGAATAACCATCGACATTTTACTCGTTTCCCTCTTCCAGAGTCATGATGCGCGTATGAAACCTATAAGATACCGCTTTGAAAATGAACTTCCTCAGGCGATTGTTGAGGGATGGACACATCAGACCGTTACGACTAATGAATACGGAGGACAACCGGTCGAACCCTCTATTTCAAGTCACTCATGCCAAGAATAGGCAATCCTTTGAGTATTTTGTCTATTGTCAAATGTCCCAAGACAAATATGTGTTCTGTTCAACACTTGTTCACAGGTGCATGTTGCAGATATCTCACTACTGGTTCTAATGGATGCTGGTCTTTTGTCTGTAAATCTGGGAACTTGTCGAATGGCTTACATTCAGGGGCTGGTTGATTGACAGTCATAAAAAGATTTATTTTTCCTAGAAGTCACAAGACACCAGCTCAGATCTTGATGAAATGAGCGTAAATGAAATGTTTGTAAAAATGCAATAAAAAAAGTACAAAAAACCTTGTAATGACACTTTTATCGAAATTACCAATTACCCGTGTGATACCCTGTAATTCCTGGTTCCTAATTCATTAACCGAAGGCATCACTAATATATATATGTATATATATATATATATATATATATATATATATATATATATATATATATATATATATATATATATATATATATATATATATATATATATATATGTATATATAATCTTATATTGGGTTTGAACGACGCACTATACTGATGGCTACGATCTATTGGTGTCGGTGGATGATGAATGAGATGAAAGGTTATTTTATTAGGTGATTTGGATGGTGGGAAGTAGTCGGTCGTGGCCTGTTATTAAGGAACCATTCCAGTATCAACCTGAACGACAGAGGGAAACCACGATAAACCCCTGTCAGGATGGTCAACCATGGCGGGAGCCAACCCCGGTCTCCCGAATGACGGTTCAGTGTGTTACCACTCGGCCACGCGTCTTGGTAAATATATATATATATATATATATATATATATATATATATATATATATATATATATATATATATATATATATATATATACATGTGGAGTATGTAGGCCTATACACCAATGAAGGCTACGCTACGCGTAATATTGATTTATCACAGCGAAATTCAAAAGTAACACATAAAACCATAATACAAGATTCAAAAATATTTTACCAACTGAAAAACATATTACAGTAAGATTTGAACAGGGTATTAAATATAGTAATACTAATCAATACAATAAGTTACCATACTTCAAATCAATTTACAGTCTAGACTCTAGATGTTATGTATAGATGGATGCAATAACGCCAATATATACTTTCATTACACCAACTTTATAAAAAGAATAATCACAACTTGTTATTCATATCTTGATAACTTTTAATGACAGTGATGTTTTCAATCTGTAAATGGAGAAAAAATTGAGAAAGTTGAAAAATTCAGCTTGTAAAAAAATTAAATACAAAAATGTGCCACTGCTTCATTGTATAGGCCTATACATGTAGTGGATGCAATATAAAGCCTATATGCTATTTACAGATGCAAATCTGGGAAAACCCTTATGCGTAGTGATTAATGAATACTTATGATTAATATTTCAACTCAGGTAGTGCGCATGCGCTACACAAAACGAGGGACAGAAAAACAAAGGTCACTATATTGAGAGACAGTTTATCAAGTATCACAATATCGAGGGACACTTTCCGCATATGAGGGATCGTTCTTTATTTCTAAAGGGTACACAAAATCAAAGTACACTTTCCGCATCTGTTTTGAAGCACAGTATATTGAAGTACACTTTCTAGAATTTTGAGTGTCACAATAACAAAGTACAGAAAAACATCGGATATTATCAAAGTACAGTTTCTCAACTTCGATAAAAATTCATTCAAGACACACTCTATTGAAGTACAGTTTCCGTATTTTCAAGGGACAGAAAAGCAAAGTACAGTATATCGGGGGACACATTAATAGTACCCAAGTCTGGGCCTAGGCCTATAACCTCTAAACATTAAATCAACTGTGAAAAATCATCAAATTCAATCTCTAGGCTTATGCTTGCCTGATTCCAATTGTCAAAAAATACGACTAAACAGAACGTAAATTCATTTCTTACCTCAAAATCGAAAAATACAACCCCAATGTCGAAAGTGTCATCTGTCATCGTACGGTTTTGAAGACCTCTGAACGAAGGGAGCTGTTACCATAACTCTAGCGTTCGATGAGTTCGATTACGGCAAAAAGCAGTCAAAATTCAATACGAACTTCTAAATGTTATTGGTTTTGTAAGGCTGTCGGAAATCGGTCACTTGTAAAACGCGCACTAAATAGACTACTAGTAATCGAAATCATCCCCCCCCCCCCTCGGCGGCGGAAGGTTTGAGAATGGTTTCTTATAGATTTTTTACGCTCTTTCCATTTCTGCTTGTTGGATGCTCGAAAGCCGGGGGGTTTGGCTTCCAGGGGCGTCCAAACCTTGATCAAGTGTTTGATTCATTGCAAGAAACATCAAAGTAACCTTGTATAATGGAACAATTTTGAGTGAAAGTCAATGAGTTTCCATTAAAATTTGAATTTTGAACAAAGTGTATTGAAAAAAAATCGAAAATAGATCGCCATTTTGACAAAACATCATAAGTAATGAATTTGGTGAAAATTTGTTTTAGATGCAATATTGGCCACCCTTTTTTGGGGGCAAAAGTTTAGAAGATGTTTTCTGAGAGAATATTGTACACCCATTTTATTCATTTCTGTTGGATTATCGAGATTTTGTGGGTTTGACTTCCAGGGGTGTCCAAATTTGGGTCAAATTTTCGAATTTGGTGAAAAATTAACATTCATCAGGAGTGTGAAGTCGAGTAATTTCGAGCATGAAACAACATATTCTGATTGAAATTTTGATTCAAAAGCGATTCTCACTGAAAAAAAAAATCGCCGGCATTTTGAATATACGTCACAAGTGATGAATTTGGTGAAAAACATATTATGGGCAATATTGGACACCCTTTTTTGAAAGCAGAAGTTATAAGAGTGTTTTCTGAGAGAATATTGTACACTCTGTTCATTTATACTTGTTGGAATATCGACGATACGTGGGTTTGACTTCTAGGGATGTCCAAACTCGGGTCAAATTTTTGAATTTGATAAAAAAAAATGAAGTCGAGTATATAGTTTGAAGTCGAGTCATTCTGAGCACAGAACAACATAGTCTGATTGAAAATTCGATTTCAAAGGAGTTTGTATTCTAAAAAAATGATAAATTCGCCGCCATTTTGAAAATGCATCAAAAGTAATGAATCTGGTGAAAATTTGTTTCAGAAGCAATATTGGCTACTCTTTTTGGGAGCGAAAGTTTTGAAAGTGTATTTTGAAAGAATATTGTACATTCTGTTCATTTACGCCTGTTGAATTGACAAAATTCCATGGGTCTAGATTCCAGGAGTGTTTAATTTTATAGGTGATTTCTCTGTTTTCTCATCTATTTTTTTTGTTTCATCATGTATTTTTCTGGTCATGCCCATTAAAATGCTACATATATAAATATTAAAATGTTCTTTATTATGATATCTCCATTGATGAAATACATCCAATTCAAAAAAGAATGATGACACTTGCTATTTTTGAAAAATAAAATGCAAATATTTTAAGCATATCTTAATCATCATCTATTTTCAATGAATTGTCAAATTGAGGAAAATGAGAAACTCTCAAGAGAAAATAATAATTCTTGCTTATGCGAAAATGTTTCAACGATATGTCAGTGTGGCCCGTGGTCGATGTTGAACATGTTGAAGATGTTGAATATACCGCTGTCCCATGGGAATGGATGGAAATCAGTTAATGGTGAGCCCATAATGAAATGGACTGAATGTGATATATTTTTATTGAACTGGTAGACTTGTTGCACGGGTCGTTGATAACAGATAAGGAAGATGTTGGCGGAGACCTTGCAGAGGTAGATGATTCACTTATTGACGATGTATTTGAAGACGAGGAATTGTCCTTCTGACTATGATAACTTTTTATGTTTCCCTCTAAATAAGATTGACCAATGCTGTTGCAATGATTGGTAGTTCATGAAGTCTCAGTTCGTTAGTGTGAAGGCCCATTCACATTTTACAACAAAAATTAGGAGTAAACTTAGCATTAACAGTAGTGCAATCATTTGGTGGTTATTCACAACTACAATTTGGCAGTAAGAAACAGCCAATGAAATGGCTTGTTTACATCAGCAGTTTATTCGCTTTATCTTCTTCCGTGCAATTATGTGTAGTTTTTAGGTGAATCTGAAGGTAGATGTGGTAGGCCCAGAAATAATTCATTCCCTCGAAACTCAATTGTAATATCATGGAAACAATTCAAAGTCTGGCACAAAAAATGGTGTATTAAATGGGGATGTATTCAAGACAGCCTGCCAGACATCGTCCGAACGACAGACGCCTGCGGCACGCCGAACGTTTACTCAAATCTGATTGGTTAGTGCGTTTGTAAGAATCAAGAGCAAGATCTGAAGTTTGCAAACCTTGCTGTTCACTTCAATCGTTACGGCTAATACGTCGCATTGCGAAAGGGATGCATGAGGGTTCTAAGACAAATATTGCTGCTAATGCCAAGTTTACTCCTAATTTTGGTTGTGAATGGGCCTTTGGGGTTCAAAGACGGGTCGGGTCGACAGCGAATCATTTTGCACCTGTATTCGAGCCTGTGTATTTTGCCAAAGTTGACGACGTTTGTGATGGTTTCAAGCATATGGAGGAGAAGGGGAAGAAAGAGAAAAGTAAGAGATGACGATATCAAATAAAAGTTGTCTGGCCGATAGAGTTATCCAGCAGAAAGGTGTCTGGAGGATTTGTCGGCATATTGTGCTTGCAACCGGCCCTAACACGCTTATATGGATGGACTTTAGGCCATTTGTTCATGCTTTGAAAATAATATGCATGTTGACTATCAACATCATGTGTGGTACACAAAACTAAGACCACTATACATACAAATATTGCTTTCGTATTTTTTTTTTTTTTTAGGTTTCTGTACACAATGCAAGGTTGTAATACAAGGTTTTATTCCACTAGAAGCAATATATATATATATATATATATATATATATATATATATATATATATATATATATATATATATATATATATATATATATATATATATATATATATATATATATATATATATATATATATATATTGAAGGCTTTCTGCCAACAGAAGCATTTTAACCGTCCTCCTTGGTCTAGACTCTAGAGATAGCGCATCTGCTTCTGGTTCCAGGGCCGCATGTTCAAATCTTGAGTAAAGTATGTTTTATTTTTAAATGTTCTTTCATCTATCATCAGCTCACTGTTTTTTTATCTCCCGCTCATTTGTACCCTCCATAACCTAGCTAATGGTGGGGTCGTTAAGCAACATAGAAAAATAAGCATTTAATAAAAGTATCAGATTATTACGCCTATAAGTAAAATATCAAAGGTGGGCCTACTCTACTCTGTTGATGAGAAAAGTTAATTCAGGATTCTATGTCAATAGAAGAAATCTTGTAACGGTTTTTTGTAAATAGAAGCAATGTATTTAAGATTTCTGTCAAAAGAAACAATCAATTTAGGAATTTATTTTCACAGAAGAATCCATTAAGGTTTTCTGTCAATAGAAACAATCAATTTAAGGTTCAATTCTCTACATGAGGGCGTCCGAGGGTGAGCTCGCTCACCCTTGTTTTTTTATTTCCATGATGAGAATCATTCAGTAAAATGGTATCAGAAACGAAAACTATAATGAATGAGTAGAAGTCTAATATATGGAAAGATCCTAGAATCCCTACATTTCCCCCACTATTCACTATACATGTATCAATATATCTGATTCATAACTTGTCTCTCTCCCGATCACTTCATCTCTCTCTCTCTCCCTCTCTCTCTCTCTATCTCTCTCTCTCTCTCTCTCTCTCTCTCTCTCTCTCTCTCTCTCTCTCTCTCTCTCTCTCTCTCTTCATCAGCAAAATAGGATTATTTATTTCAACTAAATGATTTTCTTGATAGCGTTTGTAGGCTAGAGCTTTGGTGGGTATATGATTTCCGAATTAATATCGATTGATTGGATATTAGTATGTATCGATTTTTGGTAACGATATATCGATGTTGATACTCGATCGTAATGTGGTAAAATTCATAATGGTGTTGCAATGAGTAGTTATATTCGATACTTCTGGTACAGGGTGACAAGTTTCAACTTGTTTAGATGTGTCTCTCTCTGTTTCACCTATATAATTGCTGACATTGTATTTTTTTTTTAACTGACCGAGGGTCATTCCAGCTATAGTAGGTCTACGAGTCTCAAGTTTTAAATATGGAGATGACATTATAAACAATATTATTCAGTCGACCATTGCACCCTCACCGATAAACATCTCGAATTATTAGTAACAGTGTTCCGTTGTAATCAAATTGTATCTTTGTTATCGTATATCTACCAGTCACTTTTTGTAAGTATTGATGATGTGCAATATTATTATTATTGTTTCTGAATATTATTTATACCGTCACCATCGGTTCAGGATCCAATGTCCAATCAAATGAGGAAGAGATGAGAGTCGATTTTGAGAAGAAATAAAATATAAATGAAAAATAAATAAAAGATAGATGAAAAACAAATGAATAGAATAGAAAAAAGAAACAGAATGAATAAATGAGAACAAATGGATGAACAAATGAAAACCTAGTGTCGATAACTGCATTTCTGATAATAGAATGTCAATGTAATTTAGATAGATGCCTCTATACGTATTATCATATGAACTATATTGAATGGTTGAACATTTCAAAATCTGATGTTCAGACATTTTCCAGTAGATTAATTTTCATTTAATTTTCTTTGTCTATAGATTCTTCATGAAAATGAGTTCATCGTCGAAGAAAGTGTTTCCGTGTAGTGAGTGTGAAGTTGTGTTCGAAAGAAAATCAACTTTGAACCGACATGAACTAAATCATACAAACAATCAAGTTCATCAATGTAATTTGTGTGAAGCGAAATTTATACGAGCGTATAATTTGAGGAATCATATAAAAATTGATCATTCAAATATTTTCAAATGTGAGATTTGTTTGAAACAGTTCAGTCGGGAAATGAATTTAAAACGTCATCGTCAAACTCATAGAATAGAGCAGCAATCTTCAACAGTGACACAAAGTCAAGAAGATGTTATTGTGAACCGTGTGTTGACGAGGAAGATGCTTCTGAAGTTGTCTCATCGTTAAACGGTGTTTTCAAGAGCTATAAATTCCGTCAAGCTGATGATAACAGAGATATTCTAAGTTTCCTACACAATCATGTTGATAAAATTGAGTCTACATTGTTCCGTAATTTAGATAGATTCAAGGGTATCAAGTGGTACATATCGCTTTTTGTACACTATAGCCGTGGTATTGGTGAAGAAGAAATATCTTCGAGCCCGTGTTTCCGGTCTAAAACATTTAAGCTATTGGACAAAGATGATTTCGATGAACAATTTAGCTGTGCTTTCGAAGAAATTCAGAAATCGAGTGAGAAATTCTCTCGTGAAGGTAGCAACTGGGGTATCGAACATATTTACTATCTAGAACTAAAAATAGCTGAGTACTTGCCCTTGGCTACTAGTAGTTATATGGAACTTCCAATTCAGTTGAGAGACGCAATCAATCGATAATCAACATCAACAATAGTGATCAGAAATGTTTTATTTGGAGTGTATTAGCAAGCTTACACCCTCAGAAAAAGGATGCCCAACGAGTGAAGTATTATAAGCAATTCGAGAATGAACTAGACATGAGAAATATTTCGTTACCTGTGCCTGTATCACAGTTGAAAGTTTTTGAAAAAAACAATGACATTTCAGTGAACGTATTTGGATATGATGAGGAAGCTAATATTAAAGGCCCATTCACAATGCAACGCTAACACTAACATGTAACACTAACATTAACGCGAGAAATGTTTGCCTTATGGGATGTCGTTGGTCCGTTCACAACCACCACGCTGAGATGAACATGAACATGAAACCTTGCAAGCTCCAAGCTTTCATGTTGATGTTAGTGTCGAAACGTAAGAATCGGCCAATCAGAATCCTTCGATTTCCGAATAACAACGACTGGTGGCGAAGTACAACGAAGCAATCACGATGTTGTTCGGAACTTGTCCCTCCATCTTGTTTCGACTTTGGCAAGAGTCCCTAGCCTATTTTAATTTTAGGTTATGTTTCCCCTTTCTTTTTCAAACATGCAATGATTGAGCCCAGATCTTTGACTTCTAGGTCCAGGACAATAGTGTAAAATATAGGTAAAACTCCAAACATACAACACTGAAAAGCAGAATCATCTAAATCTATTTTCGAATAGGCCCATCTGTCAAATCGAGTCAAATGTCAGACGTAGTACACAGACGCGATAGCAGGTAGTCGTGTGAGATGGCAGTGGAATCGGCGCGAAAAATCTGGACTTCTGATTGGCTGTTGGTTATTGTTTACGTTGATGTTCTTTCTCATTGTGAACAGACATTTGTTTCATGTTCTTGTTAATGTTGGTGTTCATGTTAATGTTAGTGTTAGCGTTGCATTGTGAATGGGCCTTTATCCGCTAAGAATAGCTGAACTTCGCGAGTGTCGTCATCATGTAAATTTATTATCAATTAGTGATGAGAACAACTTTCACTATTTCTACATAAAGAATTTGAATCGTCTTTTAAGTTCGTTAACGAAACATAATGGTGCAAAATATTACTGTCCTTACTGCTTACATCGCTTCACCTCAGCCGCTCTACTGGAATTTGGAAAGTCATCATACTCTCTGTATAGTCAACATGATCCACAGAAGATAAAAATGCCTCAAGAATCTGAAAAATCTTATCTTTCAAAAATTACAGTTCCTCTCAGAGAGTGCCGTTTGTGATTTATGCAGACTTTGAGTGTTTTGCAACAAAGATTTCTGGTTGTGATCAAGATGAAAATGTATCTCACACTACACAGTTAACCCGCCATGAACCTTCTGGTTTTTCGTTTGTTATTATTAATTCTGATGGAAAAGTGTTCAAACCGCCACGTGTTTAGAGAGGACCCCATGCAGTAGACAAGTTTCTGGGAGTTTTATTGATGGATGAAAAAGAGCTTACAGAAATTATGTTATCTGAGAAACCGCTTGTTATGACCGAGGAAAATAATGTCGAGTTTGAGCAAGCGATTGAGTGTATAATATGCGGTGGGGTATTGGGTTCGGATAGAGTTAGAGATCATTGTCATCTCAGCGGAAAATTTAGGGGGGCTGCTCATAATTCATGTAACTTAAATTATAAGAAAGTGGAACACATTCCAGTTTTTTTCCACAACCTTAGAAATTATGATAGCCACTTAATTATGGAACATATTGGTAAGCTATACAAGGCAAAAATTACTTGCATTCCTAATAACATTCAAAAGTACGTTTCTTTTTCAGTCGGTAGGTTACGGTTTATCGATTCTTATCAATTTTTAAATGCTCCTTTAGATACATTAGT
The DNA here is from genome assembly GCA_964007535.1 of Brachyptera risi. NCBI lineage: Eukaryota > Metazoa > Arthropoda > Insecta > Plecoptera > Taeniopterygidae > Brachyptera > Brachyptera risi. The sequence continues at coordinate 37,365,835 of OZ023327.1, forward strand.
GACGAATCTGTTAGGGTATGGTTCTGATAAATTTCATATTTTAGGAGAAAGTTTTGAAAAGGAAAAAATACATCTTCTACTACGGAAACGTGTTTTTCCTTATGATTACATTGATTCAGAATCTAAGTTGATGGAGACTAGCTTACCAACTCGTGATAAATAATTTTATAATATACTCATAAGAGAAGACATCAGTGATATAGATTACAATCGCGCAAGTGAAGTTTGGCGTGTTTTTGAAATTCGAAATTTAGGTCAGTATCAAGATTTATATGTCAAAACAGACGTTCTTCTTCTAGCTGATGTCTTCGAGAATTTTCGGTCGCTTTGTTTGAAAAATTATCAACTCGATCCCGCCCATACCTATACCGCTCCCGGACTTGCGTGGGAGAGTTGCTTAAAAATGTCGGGAGTTAAATTAGAATTGTTCACAGATCCTAATATGTATTTGTTTATTGAAAGCGTCATCCGGGGAGGTGTAGCCATGATTTCTAAACGTTTCTCGGAGGCGAATAATGAATATTTGGATGGACATGACCCCAGTAAGCCTTCAAAACATTGCATATTGGGACTGTAATAATCTTTATGGGGTTGCCATGTCAAAACAGTTACCACTTAGTGATTTTAAATGGCTTAATTCGGATGAAATCAATCAAATTAATTTTCGAAAAGTAGAAGATAATGCTGAGATGGGATATATTCTAGAAGTTGATATGGAATATCCCGAGAAACTACATGATTTACATAATAACTATCCTCTTGCTCCTGAAAAAAATGGTAATTTCTGAAAATTTAATCTCTGAATATAGTGCTGATCTGCTGAGGCAATTTGATCGAAAAATACCCGTAAACGTATAAAAAATTGGTTCCAAATTTAAATAATAAGAAGAAATACGTTTTACACTATAGAAATTTGCAACAATACACATCTCTTGGCATGAAGGTTAGTAAAATTCACCGTGTACTAGAATTTAAGCAAAGTGCGTGGTTAGAACCTTACATTAACTTCAATACAAGACAGCGAGCGTTAGCTGTCAACAATTTTGAAAGAGATTTCTTTAAATTAATGAATAACGCGGTTTTTGGTAGGACTATGGAGAATATACGCAACAGAATTAATGTTGAACTCGTTATTGAGAAAAAGCGTGCACTAAAATTGGTTGCATCGCCAGCATTCGAAAGTTTTAAAATATTTTCAAATAACTTGGTAGCTATTCACTCAAAAAAGCCAGAATTATCACTCAATCGACCCATCTATGCAGGGTTCACTATATTGGATCTGAGTAGAACTGTCATGTATAAATTCCATTATGAATACGCAAAAAAGAAATTTGGTGTTAAATTGAAATTATTATTCACGGATACTGATAGCTTATGCTACGAAATTCAGACTGAAGATTTGTACTTGGATATTAAAGCTGATGAGGATTTGTTTGATACATCCAATTTCCCTGAGCAGCATCAACTTTTCAGTGAAAAAAATAAGAAAGTTTTGGGTAAAATGAAAGATGAGATGAATGGTACCCCTATTAAAGAATTTGTTGGGTTACGCGCCAAAATGTATTCAATCTTAGAGAATACAGGAACTAATGAGAAAGTTGGTAAAGGTATAGTCAAATCTACCCTCAAGAAATATGTAAAACATAATGACAATAGGAATTGTCTTTTTAAAAAACAGATCCAGTCAGTTGATATGTACTCGATAAGGAGTTTTGACCACCAGCTGTTCACTATTAAACAAAGAAGAACAACACTATCTTGTTTTGATGACAAACGTTATATTTTGATGAACGGAATAGACACTTTAGCTCATGGGCATTTCAAAATTTCCAGAATGATAGAGTAAATGAATGTCTACTTTGAACGTATACAATTTATTTATTGGATGAATAGAAATATATTAATTGTAAACTGAAATCTAGGTCCTTTTGTATTGCATGGTATTAGAATATATGTATTGCAATTGAGAATGTATATAATGGGAACTGAAAATATAACATGTAACAATAAATTAATATTGTTCAGAAAAACGTATTTTAATGAGAAACATATGTTTCCGCTATCCTCTCTCAACGAATCCTCTGTTTTATTACATCATGAATAACAACTTCAGAAAGTTATGTGTATCAACTCTATAAATAAAACTCTGCTCTTTGAGAAATACCAAGCACATGATATATGATTATCAATTTCAGACAAATGATAGAAATCAAAACATATTGATAGATCTACGATTCGGAAATACTATATAGATAGTTAGCAATCACTGGCAAAATATAAACGTATTTGGATTGATCAAATTACTAAGAAGAAGAATAACAACTTCTTTCAGGAAATAATATATGAATGGTTAATTTGTATAAGTATGATGAGAGTTGTATTCGGATCGAAAGAATAATTGGATGAAGGTTTTGAACTTGAAATTCACAGTATGGAAAAAAAAGAAAAAAACAAAAACCAAAAAACTTATGAAAAATTGAAAAAACATATGAAAAAATATATATATATATATCAAGAAACACCGTATGGAAAAGATGACATAAGCATCTTACATCCTTAAAAGAAAATTGAATTGTTTGAGAATTATCGTGAGAGAATAATCAACACTCAAAATAGTGAGAGTGTGCAAATTATAAAAGAAAAGACCCTCAAAAATCTTGAGCCCCGAAAAATCCCCGAAAATTAATAAAAGCCCCAGAATCAGAATCAGATGAATGTGGTGACATTATAGTGTATATATGTTGGAATGTGACGTCACTTGAAAATAAAATATTTGTTTTTTTTAAAAGAAACCCCTCAAAAATCTTAAGCCCCCCAGAAATTAGAAACCCCCGAAAATTAGGAGCCCTCGAATTAAGAACCTCTGAGAATGAGGTAAATGTGATGAGGTTAGTGTATGATAGCATATATGCTATTATACACTAACCTCATCACATTTAGGTTAGGTTAGGTTATGAAATTATCTCTCATACGTAAGATAGTTGAGCTTGTATCGAATATTAACGCATTGAATTCCTAATGGTTGATTGGTCCAGTGGTTAAGACTCATGACTTCAAACGCTGATCTCTCAGGTTCAAATCCTATCACTCGGTCATTTTGTATTGAAAATAATCAATTGATTAATTAATTGATTTGGTTTCAAAATTGGCCACCAGATTGAGTCTGAATCGTAAAAATAATCAATTGATTGATTCAGATTTTAAATTGGCCACCAGATCACGCCTGCATACGGAGTGGGAATTCTAAATTGAAGATAGCGCGGGAATTCGAAATTTAAAAATGGCGCGGGAATTGAAAATTGAAAATGGTGCCGAAATAATATGACGTCATGTCAGCCATCTTGGATGACGTCATAGGTTAATGACCTTGGTCGCCATCTTGGATGAGAGGTTAATGACCTTGACCGGGTGAGGTTAGTGCCTAATAGCATAGGTTGGAGTATGACCTCACGACCGCCATCTTGCACCAGGAAAAAGTGGGCCAGAACTCTCATTTTCACACTACTGTCACCGGTGGTAGCTTACCTTTTTATGGAAGATTTCGAGGTGAAAGTCTTGAGCTCAGCAGTGCTGAAGCCAAGATGTTGGTTTCGATATTGTGACGACACGTATGTGATTTGGCAGCATGGCCGAGCAGAACTGGACATCTTTCTCCGACATCTTAATTCCCAACATGGAAACATCAAGTTCACGATGAAGTTGGAGGTGAACAGAAAATTACCGTTTTTGGATGTCCTAGTTACTAGAGAACTCGATGGAAGTCTAGGACATGCTGTGTATCGTAAGCCAACGCATACTGATCGTTATTTACTCGCAAATTCTCAACATCATCCTGCGCAAATACGTTCTGTGGCCAACACCTTGGCAACACGGTCGAAACGCTCATCAGATATTTCGAGTGCTAAACAAGAAATGAGTAAACTGAGTGATATTTTGTCAAGGAACGGGTTCCCAGATTTCTTGATATCTCAAGCAATTTGTAGAGAGGTTGGGTTTAGTCCTCCACGTACAATTGAAGATAAGAAGGAAAAGAGAGCTTTTCTACCCTATATCCAAGGAACGACGGACCGTATTGGTGAACTTTTAAGGCACCACGATATTCATACTGTGGTCACTACAGACCGGAAATTAAGTAATGTTTTAGGAAGTGTGAAGGACAAGGTTTGCAACGAAAACAAAGGGGTGTATGAGATACCATGCTATAACTGTGAACAAACGTATGTTGGGCAAACCGGGAAGAAGTTATCCATGCGCATTCAACAACAAAAGAATTCACTCACAAGAATGGACAAAACTTCGTCTCTGGTCCAACATACAAAAATCGCGAATCATTCCATCGATTTCAATAACAGTAGATCCTTCATCAGCACCTGCGACCATCTATGCACCTGCATCTGCATGAGCATCTGTGGACCATCACCTGACACGAATTTTCCGAGAAGCTATCGAAATAGAGAAAAGGCCAAACAACATGAATAGAAGGAACGACAATATCCGCCTACCATCTGCATGGAAACCATTACTTTCAGCAATCAATATCATGGTAGAAGATGGAAGTTCGACCGTCTGTTTGCGTGGATCATCCTATTGACCTGAAACATTTTCAGAGTAGATATGATCTAAGAAATACACGTCGGTAATATTTTATTCAATCTCAATATATATATTTTTTTCAATTTTCATATTCTTCTTTCCAATTTTGTATTATTTCAATTTTTTACTGTATGTGTTTGTTTTTTGTTTTTCTCTACTGGTTCCTTTTCATTTATTTTCAATATTTTCATTTCTTCTGATCATTATTTGATACCTTGGTCTATATTTGTTAGATATTTTTGATCATTTGCGAGGCAGTGATTTTGATGTGCTTTTGTTGTTGTATTGTTGGTATTTTGTGAACAAATTTTATATTCCTCTGATAAAGGGAGTGACAGAACTCTGGAAACGTTAGGCAATCTTTATATTAAAACATTTTTATATTTGGATTTGTCTCTGTTTTCATTATACGCGTTATAACCCCAAAACAATGTGTATTCATAATATTGAACGCGAAAGTTTGAAGAATCTTATATATATATATCTTTGACCGTCAAATTTTAACATGTTTTTTTATGAGCCTTGTATATATATTCAAACTGTTATTATTATTTATATATATTAGTTCTGACAATGACTCATATTTATGTATTGATCTAATGATCAATTAAACTATTATTATTATTATTATTATCATTATTATTATTATTATTATTATTGTATGTATACATAATCTTGTATGTATGTATTATCTAAATCTTAAAAAAAAAATATTATTATTATTAAATATCACAGCTATGCAAATATAAGTTGGGTGATATATTATGTGTGATGTCGGTAATATTAATTTATATATGGTTTAACGACGCACAGTACGGATGACCAAGATCTATTGGCGTCGGTGAATCATATATGAGTTGAATCAGATGATAAGTTATTTAATTAGGCGTTTCCAAGATAGTACGAAGGAGTCGGTCGTGGCCTATTGTCAAGGAACCATCCCAGTATCGACCTGAACGACAGAGGAAAACCACGAGAAAAAAAAACGTCCAGGATGGTCTATAATTGCGTTAATCGAACCGTCAAATTTTAACATATTTTTTTATGAGCCTTGTATATATATTCAAACTGTTATTATTATTTATATATATTAGTTCTGACAATGACTCATATTTATGTATTAATCTAATGATCAATTAAACTATTATTATTATTATTATTATTATTATTATTATTATTATTATTTTTGTATGTATACATAATCTTGTATGTATGTATTATCTAAATCTTAAAAAAAAAAAATTATTATTATTAAATATCACAGCTATGCAAATATAAGTTGGGTGATATATTATGTGTGATGTCGGTAATATTAATTTATATATGGTTTAACGACGCACAGTACGGATGACCAAGATCTATTGGCGTCGGTGAATCATATATGAGTTGAATCAGATGATAAGTTATTTCATTAGGCGTTTCCAAGATAGTACGAAGGAGTCGGTCGTGGCCTATTGTCAAGGAACCATCCCAGTATCGACCTGAACGACAGAGGAAAACCACGAGAAAAAAAAACATCCAGGATGATCTATAATTGCGTTAATCGAACCCCACTCTCCTGAATGACGGTTCAGTGTAATAGCCACTCGACGAGTCAACTTGGTTGTAATGTTAGTCGAGGGGTTAACTCCTGAAATCAAGTGTACACTTGTCATGAAATCTTCCTGAATCCTGTGAAATCTGAAATCAGGTGTGCACAAAATTTACTAGCTGTTCACACCTTGAAGTTAGTAGACAACGTATAACTCACGTGGAAATAATTATAGAAATATACTACATTAAAGACTACATCTTTATCATCTTCAGCACCTTGGCTTGCAGCTCATCCGAATTAGTACATACGCCTACAAGGATTGTAAAGATTCATTATTTTATTACCTCAGATATAACTCTTGACAACTTGAGAAAAAAATGGATACACACAATTTTATTAAAAATATAATAATAAAATATAAATGGATCTCGTTAGTATTTTAATGATCTTGCTTCTTGTTCTAATTGTAATGAGTGTTAAGTTTCACAAGCTGCTAGCTGGTAGGAGAAGGTGACGCCCAGTGTGACCACAAGTTGAACAAGAAAAACCCTATAGCTGTTGTAAAACCGGTGATCGAAGATTGCTGTTCGCGTAGTGGTTATACGGTTTATGCGAACACGCGTGATTTACATTATAGCGAGCTTCGTGTGATATATAGTGGATATCACGAGTGTTGGTGCTTGGCTATATATATTTATATGGATATATATATATATATATATATATATATATATATATATATATATATATATATATATATATATATATATATATATATATATATATATATATATATATATATATATATATATATATATATATATATATATATATATATATATATATATATATATATATATATATATATATATATATATATATATATATATATATATATAACTAACAGACTTTTATTTAATCAAAATGGGGTGGTAAGATCGCCCTTGCGGAGCCCCGTCCAAACGATCCCATCTTTCATCCATAGCCTTAATTAGAGAACAATGATTTTGTATCAAGTTTCGATGTAATTCAAAAAATAGTAATTATATATATATATATATATATATATATATATATATATATATATATATATATATATATATATATATATATATATAAATATGTATATATATATATATATATATATATATATATATATATATATATATATATATATATATATATATATATATATGGAGGGCCCAGTGTGAAAAGTCCCTAAGTCACATTTTGGCCATTTTGACTTAGGAGTGCTTTCCCACTAATTCAATTACGCTCTTTCCAATGCAAATAAAATCAAAGTTGTAACAAATCTCTAAGTCACTATTGTATACTGTGTTTCCATCATTTCCTCCACATTTCCAGTGTAAAAAGTCCCTAAGTACGTAAAAGTCACTATGTCCACAGCCTTCCTTGCAAAAAGTATCTAAGTCCAACTGATAGTAGTTGCACTTCTTCGATCAGAAACATGTCACGCAGGAAGAAAAGTGTGACCATACTGGCAAATTCAGAGGTAAGTTGGACCAGAAGTTGTATTGTACTATGTTAGACGTTGTTCTAAATGCATTGTCAAGTTTATAATCATCACAAAAACAACATTTCAAGTATAAAAGTTGACTAATTCAAGTTGCATCGGTAACATAACCCCACTTTTCTAGGATATTTTGGAACACCTTATGGAAGGAGATATTTCTTTCAACGAAGAGCTTCTGGATTCCGACAATTCTTCTGCTGAGGTACCCGTAACTTCGTTTTGTGATCCCGATGGCAGTACAATCAGAGTTATTGCACATTGCGAGAAATCGGATGATTTCGGTGGGGATATAGTATTGGACGATGCGTCTGCCGGCTTTCCTCTCAACATAGGCATTTACGAAGTAGATGTAGTCGGAGTGGAAGATGGAACTGCCGTTGTCCATGAAGTAAGCAATCATATTGAAGATCTAGGCCACCCTGCTGACGACGTTGACGAGAACGGGAACGTAGTGGTTCAGGAAAAACCTCACGGTAAGAAGAGGAAAAGAAAACCTGGCAGTTGGCCGAGAAATGTGGCAAAACAAAGCCGTATTCAAAAGAATATGCTAAGAGAAATGCCTGCATGTCGTTGCAAGTGTGCAGATAAGTTGAGTCTTGCGTTGCAGAAAAAAATCAACAATGATTTCAATCAGTTAGCGACCCATACCGAACAAAACGTTTATTTGCAAGGGTGTATCAGTTGTTGTAGCCCAATGCGTAAGCGTATTCGAAATACAACGTTACCTGGCACA
>OZ023327.1:37377928-37398964 GCA_964007535.1 Brachyptera risi
TATATATATATATATATATTTGGATATATATGCATATATATATATAAATATATGTATATATATATATATATATATATATATATATATATATATATATATATATATATATAGATATATATATATATATCTATATATATATATATATATATATAGATCTATATATAGATGTATATACATATATATATATATATATATATATATATATATATATATATATATATATATATATATATATATATATGCATATAAATATATATATATATATATATATATATATATATATATATATATATATATATATATATATATATATGTGTATATATATATATTTAAATATATATAAATATATATATATATATATATATATATATATACATATATTTAAATATATATATATATATATATATATATATATATATATATATATATATATATATATATATATATATATATATATATATGATAATTGGAGTTGTTTCCTTAATTCATAGTTATGTGCAAAATGCAAATTCTGGTATATCAAGTGTATATCACAAATTCATCGATAATAATTTGTGTGATATTATAATAATGATACGCACACAAATTGATTGGAACCTAATTTTTGGCATTCAGATCAAACATTTTGAATATTCAAGTTTCATTTGTATGCTCCTGAACAGGCCCCATGTGTCCTGAAACGTTGGCTTCTATTGATTTGTATCAATAAACCGTGGCATTTATACTTAGTAGGTCTATACCAAAGTTTTCATCAAATATATATATACATATTCGTAAATATATATATATATATATTTATATATATATATATATATATATATATATATATATATATATATATATATATATATATATATATATATACATATATATATTATATATCACATATATATATATATATATATATTTATATATATATATATATATATATATATATATATATATATATATATATACATATATATATTATATATCACATATATATATATATATATATATATATATATATATATATATATATATATATATATATATATATCCATATATATATATATATATATATATATATATATATATATATATATATATATAATATTGAATATATATATATATATATATATATATATATATATATATATATATATATATATATATATTTATATATGTATAAATATATACGTATATATATATTCATATATATATATATATATATATATATATATATATATATATATATATATATATATATATATGTATATATTCAAATATATATATATATATATATATAAATATATATATATATACATGTATATATATATATATATATTCATATATATATATATATATATATATATATATATATTCATATATATTTTTATATATATATATATATATATATATATATATATATATACATACATATATATTTATATATATATATATATATATATATATATATATATATATATATATATATATATATATATATATATGTATATATATATATATATATATATATATATATATATATATATATATATATATATATATATATATATATATATATATATATATATATATATATATATATATATGAAAGTGTGAATAAATGAATCAAATATACTCATAAAAACTGGTGAAAAAACATGTTCACACATAAAATGTGAGGGAATAAAATTGTCGGCTAGATAACATAATTTGTAAACCTCATTTGTTGGGGCTGCATGGTACCGCAGTTGGACACATTGCTACACGGATACTCACTTTGTACACACAATAGGTTGTTGTACATCTTCGTAACAAAATTTTTTCCAAATCTCAATGAAATTTAAATCAATATATAACAATCTTCATCCAAAACTAATAATTCTGTCTTTTTATCAGGAGTGAGCAATTTATATTTCATCACAGTTACTATTACTGTATACATTTTGAATATTTGATTGGAATAAATGTTTTAATGTTTTTTGGTTTAAATGTTTTTCTTTGTTTCCGAAAAAATTAAAATTGATCACATGTAAAAGTGAAACAACATATCATGTGATTCTAGATACCGGTAAAAATAATTATCCCGACAAAAAAACATGATGATTGATGATCATATTTGTTTGTGCAACTTTTTCTCTTCCATTCATTTAGGTATAGATCTCATTGTCTATAGCCGCACCGAGACATATTGTGGCCTGACTGTGATAATAATTTTTTTCAAATAACTTGTAGGCCTATTCATATTACACTCATTTTGACAATAATAAAAAACTAGACAGCCTAAGGTTCGATTTTATAGTAATGATAATAATAATTTGGAAAAAAAATAATAACATTAAATAAATAGAGATAATGATAATAATACAAATTATTGATGATGTTAATAAAATTGATAACAATAATGATAATAATGGTTAAAATAACTGATTGTATTATTAATATAATTCTCAATCATTTCACTTGTTACAGCTATCATAATAATAATAAACTACTCACAGAAAATATCACTCGATTTTTTCTCATCCTCTGAATGAACAACAACACTTGAATTGACTTAATTCAACACAATACACGAAAATTCTCAAATTGTAGAAAAACAATTTAAAAATACTACTAAAAAAAACGCACACAATGTTTAAAAAAAAAATCTGTAAGAAAATTCAATTTGTCAAGTGCAATCTTCGTCTAATTACGTTCAGAAGTCAATCGTTCACGTCTTTAAAACAATGAATATGTCACTTTTTCTTGCATATCAAATGAAGCTTGACTGTTTTACATCGAACCGCTTCCATCGATGTTACTTCACAGACTAAACAAGAAAAGTGGAAATTCAATGATGCGTTCAATGCATTTCAAATGTCACGACAGGTTTCGTTTTATTTTTATTCTATTAACAAAAATCCTTAGGTAACGGGTTTTCTATCTAGCAGATGATTGGCTGGCCGGGCCTGCATTCTCTTTCGTCAGAACATCACCGCGTTCATCTGTTGGAAGGAAACCTTCGAGCATCATCTCTCTTCTCTTGTTTATCACCGCGGATCTACTGGGGCGGTGCTGCCCCGGGGGCAGTGCTCGTTGGAGGCGGCAAACTTGCACGACTGACAATTTTAAAAGTAAATCATTTTTCAGAATAGGGCCCCAATACAAATGATACGGATATATATATATATTTGTATTATCATTCATGTTTTCACATAGATTTGGGCACAACTTTGTAGACCCGCAAAGTCACAAAGTGTTGACTTGTCCGCGGGTCTACTAACATTTTATACATAAGAATATAGATTAAAAATAAGTATCAAGTCTGAATAATTTGAAGGAAATCTATATTTGGTCTGAAAACTAACCAGATAAAATCGAAAGACAATATGAGAAAAGTCTTCCTTTTAAAATAATGAAATATTAGCCCAAATGAAAAATAAAAATAAACACACTGTATTCCCATAGTGTTATTAGAAGAATGCAGACGAAGAAAAAAAATGGATGAATAATTTTGTGTTCATATAACATAATAATTTAACAATGCTGGTAATTTTTTTTTTATTGGGTTTAATGACGCACTTTACTGATGACTACGATCTATTGGCGTCGGTGAATGATATATGAGAGGATGGAATGATGAGATGAAAGGTTGTTTTATAAGGTGTGTTTTGGATAGTGGGAAGGAGTCGGTCGTGGCCTGTTGTTAAGGAACCATCCCAGTATTTACCTGAACGACAGAGGGAAACCACGAAAAAAACCTGTCAGGATGGTCGACCATGACGGGAATCGAACATCGGGCTCCTGAATGACGGTTCAGTGTGCTAGCCACTCAACCACTCGTATCAATGAACGATTGAAGAGATTACTGAAGTGTGTCAGACTGCCAGTCTGGATCACCAAATGAAACAATTACAATTGCAATTACAATTACAATTTCATACCTTTGCATCGAACCCAATATATTTCCGCGTTGGTGGGCGAACGTTAAGTGATAATTATATACATTAGATTGTGCATTTTTTGACTGTAATATACCATTTTAGATTATTTCTGAAACTTGATCATCTTTATTTATAGGAACATTTTGAACAGAATCAAAATGTAGTCGTGTAATACAAAATTATTCCAAAAAGAAATCAACGAACAAAAAGGGATTACTTTCACGCTGTATTATTATTGTAGTCATTATCTCATAATCACATATTAAATCAGATAAAAAATGGCAAACATTTTTTCTCTCAAAGAACTTCATACTTGTATTAAGAAAATTTGGTCGATTTAAAAATATATTCAGTCAAGTTTTACAGTACAAACTTTGGAAAGAACAATAAAGGCTCACATTTTTAATCGACACCATCAAATTAACATTACAAAGGAGATGCCAATACTTTGCTAATCAACATTTCGAATCTCTCATTTCTTGCCTTTCTTCCCTCCTTTCGCCGAAATTCCCTTCTTGTCCTTACCATTCTCCCCCTTATCCCCCTTCTTGTCCTTACCCTTCTTCCCCTTCTCCCCTTCTCCCCTTCTCACCTTTCTTGTCCAACTGCAACGATCTCCCTTACAATCGGCCATACGCTCAATGGATGCAATTCTATTCTGCATAAGTTCGAGTATTGATGATGACTCTCCTGGCGCTCATCCAACTCACCAGACCTGTGGAGCCCGCATGAATACAACCATACATGATTGATTATTGTCTGTTTAACGACCCCACCAACAGCTAAGTTATAAGGGGGTACGAATGAGCAGGCGATTATGAAACTATAAAGTGATAATAAGTGCAAGGGCGTTCACAAAATACAATACCTTATGTGGAACTCGAACCCACGCCCAACGGATGACTTTAGTTTCTGAAGCGGTGCCTCAGCTGACCGAGCTACCAAGGGTGACTACAATCATACAGCGATACGGCTGGACAAGTTCCGTGAAAATCTCAACGAGTGGTCATTTACACCCATCCAATAGTTGAATAACGACAGGCGTCGAGCCGCCATTCAGGAGACCGGGCTTCGATTCCCGCCATGGTCTACCATCCTGACAGGGTGCATCGTGGTTTCCCGCGTCGTTTAGGTTCATACTGGGATGGCTCCTTAACAACAGGCCACGACCGACTCCTTCCCACTATGCAAAAACACCTAATAAAATAACCTTACATTTACATCTCTTTTTGTCAACATCTCATTCATCATTCACCGACGCTAATAGATCTTGGTCATCAGTACAGTACCGCCACATTCAGCTCAGTTGCTAACGCGTTCGCTTCATGTGATCCGGGAAGTGAGGGGCATATCGGACCTGATTCGATCCCCAACACCGTTCATCTTTACCAGGGGTGCTCCGTTGTTTCCCTCTGTATAGTCTAGGTTAATTAAAGGGTGGTACCTACAATGTAGGCCACAATCGCCACCACCATCCCATCATCCCGGGGGACGGACAAATTGCCAGTGGACAATTTGCCAGGCTACCTCTTCCGAGGGGTCGGACAATTTGCCAGGCTGTGTTTGATGGGTAGTACAATTTGCCAGGGTCGCTGAGGTATAAATAAGGGGGTCGGAGAATTTGCCAGGCTGTGTTTGATGGGTAGGTCAATTTGCCAGGGTCGCTTAGGTATAAATGCGGGGGTCGGACAATTTGCCAGGTTGTGTTTCATGGGGAGGACCATGTTGGTGTTAGTAAAAGCGGGCGTTTGAATAACATTATTTATTTTATTCATTTTTTTTTAAATAAAATGAACAGTCACGTGATGTCCACAAAGCCCTCAAGAGCTTGACTGTGGATTGAATATAGAAAAATAATTGAAAATACACTTCCAAAAGTGTATGTTTTGAATTGGCTTGAATGATTATATCTTGAGTTTGGGTGAGCTTTGACATGTATTTCACTACGTAAATAATATCTATAGCCTTGTGTTTGGACAATTGTGAATTGTTATTGATGTGCTTATGAGCGGTAATGTTTCAAGTATTTACCATTGTCTACGATATACTAATTAAGCTTGATTAGTGCACAATTGGTGTTTTACTGATATGTATGATTTAATCATAAATAATGTAATTCAAATAATGTAATTCGAAAGCCCGCTTTTACTAACACCAACATAGTCCTTCCCATCAGACACAACCTGGCAAATTGCCCGACCCCTTCATTTATACCTAAGCGACCCTGGCAAATTGTCCTACCCATCAAACACAGCCTGGCAAATTGTCCAACCCCCTTATTTATACCTCAGCGACCCTGGCAAATTGTCCTACCCATCAAACATAGCCTGGCAAATTGTCCGACCTCCAGGAAGAGGTAGCCTGGCAAATTGTCCGCCACTCCATCATCCCATCATACCATCATATCATTAATCATTCATCCATCGCCAATAGATCTTGGTCATCGTTACAATGCGTCATTAGGCCTACACCCAATATGAATCAAATGAATACATAAATAAATAACCTTATTTCCTATCTAGGCCTATAGCCATCCCCCAGGTTCAAGAAGTGCATTGATTACTGTTTACTTAACGACCCCACCAACAGCTAGATCATTTTGGGGTATGAGCGGGTGATATTAAGTGATGAGAAGTGCAAGGACGTTTACAAGTCCTATGCTGTACTCGAACCCACGCCCAACGGTGAATAACTTGGTAACTATACAAAGTGTATAGGACTTCATAGAATTGTTATTAAACGGCTGGGCAACTTTTCAATGAGAGAAAGAACAAGTGTAGGGATAGGGTGGATATTCCAGGCCTACTCACACCTACCGACAAGGCGACAATACAAAAAAATAATGATTTCTTATGAACATTAAACATTTAATATTTAATTTTTAATAAAAAATTTTCAATACAATTGTTTAATAAAACATTTAACATTTAAACATTAAACGTGAATCCGATGTTTCATTCAAGATTGGCGTCCCCAGTCTCTCTAGGGCAAAAAGTTCCCACCAGGGTGATTTCACAGATATTAATGACCAAGGAACTTCAACAGGGCAATGATGCAAATATAACAAATGGGCCCACATCATAATATTCAAACAATATTTGTCGAAAATGCTGATTAGTCGAATGTGATAATGATGAAGACTGAAAGATTACTTGTATGTTACAGTAACACTCGATATTTTTGCCATCAATTTTCACCTCACAGCGTACCGTTTCATAAAATAACAAGTGAAATATTTTGAATATTTATTTTGGATCGACAGTATCTTATAAGATACTTCCCTGCACGGACAAGAACCCACAAAGCCTATTTGGCTTGTCTGTGGAATAAACATAATAAATCATAAAACAAACGTGATCACAAAATAAAAAGTCCAATCATAGAGTAACATCGCTGGGAAATGGAACAGGCTTCATATAGCAGTCGTATAGCCTCTTATAGTCTTATAGCAGTCTTATAGCAGTCTTATAGTCTTTTATAGTCTTATAGCAGTCTTATAGTCTCTTATAGTCTTATAACAGTCTTGCAGCCTCTTATAGTCCTATAATAGTCTTATAGACTGGATTTAATTCCGATAATTTATATAATATATTCAAGAATATATATATGTTTATATTATATATATATATATAATATTTAATTCATATATTATATATTGGAATATATATTATATATATGGTTCTCTTTACAGAACCAACAACACTCATCAAAGAAGGGCAATTTTCCGCAAAGTTACACCTACCATCAACCACCGGCCCTCAAAACTTCAGACATCACACATATATATATATATATATATATATATATATATATATATATATATATATATATATATATATATATATACATATATATATATATATATATATATATATATATATATATATATATATATATATATGTATATATATGTATATATATATATATATATATATATATATATATATATATATATATATATATATATATATATACATATACATATATATATATATATATATATATATATATATATATATATATATATATATTCATTATTATAATCATGTACTATTACATGAATTATAATAATTATTATACAACTCAGTGTGTTGATATACTTGTTTCATTTTATTTGTTTATCATGGTTCAAAAATGCGAAAAGTAGACAAACTATACAAACGGTATAGAAACTGTGTATTTCTATAGTTTCGATGCTGTTTTCATGATGGTATCGTTAAGAATATGCGTAGGCTCTATACTAACAACTTACATCTCCCATTTAATTAAGACACCTGATGTATGGTAAGGTGAACACGCCGCTCTAATGCCACCAACCAGTGACGCCCTGAAGTTTCACATCCAGAGGGCACATCTTCAGGATCAATCCTGAATCTTCTATCTTATATTCTTATTTCTTATTATTTATTTATTTTTTATTTCTTATTTCTTATTTCTTATTT
Source organism: Brachyptera risi (assembly GCA_964007535.1). Classification (NCBI taxonomy): domain Eukaryota; kingdom Metazoa; phylum Arthropoda; class Insecta; order Plecoptera; family Taeniopterygidae; genus Brachyptera; species Brachyptera risi. Next base: position 37,386,282 of record OZ023327.1, read on the forward strand.
TATTATTTATATTCTTTCTATTCTTTCTATCTTTCTATCTTGAGGAATCTTCTATTTGGATCAACGCCTGTTCACCAGGATACATTCAGCTATCTCCCGAAGATTATGGATGGATACGTGACAGTGATACACTTCTGTCTGTGAAAACAATGACTCTACCAGCAATGCCACAAGGCTGTGAAGAGCTAGTGTTTTGTAATTGTAAGACTGGTTGCAGGACAAATAGATGTCAGTGTAGAAAAATATCATCACCTTGCACGATGAACTGTAACTGTGGTTACTCCGAAACAGGTTGTTTCAACGAGCCCGTTATACATCAGATTGGCCACACAGTATTCTGTATTAATCGTATTTCTATAGATAAGGATTTTGTATCACATTTTCAAAAATAATTATAACAGTAGTAGGAACTGACTTATGCAAATGTAATAATACCAGGCAAACGCGAAATATGCGTTGTAAGATGAGCGAGATATCTGAATGAGGTGTAATAACAGTCCTACATTTGCTACTTTATCGACTCTGGTATTCTACACACTTTGTCCTTCATTTAATTGCTACTTTATCTTCTCTGGTATTCTACACACCTTGACGAATATGGAGAATATTTAATGCTTGGGCAAATATCGAATCTAGGAAGCAGTGAATCTTGGCTCATTTCCATATATTTGATGTATAAAAACAGTTATTTGAATTTTTTCTTCAAAACGGCTGGTTTGAATTGCTCACAACATGGTGGTTATGTGTATCATTTATGTTTGAACACTCAGAGAAAATTTCATTTTTTTCGGAGAGGTTTCATTTTTTCAAATTTTCTCACTCAGCCTAACTTTACGGGGTTTTCTAAAAACTTTGACATGATATTTCTCAGAATCTAATCGACCGATTCATTCCAAAATCTATACAGTTCTAAGTTGTAAAAGTTGGCCTGTACAAAAAAAGTTTCATGTTGATCAGTCGAACCCTGCGACCTGTGCAGTGTCCACAAACAAACAAAGGAAAGAAAAAAAACACACACACAGACAAAGCCCTATAAGAGTGGGATGGAGACTTCGCTACGCTCATCTAATAAAATAAGTGATTAGAATAAATCTTAACAATGTGATGAGATATTACTAAATATAAATAGGTAGTATACTAAAACTATAGCACGCTTTCATCCAGTGGGTGCAGGACTGCGCGACAGCCAATCAGCAGCGCGCATTGACTGAGTGGGCGGTCCGTCAAGCTGCTTGCCGTCGTCCGCGCGGCTTGTTCGATGATTACACAAGGGTTTTTAATATTTTTTTGCGTTTATGCTATGGTAGATATGTAAAATGTTGAGACGTGAATGTCGTCTTTAAACATGGAAGTAGTTTTTGGCAAAGTGGGACGTTTCTAGCTTGATAAGTGTAGAAGTTATGACAAGTTCTAAATTCTCAAAAAAACTCGTACCCCCGTTTTTGCCGTATTGTTTTGATTTTGTGTATTTGTGTTTAACACAAATTGAATGTTTGAATCAGCCAAATTGTAGCTAATTGTCGAAGCTGTCCCACAGTTTTTTGTTCACGGTCCTGTGCTAGATACAGCAAAAGTTATGATGGTTTCGGCAAAACGCCATCAAAAACCATATTTTGGGCCCAAAAAGGGTTAGAAACCCAAAATTTTCCTTGTCAGTTTTATTTAGGTGATAAAGGGTAAAATTATCTTTCAGAAAAGTCAAACTGACACTTCCTACCCCAATCCGCCGTCTGTTTGTTAACGAAGCACATTTCGTTCAAGTCTCGACCACTCTATTATAGCAGTATTATAGTCTCATAGTCTTATATAGTCTTATAGTCTTATAACAGTCTTATAGCCTCTTATAGTCTTATATAGCAGTCTTATAGTCTTATGGCAGTCTTATGGTCTCTTATAGTCTTATAGCAGTCTTATAGCAGTTTTATAACAGTCTTATAGAAGTCTTATAGGATAGCTTCTTATAGTCATAGTTTTATAGTATTGTAGTCTTATGGCAGACTTATAGTCTTATAGCACTAAGCAGTCTTATAGCATCTTATAGATTTTTAGTCTTATAGCAGTCCTATAGCCTCTTATAGTCTTATAGCAGTCTTATAGCAGTCTTATAGCAGTTTTGTAACCTCGTATAGACTCATTAGTCTGGGAATGATGACGAAGGGTTGTGTTATCGCTGTTGGTAGAGGTGTAAAAATGGACGAGCTACGTTTTCTTGGTGTTGATATCAGAATGTGTAATGTGGTCACGCTTGTCGCTTGCATACAACACAGGCTGTTAATAGCTACTTCAACAAGAACCCTACAAATTGATGTAACTTCTTAGTGTCAATATTGTGCCATTGTTACTACAAAATAATAACACACGGTTAAGAGTCCATGGGAGTCGATTTAGCGAAATATCAGTTTCTTGGTGATAACTTTTGAACGGTATAAAATATCAAAATTCTAACTCGCGAGAAACACAGATAATTATAATGACTTCAAGATGATATGAGTTAAAACTATTTGAATTATATCGCTTAACTGTCAAGCGTCGACAGCTAAAAATGTGTTTTTTTAGCTGTCGACGCTTCACAGTGATGCAATGTGACTTAAAAAATCATAACGTATGTCATCTTGAAGCTATTTTAATTATCTGTGTTTCTCGCGCATTAGAATTTTGATATCTCATACCGTTCAAAAGTTATCACCAAGAAACTGATATTTCGCTAAATCGACTCCCGTGGACTCTTAAGCCGGTATTATTTGCATTAATACTTGCTCAACGACCATAAGCGACTACAGGGTACGCAGGGAGGGCCCAAGGGTACGCAGAGAGGGCCCAGGCCGTACCTAATGCACGGTGCACCACAAGGAAGGGTACACTGAAAATTCCATTCTAAATTATCTTTCACACAGAATAAGATTTCTTGCACTAATGTAATTCTTAAAAACCTATGAAACCAGTTTAAATTCCTCTAAATTTTATAAATTTACCTGCGGGGCAAAATGGGAGCCTTCCCCATCATCGGCTCATGACTGTGTACGTCATTGGCTTCATTACCATCAGTGGTGTACAACCTTAATATTAGGCAGAGGAATTATTTTCACCGGCCTATTATTGATTACTGGGCAAACGCGTTATGTGTTGCCGCGTTGATAAATGTAAACCATAAATGCGATAGATGATAGCTTAGCTTACATTTTAAAATGTATGGACAGTAAAAAAGTTACCCTAGCTGTATATTGTGATCTACAAAAGGCCTTTCATTGTCTTGACCACAACTTATTATTACTCAAACTGGAACGTATGGGAATCCGTGGTGTAGCAAATAATCTAATTGCATCATACTTACTATCTAGACAACAAAGTGTACAATTAATACATAGCAATAAGAATGGATCATCTGAAATATTCAACTCTAAAAATGCTGTGATACAGTGTGGAGTACCACAAGGCTCTGTGTTAGGTCCTTTATTATTCATCCTATATATGAACGATTTAAATATTGATGTACCGTATTCAAATTTGACAATGTTCGCTGACGACACAACTATTGTAGTAAATAGTAGCGACATATCAAATGCAGCTCAATCTATGAATTCAGCATTACATCAAGTGAGCTCATGGTTCGACATGAATAAACTAGTTCTCAATAATGCCAAAAGTAATTTAATATGTTTTGATAATAAACATGATAAAGGAAAGGAGAGCAGGATTATGCCGAACATTGTAAATGGTTCAGATACCATAATATCGGTAAAATCGACCACTTTCTTAGGATTAAAAATTGACAAATATGTAAATTGGAAAAATCACATTGATGACTTAGCTATAAGACTGAATAAAACATGTTACGCCCTTCGCATTCTAAGAGAACAATTTAACACTCACCAAATGAAAACCATCTATTTGGGTTATTTCGAGTCATTGTTACGGTATGGTATTTTCTTTTGGGGCCAGCGCCGGACTGGGCCACCGGGCAATCGGGCAATGCCCGGTGGGCCGCTGGCTAAATGAATATCAAAATGGGCCGCGGTCACCCTCGAATATCTTTTTATGCGTTCGTACAGTTTGTAACTGATCCATCAACACATGATGTTGGAGATTATTATTATATAATTGTATGTAGTCTGATATTCATATGAGTATAAATAATTATAAATAAATACCTTACAAATGTAGATTCTGTGAATCATATACGTATAAAACCAGTGTGGAAAAACACTACCCTGTGATTGGCCCAAAGAGATCATACGATAACATTTGACGTCGACCGAGAGTCGAACCAAGAAATGTGATCACTCACGACAGATCCCTCATTCAGCACTCATCTCTCGTTCGTCAAACCATGTATAAGCAAGCTGGAAGGAAGGTGGCCTACAACAAGTCTCCCTTGGAGGAACGACACATACGCACGGTCAAGTCTTTGACGATATAACAAAATACGGCTTCAAACAACAAGATCAAAAGAAGAGAAGAAAGAATAAAACGGTATCGTAATATCTTTCAGACCATAACCAATTTCACAGAACAATATCTTTCAGACCATAACCAATTTCACAGAACAATATCATTCAGACCATAACCAATTTCACAGAACAATATCATTCAGACCATAACCAATTTCACAGAACAAAATCAGAACATTAAAGGTAAAATTATAAGCTTCATGTGTAAAGAGTGTTACTTAATCAATGTAATTAAAAAATGTATTTATATGAAAGCAAATTGCGTATGTGTGCACATTATTGGAAGTATAGTACCACCTCTTTCTGAATGCTCCCGACTAGGCCAGCTTCAAGTTTATTCACTTCAACGTTTCACTCTCGCCCAAGGTTTTACCTAAATGCGTAATCAAAACTTTCGATGACCGAGCATTTGAATATAGGCCTAATTCGTTATTTAGAATATGATCTTCTTGCTTACTTATGTTATCGAAATCTATCTAATAGTTAGTGAATATAAGCTTGATGAATTGGGTACCGGAGAAACAAATTGGGATATAAACATATTTTGAGATGGTCATTGGTCACACCCAATTAAAATTTAGATTTTTATGATTTTGCTGTTTAATGAAATCGAATTTCGAAATATATCCTTTCAATGGTGATGCGAGCTTGTAGTTTGAATGAAACTCACACAAAAATGTCCCAAAATTCAACTTGTCTGCCTGCAATAACAGCAATAAGCATAAGTGTTGACTTACTGAAAATAACAAAATATATACACACAAAAATTACGATTTTTAAAAAAATTCCCTGCGGGGCAGGACCCGAACCCCCGTCATGGGTATAACAACTTTGACTTCCTTATTCAAGCACATCTCGGCATTTTTGAAATTCGCGGTACCAAAGAATATAAACCTAATATTGTGCCTGTGTGGGACACGAGACAGGCTGAAGTGTTGATTACTTTTCTTTAGAAAACTGATTATAAATAATACGTCAAAGACAGACTTGAAGCAAGCAACGGCAGGAGAAAATGTTCGTGATAGGCCTATTGATTAATTAAGTCTCAATTCCGATTGAGAAACGAACATAATAATTTACCTGAAATTACAAAAAAAAATCTAATCTATAAGAGAAGATTTACTATAGGTCAAATATGGAAGAAATAGCGTCAGAATAGTGAAAATGGATTCCATTATCAACGTTTTTTCGCACTATTTTCGACTATTTGTGTTATCTCTGTCAACTCCGAATATTCCAGTAAATTCACCTTGCATGTACACCAATTTTCTTCGTGCCCAATATTTGGTCATCTGGTAGTGTATATTATGGATGTTACATGAATTCCAATTTGGAATTTATATTTTTTCAATATTGAAATACTGGTAATTTTCTACATCACCAATTATTGTACTTGGCCTATGTACAACACTACATTTGGAAAACTATACCTACAACAACAAAAATGAAAATTATAGGCTCACACCAATCTTGAGCTCAGATTTCTTGAAAGCCAAACCGCAAAAATATACCTCAATCACAAAAGCATTATTTAAGCCCCCCCTCCCCCCCCCCCCCCCCTCGTGGGCCGCTTTATATATTTTTGCCCGGGCCGGTTGTGAGAGCCAGTCCGGCACTCTTGGGGGTGGTGTGTCACCCTCTCATTCAATTTTCAAAATACAAAAAACTGCACTTGGAGTAATTTTCAAAAAGTGGAGACATTTTTCATGTAAACAACTATTCGGAGAGTTTGGTATTTTAACTACACCAAGTTTATATATTTATGAAACAATAATAACATTAAGAAGAATATATCTCATTTCCAGTTAAATTCAGACATACATAATCACTTGGACCTATCATCCATAATGCATTTCACAGAAAAACTTTATATCGACAAGACTGTACTTTTAAAGGTATCACATTTTATAACATGCTTCCTGACTATATTTTATGTATTGACTCCCTAATGCTTTTCAAAGTTGAATTGAAGAAATTTTTTATCTTGAACTGGGAAAACCTTTATTGGTCCCTGACTATATTATGAAACAGGATAGCAATCAGTATAAAAAATACATATAATAATATATAGAAATAGATTGAAAATGTGACATATTGGTACATGAAAAGGGAACTGATCGAATAGAAAAAATGTGAAAACAAAATAGGATTGAATAAAATAATAAGGAGATTTAGTGATTACAAAATTGAAAAGTGATATAGTGAAACGTTAATTATACAAATGATTTCTTAAAATTCTTACGGAGTCTTTAAGAGCTGCTATTCCGATTCGATATTTTAAAAAGTTACTTATAAAAAAACGTTTACAAAAGTCACTGAAAAAATTAGAAACCTCACCCCTGGCTCCCACAAAAAGTCCGATAACTTCTATTTCCTTTAAATTATACATCTTGAGGAAGTAAGGAATAGTTGGCTCATAAATCTTTTTTTTCTCTTCATTGACCTCATCTGGTTGTTTCTTGTCTCTTTAAAATCTGATGGTCGGATCAATTATGTAACCTTTGCATTTCTTCCTATCAATAGCCATGATATCTATTCTTCTTGAACTTCCATCGACAGCAAGACAAGATACCTCCTCGTATACTTCGTATTTGGTTTTCAAGTTGTCTGCAATCAAAGTCCTGATCCTGTGATGGCGTAAATTGACTAGAGGATTCCCTTTTTCGCAGAAGCCCAGGACGTGAGGCAAGGTTTCAATCTCGCTGCAGTGTCTGCAGCGGATGCCATCCAGGCTTCTGCCAGGAATCACTCTTACAGGTGCAACATTCGCAGTTATCTTCAATGCATCCCTCCATTCGGAAACCGACAAATCAGCGTTTCCACAGACCCATTTATTTGCAGGTGTGCATTCTTGATAGAGTATAGCACCAGCTCCCTTCTGATGGAGCCCACACCAAATCTCATTTTCTCTTGTCCTGAGGACTTCTCGTAGGTGTTCACCTCAAATATGACGCCGAGCAACTAGTTGGCGGGAAGTAGGATCGATCTTCAGTTTTCTTAGGCATTCTTCCTTTTCACATCTGGTCTCCTGATGGCGTTGACATAAGGGTTATTCGTTTTTTCCAGAGTATCGCATATATTGAAGTGTTGAATGAAAGCTTCCCATTTTGCTTTAAAAACACCTAAACCTCTGAATTTGCGACTTGTAAATAGCATAGCATCTGGAGTATCACCAGGTAACCCGATTACATCCTTCACAGCACTTTTCACAAGTTTATCAATGTCATCAAGAAATTTTGTAGGAAGTTTGACTAATGGGGCACTCTGGAGCGGATAAACTAGTGTTGGACAAATGTATTGGTTCAAGATATTAATTTTTTGATTATACATCAGAAGAGGAGACGTTGTAAGTTGGTCCAAAGTATCTCTGAGTTTGAAAATTACTTGGGAATGGTACAAAATAATTGACTGAGAGAAATTTATTCCCAAGTATTTAATGCTCTCATCTTCGCGAATACTTTCTATCTCTGTCGCATCATTAACGAAGAGTGACCTGGTGACCAGTTTTCCATTCTCAATAATTATTGCAGAACTTTTATTTGCATTTAATTCCAAACCAATCTCAGATAACCTCTGTTTTACCATTGAAGCTAACTCAACCGCAGCGCTCATACAATTGCCAACAACCACAGTATCGTCGGCGAATTCTAAAACGGATATAGGATCCAGCTCTTCAACAAGTCTATAGCCATAAGCCGACGCAATTTCGTGTTCCGAAAGTTCCTCTAGGATGTGGTCAGTACTCAAGTTATATAGTGATGGCGAAAGAGGTGCACCTTGCATCACTCCACGTAGTATACTAATTGGTTTCGTTTTATTTCCTTGTCCAGATTCTATCTGAGTGGTATTATTGTGTTGAAGCTCTATAACAAGGTTTTGAAGTTTATCTGGCATACTTGAAGATTTTATCGTAGAACGCGTGCTCATGGCCTACGTTGTCAAATTCTTTGCTTATATCTAAGAATATTACTGTAGCATTTCCGTTCTCACACTTCGCTTTCTTCAAAATCCCATCCACGATTGATACATTGATGTGAGTTCCAGCAGTGTTCGTGAAACCACGTTGATTTATATTGAATGCTGTAAAACTTCGCAACTGTTTATCCAACACAAGTTCAATAATGCGGCGTAAAATAGAACAAATTGATAAAGGCCTCCAATTACTAACATCATTTGCATCGCCATTCTTTGGAATCAAGACCGTTCTTGCTTTTAAAAAACAAGAAGGAACCCAAGTGTTTCTCAGCATTGTTGACGCAATAGTAGCCAGTATCTTGCTCATGCGGAGACATTTAACAGTACGCATTAGCACCCGATCCGGTCCTGGAGCAGTATCTATTGCTATTGACTTCATCGCATGCATTACAGTTTCCGTACTAATAGTTGAAGAATAAGTTTGATTTATTCGAATTCTTTCTTCAGGAGTTAGTTTGTCGGGATATGTTTCCCTGGTTCTGTCATTTGTTATTGAAAAACGTTCACTGAACTAATCAAATAGTTCCTTTGGTGGAATAGTACAAGATTTATTATTGCCATTAAGTACTGTTTTAACACCTTTCCGCCTTCGGTTATAATACAAATACTGGACTTTTTCAAATAAATATTTCTCCTTTCGGTTTTCTCGGTTCTTTGAATGTTCGATCGGATTGGGGCCTGCTTTGTATATTCTGTCATTATTTTTGAAGTAACCTTTTTTCCTGGCTTCATAATATTTCTTGGCGGCATGTTTCGGACCTGGGAGGTAATCAATTGCTTTAGCCAAATACAATGATAAATCACTCACATTTTGATGAAATTCTTTCTCGGTCATACATGAATCAAATGCATCTATCCATTTATCCAAAATGGTCTGATGCTCAGTTCTAATGGATGCTGAATTGATAGGTACATTCAACCCACTAGGAGATTGATCTATGATTATTTCTGAAATATGCGTCGCATCTATCGAAACATTGACATTTTCGTCAATGTTTTTGTCAATTAACAAGTCTCGTGTTATGGCATTTTCAGAGGTCTTATATTTCAGAACTATCAACTTTCTATGCTCTTCCGGATGAGCACGAGTTATGTGTGTACGGACTCTCTTGTACAAACTAACCGCAGTGAGGGCAAGGTTCTCGCTTAGGCGTGGGCTCGCGATGCAACTCGTTGGTCTGTATCACATTCGCTTCGACTCGTTGGTCTGTATCACATTCGCTTCGGTCGTTATAAAAGACGTTTTCAAGTTTTTTGTATCTCCACAATTATCAAAATGATCGAGAAATTGTACATTCATGTGCGAAGGAAATCTTGCATCACAGTTCGGGCATGCAATCTCATGTAATGTTTGTGTAAGAATACCAGCTGAATCAGAATCAATGACATTTTGAACAGTGTTCGACATCTTACGTAATTCTGCATATTCTGATTTTCGATATCGTATTGAACTATCACTATTGCATAATAAGTGAAAATAATAAAAACACACGAAAACACGTAGATTTGCCAAAATTGTCCTTCCTGTGAGAATGAGTTTTTTGACGCATGCAAGAATGTATTGGCAGCATAAGGAATTACTGAAGAATAAACAAGATTAAATGTATGAATGAATGTGAGGAATGAATGTATGAATGTGCGGTATGTAGTGCTGAATGGTCTCTTCTTTTCATATGTAAATCACATACATATAGTTCAGTTTTAGTTTATATTATGTTAGTTTTTATTATATTATTGACGTGCCTTATATTTTATCATGAACTATTTTAGAATGTAAAAATCGAGTAGGCAAATAAAGCATTGAAATTGAAATTAATGAATGAGCTGGTACACATCAACTTATCTTTGGATTGGTTATTATTATACTCCTTGAGATCCAAACCATTATGTCACTGCCATCTTATTTTTCCTTATTAATTCATATGATGATAAAGAAGGCTTTGTTTTGATCGTTTACAATTGAGTGGTGACACTTGTTGCTTGAATTTAATTGGTATATTGATAGCTTTGAATGATTTACAAGAATTACATTATATATTTTATTTACATCAAAACGGCTGATCCGATTTGAGTGAAAGTTCGGAATAATGTGTATCATCATTATATTAAAATTCCCTGAGAATTTGAAATCTCGGATGAAATATTTTTCACGAACTTTTTCTTCTGGGTTATTCTTACAGGATTTTTGAAAACTTTGAAATGAGTTTTCTCCAACGTGATTTGACCGATTGTGCCTCAAAACTGTACAGGATCGAATTAGATATGCGTATCTAATGTGTATGCCAAATTTTAACTGATTTTGGATTCTCGTTTGACCTGTGGAGCGCGAACAAAAAAAAAAGGACTTTTTTTCGGGTATGGTGAAATTGAGTCTTCGCTTCGCTCATTCAATCAGCAATTTGTTTGCTGGAAACTTTGTATATGCAGTGGCCAAACTTTATAACTCATTACCAACTGAATTGAAATCAATTACAAATTTAAATATTTTTAAAGATCATGTGAAACTGTACTCACTTGACAAGTGATTGGACACTATTGAAGAACTGTGAATGTTGTTGGGTATTTTCTCTGATTTCATACATTTCATGAAATTACTTATCTATAGTTTCAGTTTGACGCATTCTATAACAGTGTAAATTGTTCCATTGAGTAAAGAAATTATTATTATTATTATTTTAGTATTGGAACGTTTATGTGTGTATAATTATATGTGTCAGATTACCGATGCTACCACTAACAAGGCGAGTATATCGCCTAACTATATTACGTATGCATAAATATAATATAGCTTTGCTAGAAAATGCATTTTCAATTTTTTTTTTAATGGCCCGTAACCTCTTGAAAAGTCGTGCACACACCTGTTATCGACCCCACAGTCCCCACCAACAGCTCGATCATTTGGGAGCACGAAGAGCGGGTGATGTGCAATGCCTTATGTGGGACTCGAGCGTACGCGCCCAAGGCATTGCCTTGATTGTGTCAGACGGAGAGAGGGGAAAGGATGCAGCAGCAATGCTACAGAATATGCAATAACGAAATCGTCTTCACTTCAACTGAATTGACGGTGGTTCTTGCAACTCTTACACTGTACTATTAGTAATATTATATTAATTAAACTTTCGCTCTATGGGATATTTTTAATAATCAAGTTTTAATTCGAACAGAACGTTTTCCACCTTGTTGATTTTCAAACGGTATCGGATTTCGCAGTGTTTCTTTAGTTTCTTCCGCACTCCGGCTCTTGTGGTTAGATCTCGAGGAGCTTTAATCCAACACGCAAACCACATTAGAATCATTTTGTTAGAATAGTTGGATGGAATGGAGAAAACCTTTTTTTTTTGTACATCTTTGACGAGAATTTTGAATACTTGATAACGAACAGCAATAAAAAGGAAAGTATTGTATTTTATAAGATTGGTAGCAAGTTGTCAAGGATAATAAACAGAAATTGGTGAAATGCTAGAATATCATTCTGTCCTCCAGATGATGCCTCTTGGAGGTAATTGATTAATTATTTTGATGTTTCAAAAAAGCGTATTGTCTTCATAAAATGAAGTAAAATATTGATATATCAACAATTAATTCTCAGTTTTAACCAAAGTACTAATTTGACGATTAGTAATGAACCTAGGATAAGTGAAAAAAATAGCATTCGTATCCAAGGTGATCAATAATTCCAATATGAAGACCACCTAATCAAAGGTTGAAAAAATCGATCCTTATGTCAACTAATAATTAAAACTTGATAATTTTTATATTGTTTTATTTTGGGCAAAATATACATAAAAATACAATTTATTAGTTATAGACAACACTATTTAATCATATATAAATATATATATATATATATATATATATATATATATATAAATATATATATATATATATATATATATATATATATATATATATATATATATATATATATATATATGATAATAAAATATAATTCCGGTGATATCAAGTGAAGTTTTATAATTTATTAAAAACCTGACGTTTCAATGCGTTCTCACGCATCCTGTTCACAGGTACAAATATCTAATACTAAAAAATAATTGATTTAAACACCGAACAATGAAACTATGTTTCAAAATGGCAGTGCCCTAACCGCTCAAATAAGCGTATGAAAAACCGGAGCTTACTAAAAAATAATAACAAAACAAGATCTTTAAATTAGGAAACACAGTGTCACATCCAGCATCAGAAACAAATATTCAGGTCTAGAAAACTCCAGAGAAAAACAGAATGATGAAATGAAAA
>OZ023327.1:37401664-37491139 GCA_964007535.1 Brachyptera risi
GTATATGCATATATATATAAATATATATATATATATATATATATATATATATATATATATATATATATATATATTTTCATTCAATATGAAACATTTGGTCACAGTATACATCGTACATATTATTTTTTGTTTTAACAAATATGAAAACAAGATACAAATTTAGGTTACTTCAGTATAAAAATTGCTTATGCTGTGAAGTTCTTTCTTCATAAAATAACGTTAATGTCATTCAAATTGTCAATACACTGTCAATAATATTGAGTATGTTCAGTAACTCAACCAATAGCTAGGTTATCCGAGGAGTGAAAACTGCTGGTATTTTGTTTGATTGTTTCTCTTTTTACGGTAATTCTTGACGTTTTAACTAGAACGACTGACACATTCATTAGTGGAGATTATTTTATTGAGAAAATCGATTTTTCTACTGTTACACTTCTAGTGAACATTGTCAACAGTTTTCACGAGAAAATCTGCCGATATTTTTTTCATGATCAAGTTTAATGTACTCACATATATGATCCTACTTAGCACTCAAATCGTAGCAATTCTTTCATTTAGTTTCAATTCTTTACGGATGACATGTGTGAATCATAAGCAAAATATTCTGTGGGAAAAACAAACTGTGAATATTCACGCTAAAAATGGCATTTGTGTTAATTTCTTAGATACATAGTGACTCGGATTAAAAAAGATGAGAAAATCAAGAAGAAGAAATAATATTGGATATATATATATATATATATATATATATATATATATATATATATATATATATATATATATATATATATATATATATATATATATCAAACCCAGATAACCAGCTTGATTGAAGTGTTTCCACCAATTCTTCTGAGGCAGACTTTTTAAATCTCGGATCCTCCCAGTTCCGAGACTTGCTTCTACTTATTCCTCCTCTTCTTCACTACTCCTATCCATTTCTTCTTCTTCCATTCCTACGAGTTCTCTCCATCGTTCTATATATTCTCCTAAAACCTCTTTCCTACCACTCATACAAATCGGTAAAGAATAAGTATGATATTTTTGTTCAGTTTTCATAGTGAGAAATTGTGATATAAAATAAAATGAAATACATCCAACAATTGCCATGATTTTTTGCGGAGAAGAATTAGTAAGCCAGGTTCACATGGAAGAATGTAGAGCTTATCCTCCCGCACTAACATGTCACACCTCACTGACCTTAGTAGTAAAAGGTCAACTCGAAGTTTGCCACCTTTGAACTAATCGCTATTTCATAGTAGGCCTACTCATCCACATACTAACAACAATACAGTGTGTTGCGGAGAAAGTAAAAGACCAGCCGTTACGACGATTGTAAACTTATTAAGGTCCGCCCACGTTCGAAACCAAAAAAAAGGTGTTGGCTCTCTTTTATTCTTATGATTGACTATAATAATCACATTTTTCTTGTTCAGAAGTAGATGGGCGGTTTTGAGCGGAAAATTATGAAAAGGGTGTACTTATACGAGTAGAAAATGTGAACATCAATTGAACCTTTATTTCACGATTCGTGACCTTTCGCGTATAAAGTCATGGGATTTACAGTTTACACAATTTCACCATTTCACAACAATAGAACACAGAACGAATTCTCTCCAAACTAAAAGTATGAATTATATAAAAATAAAAATGGATTTGGTTCGAAACATTAAATTATTTGATTAAAATATGACCATATATTTTGAAGACGTAGTCTTTCTTTAAATACAATACATACTTGTATATATATTATACATGAATAGTTCTGTAACCGTTTGTTGATTACAGTTTGTGGGAGTGTGATAATTATCTCACCATTCAGAGGAATAAAATTGTTGATAAAATATTAGCCAACAATTTAATGAAATAACTGTGAAAATTATTTAGATTATAATAGACTCATACTTGTTACTCTTATATTATTCGAAAATTATTATGCTAATATATGCAATTATGCTAGTATACCTCGTTAGAACACACTTTGGTTCCCATCGCATAACGTAACTGATGGCTCACAGAGTTACACCCAGCTGTTTACATCAATGTGGAAATGAAGAGTTATATACAAACTAGACTCAGTTTAACGAATTGATATTTAGTGGGTTAGGCAATAGTTAGCGGGTTAGCTTGTTATCACTCTTGGTCACATATGTCATTTTTGTACCTTAACTAATAGATAGTGGATTAGTATTTAACCAAGATTTATAAAACTGGCTCTCAAGAGTCCACGGGAGTCGATTTAGCAAAATATCAGTTTTTTGGTGATAACTTCTGAACGGTATGAGATATCAAAATTCTAATACGCGAGAAATACAGATAATTATGATAGCTTTAATATGCTATAAGTTATAACTATTCAAGCCATGTCGCATAATTGTCAAGAGTATATAGACCTACAGCTAAAAATATATATATATTTTCAGCTGTATATACGCTTGACAGTTATGCGATATGAGTTGATTATATAGTTATAACTTACAAAGCTATCATAATTATCTGTGTTTCTCCCGCACTAGAATTTTGATATCTCATACCGTTCAGAAGTTATCACCAAAAAACTGATATTTCGCTAAATCGACTCCCGTGGACCCTTAACAAAATAAAAGTAGGCCCATACTATTTTGAACAGAAAATACAGAAAAGCCGGCAGTTGAGCTATCAAAAAGAGGTGTGTTATTCTACAATTACAACAAAAGGATTATTATTTTTATTCTGATTTCTTTTTTTCTTTATGAACAAATTTCAATAATCTCTATTTTGAAACTTGATTTATTTGAATTCGAATCAGGTGAATTTTATGCGATTCTTTTTAACCTATCATCACTTCATCGTTCCATCGCCATCCACTCATTCGTATCCCATATGAATGAGTTGTTTGTGGGGTCGTTAAGCACCATTAAAAACAAATCGGCTCTTAAACTGAGATAAGAGCTATATCAACTAATTTAATAGAATACAATTTATTTATTCCTCAAAAACTTTAAGTATTCATCTTTTTAGTTCTCCTTCCATCCTGAAAACCGACTGTCATTATGTGTAGTCCCCATTTCACTTGTTAACTCACGCTACTGCGCTTCTACCTTCAGTCAGACCATATTTGTGTATATATATATATATATTTATATATATATATATATATATATATATATATATATATATATATATATATATATATATATATATATATATATATATATATATATATATATATATACATACATTACTGAGACACGTTACTCAACGTTAAGCAGGCGTACACATTTGTGTCTCGGCAGTAGCTTCACACCGTTTTACAAACCGGGGAGTTTCCACCATATTCGACATGTATTAGTGATAATATGGTTAAATTCTATTTGTAAATGTCCAATATGGCCCCCGAGATTGGAACGAGCATATGTCGCTATCGGCTGCAGGAGTAATATATTATCTAAGGTCAGAAGTGGACGCAATCCTCTCCTTGTATTCACGCGAGATGAAGACTCGAACCACCCATGCGCTAGTGGTGTGAATCAGGGAGACGGTCGCTCGTAACCTCCATCTCTCGCGAACACACTTATAACAAGTGGGTTTTTGCGTGTCGCAACGAACCTGCTGAAAAGAGTGCAGTTTGTCAAACTGGCTGACTTGGTTTAGTGACACAAGGTCTTTTGGCTCGGAAAAGGGTTTTTCTAGCACGACAACATCTCATCATACGGTAATCGGGTAATGTAACTGTGAAGGCAATCAGACAAACCCTATTTCTAAATGGTGCTTAACGACCTTACACCAAAAGCTAGCCACAAAGGGTGATTTTTAGAAGTGTTCATTTTAAGGATCCGAAGTAGGTTTTAGATTGGTTTCAGTTTAGATTAAATTAGTTCAGGATGTTTGTCTGGTTAGTTTAGTTGGTTTAGGTTTGTTTCGATAGGTTAGGTTCACTAGATTAGTTATTGGTTTATTTATGTCAGTTCAGGACACAACAACAACAACAACAACAACAACAACAACAACAACAACGTTCACGTGTGGTGACAAACCGATGGTCCGATGAATATAGCGGCTCCCTTGATTGTCTCATGTTGACCGAGACGCGTGGCCGAGTGGTAACGCACTGAGCCGTCATTCGGGAGACCGGGGTTCGTTTCCCGCCATGGTCGACCATCCTGACAGGGTTTTTTTGTGGTTTCCCTCTGTCGTTCAGGTTGATACTGGGATGGTTCATTCACAACAGGCCACGACCGACTCATTCCCACCATCCAAAAACACCTAATATAAAAAATAACCTTTCATCTCATCATCCCATCATCTCATTCATCATCCACCGACGCCAATAGATCGTAGCCATCAGTATAGTGCGTCGTAAAAATCCAATATTTAACGGTCTATATTATGCTGTATGCTACGGGTTATCGGACAGCATGATTTATTTGCGCCCTCAGATTGTCTCTGATTAGTTTGAACGATTGTGACTCAGCATCTCAGCGACTTGTCTTACTAGCAATGGACGGCGATCTGGAATGATTGAACGACTGATAGTCTCGATTACCAATCAGTAGGCCTACTTGTTTGCGTGCCACTCTATTAGTAGGGCAACTCGGCTTCCAACTGATCTTGTTCCATATGAATCCTCTTTCATCTCACCTTGGCCAATAGATGTTGATTGATGATTATTGCTTGCTTAACGATGCGGTGCCTCAGCTGACCGAGCTACCGAGGGTGGCCCAGTAGATGTTACTGAGACGAGTGGTCGAGTGGTTAATACATTGAACCGTCATTCAGGAGACCAGGGTTCGATTCCCGCCATGGTCGACCATCCTGCATCGTGGTTTCCCTCTGTCGTTCAGGTCAATACTGGGATGGCTCCTTAACAAGGCCACGACCGACTACTTCTCACTTACCAAAAACACATAATAAAATAAAATTTCATCTGATCATCCCACCATCTCATATATCATTTACTGACGCCAATAGATCGTAGTCATCAGTACAGTAGGTCGATAAACCCAATATAAATAAAAAGAGTGAAGTATAATATGTTCTCACTTCTATTGACAAAAAAAATATTCTAGCTTTTAACTCCAGGCGCGTAGGAGGGGAGGGGGGGGGGCTAAATACCCTCTCAACAATGTACCCTACCCCCTCACTTAATCGCTAACTTGTGCTTCTTAGAAGGTCAAAGGACAATAAAAGGGCTTGACATTTTCCGACTCCGGTGGCTGGGGTTCTTTCCAAACCCTGAAGAGAAACCCTATATAGATTAGTGCAACCAACCCGCGGCTCGCTAACACATATTTTGTGGTCCGACGAATAGATGAATAATTCTTGACATTTTCGCACAACGGAGGTGAATAATATTGGTTATAGTTGAATGAGCGATAGCGAAGACTTCCATCCCACTTTTATGGCGATTTGTCTGTGTGTTTTTTTTTTCTTTTGTTGGTCTATACGCACTGCAAAAGTCGAACAGTTCGCCTGATCAAAATGAAACTTTTACTGGTTACGCGGACTTATCCCACTTGGAAATGTATAGGGTTTGGGCCTAATCGGTTCGATCACTTTTGAAAAATATCAGAAAAAATCCCCCCCCCCCCCACAAAAAAAAACAAGATTAGGCTGAAGGAATAATTTTGGAAAATATTAATTTTTATCTTCAAAAATCTTCAAATTGAAAGTAAAAATACACGAATACAATTAATACACATTATTACGAATTTTACTGAGATCAGACTGGACCTTATGACGAATATGATCATTTAATGAATACATTTTCATCAAATGACTTGAAATAGTGGATCATTCAGTAGATGTATCTTGCGCACGGTGAATCACGGTATTGTAGACTTGACAGTTTCAAGCAAGGTGTGTATAGAGAGTTCTCGAGTATATTCCACATAAGTCAAGGTGTGTAGAGTTTTTTAGTAGACTTCATACAAAATTAATATCTCGCTCGACTACGTATGCTGCGTTTGTCTTGTAACCCTATACAATTTATTTAGTCATAGCGTTCACAATACTAGGAAAACGACATATGTGCGTTGTTAAACGAGTGGATAGTAATAGTATGTCGACTTTTTTGCCAAACTTTTGCCTACATTCGCCAATTGGGTGACATTTAAGTTATAAATGGGTAAAAACTGCTTCGAGTGGTACCAATTTAGCACATTTTATGTTTTTTCTTCATAATGGCTGACCCGATCAAGCTAAAAGTTTCCAGAAATGTGTATCAAAATGTAATTCAACTTCACGCAAATTTTCATTTTTTTGGAAAATGAAAATATTTTCTTTTTTTCCGCTGTGTTATTCCAATGAGTATTTTTGAAATTTCCAAAATTCATAAAAATAAAAGTTACCACCCGATAATGCCACAAAACTAGAAAAATCTAAGTTGGATGAGTAACCATAATGAAAAAAAGGTTGAAGTTGATAGCTGTAGCCGTTTGATCTGTGGAAAACCGACAAACAAACATGAAAAAAAACATAAAAACGAACACCATTTTTTTAAGTATGTCAAATTGAATCCTCGCTAAAGCTCGTCTATAATCACGTACATTATTCAATAGGCCAGCTATACTCCTTCGCGGATTATGTCGTATGGATTTAAATCTAAAATGTTATTCCATTGCAGTCATATGTAATTATTGTAGAAATTGATTGTTCTTTTTATTTTGTTTCACTATTTTAACTCCCACCCATGCACCTCCTGATTGTGAGTTTTGAAAGGCCGTAGGTATCTGCTTTGCGTGTATAGGCTAACACGCCGCACATTTTTGAAATACCACTTCATTTTTTGTTTCATTTTTGTTCCTGATGAAAAATGCCAGATTGACACCAATCACATGTACACTTACTGACACACAAAGTGGTCGATCTAGCAATGTTGACATTCATCCCTGAGAAAATGTACTGACATTAAAGCAAAACTAGTGTACACTATTTACATCTGCACTCCACATATAGTATGTGGAAAACATATGATGGACATATGATGAGGGCCTAGATTTATTTAAATTCAATTTTAATTTCTGAAAATTTAATTTAATGTGAGTGTGAGTGTACTGTGCATTCGGCGCGTGATTGACTGAGTTCTCGAACACCTGCCGGCTCTTACGGCTATATTCATCCATCTAAAAATGAGGATTTTCACTTCTGACAAATAACTAGATTTTGAGTTAACTAATGCATGTCCATTGAAAGAAATTGATATTAAAATGATGAAAAAAAAAATTGAAATATTTTTTCCTGTTTTTTTCCCGCGTGCCGGCAAAATAACCAAAAACGCTCGCAAAATACGTCAATGCCACAAAAATAATTTTGAAGTTTTGAAACTTACCAAAGTTATTATTCACACTATTAGGCATTTCATCAGATAATTAAAATTTCCATGAGTCTTACCGTTTGATTATCATCAACGATTTAGTTGCCTGAAAGTTTTTACAAAATTGTATGCGATTTTAATTAAATCTGTATCGATAGAACGGCAAGATTTATGAAAATTCTAATCATCTGATGACATGCTCAATAGTGTGAACAATAACTTTGGCAAGTTTCAAAACTCTACAATCATTTTTGTGGCATTGACGTATTTTGCGAGCGTTTTTCGTTATTTTGACGACACGCGGGAAAAAACAGGAAAGAATATTTCGATATTTTTTTATTAACTTTAATATCAATTCCCTTCAATGGTTCTGCATTAGTTGACTCAAAGTCTAGTTATTTGTCAGAAGTAGAAATTATCATTTTTAGATGGATGAATAGCCTTAAGGCGACCCCCAGTTTCCGTGGGGCAAAAAGTTCCCGCCATGGATATTTTACGGATAAGAACGATCATATAACTTCAACAGTGGAAGATGCAAAATTAAAAAAAAAATACATCATAAGATGCAGACAATATTTGTCAAAAATGCTTATGAGTCAAATTATACTACCAGTTACCCGGTTCTGTATGTATGTATGTATGTGTGTGTGTATGTGTGTGTGTGTGTGTTTTTTTTTTTTTTTTAAATAAACGATACGGAGTTAAAGAAAACTAGTTCCTCTAGGGTATCAATTTCTACCACTGGAGTTCTGAAAATAATAATAGCGTATTCGTAAACAAAACAGGCAGACTGGAACAGAACATAATGACGTTTGTAACGTAAAAACACAATTTAAACACATCTCAATCTCGCACATTAATTGACAAGATTAGAGAAGAAAATAAAATAAACCAAGGATTCAAAAAATAAAGTAAAACAGTTGGGTGCTACACGCACATCACCACAATTAGTGGAGGGCAAAACAAGTACGATTTAATTCAATCGAAAGGAAAAGAAAAACAATTTTTACGGAAAGAAAAACGAGAAAGAAAAGAAAAGACGTCTTAGCCGGTGAGGAGAGCGGGGCTGAAAATGAGCTCCCTGCCCCTCAAGGAACAAAGAGCTTCATTAACGCACCACTTTTCCTTGAAGGAGTCGAAATCACCTCGCCCTAGATGCCACGCATACTCCTTCATTATGCGTGACTTGATGCGTGCTTTGAGCACCACATCATAGGGCGAGGGGACGCGGTCGTCTTTGAAATAAGCTACAAGCAGGCGATAGATTGTGCTCTTGGCCAACACCAGAAGGTAGTTGGCCAAATCGGTCTGGAGGGCTGTGAACGTGTCGGGCCTGAACCCGACATACACCTCCCGGAGCACCAGTCTATGCCGCTGGCCGAGAAGCTTTTTCAGAAGGGTGTCTACGAGCTGCCACATGGACGTGGCGCGGCGACAGACCACTGTCATGTGCCATGCCGTCCCCTCAGCGTGACACCAGGGACACAGCTGTGAAGCGGACAATCCCGCAATGTGAAGGAAAATTGGGTCTGCCAAACGGTTTTTCGTGAAGCGCCACGCTACTTCGGCATCCAGGCCGAGTGAGGGAGCGTGAAATAAGGCGGACCAGTAAACGGGGGTATCAAACCAGTGGCCTTTCATCGGACCATCTAGATTGAGCACCGATGCCATTATGTCTATAAGAATTGCACGCCTTTCCGACTTAGGTTCGAGAGTAACAACCTTATCCTCAAGAGCCCGATAGTACTCGCAAGGAGGAGGCCACGGTTCAGGACCATACACCTCCTTTACGTCACGAAAACGCAAGTGACAATATGCTTGGATGTGCTTGTAGTTGATAGCAAGCGCTTGTCTGAGTCGCGGTGGGAGGTTTGCAAAACCTTCTATTTCCTCCAACAGCCGCCACTCGCTTCCATCGAGAAGGTCACCAATGGTCTTGCATTGCAGTGAAAACCAAGAGGGAATGAAAGGGGAGGCTGAAGATGGAATGAGTAAGGTTGATGTCAAGGGTATATCACGAAGTCCGCATACGGATGATGCGTACGACTGTGGACGAGGGTGAAGAGACGCCCATGCACGCAGCACTGTATGGAGGAAATCCGTAGTTTGGCGAGTTGCGGGACCACTGATCCGTGGGCAGAAAAACACTTGCCAGTCTAGACCAAGGCCTCTAAAACTTCTCAAAAAATGCCTGGTCATGACATGGCCTGGATGATCCTCTAAGCCCGTTATGAAGCGTTGTGCAAATATGATTCGAAATAGGTTCACTTTGGATGCCAGATGAACAAGGCCCAAGCCGCCAAGATGGAGCGGAGCACAGAGGTCACGAAGTCGTGTCTAATGTCTCCGACCAGCCCATACAAAGTTTGCCATTTTTCCTTGAAGTTTTGTCATTAGTGCTGGTGGTGGAGGTAAGATTTGAAAGGTGTACCATAGGCGTGGAGCGACATATTGATTTACAATCAGTATACGTCCACGTAACGACATTGCCGACGATCGAAGCCGCCAATGAGTGAGGATGTTGGTTACCTTTTCATCCAACTTTGAAAAACCTTGTCTCTGGGTTTCTGGACCATTACCCAGCATCACACCAAGATATTTGCCCCCTTCGGAAGACCAAGTAAAACTGAGTGGTGTATCGTTTCGACCAATCCAACTGCCTGACCATAGTCCTGTCGACTTGAGTGGGTTCATTTTAGCCCCAGACTGTTCAGCATAGATTGTGTATGATTCCTGAAGTCGATTGAAGTCATCGTCTTGATGAACAAAAATTGATACATCGTCCGCATAGGCGGATACAACTAGTTTTCGCTCTTGAACAGAAGGTAGAGGGAAACCAGTTAGTCGTGTACGACATAGCCTGAGGAATGGCTCAATAGACAGAGAGAAGAGTTGGCCAGACATAGGGCAACCTTGTCTTATGCCCCGTCCTAGCCTAATTGGTGCTGTCAAGAAAGAACCAACTCTAACAAAACTGGTCGCAGAAGCATACATTGTTCTTAAAGTTGATAAGAACCAGTCACCAAATCCATATAATTTTAGAACATGGAAGAGATATTCATGGCTAACCCTATCGAAAGCACTTTTTTGGTCCAGGGATAGTAACGCCAGGGATGTATTCTCTTTATTGGCATAGTCGATGATATCCCGGTGGAGATGGAGGTTATCAACTATGGTGCGTCCGGGTACGCAGTATGCTTGGTCAGGATGCACTAATCCGGCCATTATACTACTCAGGCGCGAAGCAAGTGCTCTCGTCAAGATCTTATAATCAGTTGTAAGTAGGGAAATTGGTCGCCAGTTGTTGATATCAAGTCTATTTCCTGATTTTGGCAGTAAAGTGAGCACTGCCTTCGTTACTGATTTTGGCAGACTGCCTCTCTGTATTGCTTCATCAAAAACACTACAATAATAGTTTTTGAGTTCAGGCCAAAATTTGAGATAGAACTCGGGTGTTAAACCATCAATTCCGGGAGCTTTTCCCTTATTCAGTAATTTGAGAGCGTTTAGAAAATCAACTTCAGTAAGTGGTATATCCAAACGCTCACGATCTAGTGTGGAGAGTGTGGGCAAATCTTCGTATAGTGAAGAGTTCTCCAGAATGAGCGCGTGTTCTGCCGAGTAGACTTCCAGAAAATGATTTCTTGTGATACTACACAAAGACTGTGCATCAGAGAAGATGGTACCATTCGACTGTAGCTTGGACAAGGGCTTGAAAGATAGCGCTGCTTCTTGTGCCATTAAGTTGCTAGCAGGACGATCTAAAGTTAGAAGATGATCGTGTCGTGCTTTTGATAGTATTTGTTCACTACGACGAGAATATGCATCTCGGGTGTGTTCATTTGCAGCAGAGAGGTCGCTCATATTTCTGCCTTCGATACGAGTTTCGGCCACAAGCTTCTCAACCCGAATTTCTAGTCTACGAAAAGCCACATCTGACTCTTGCTTCCTATACTGAACAAAACGTTTACATGTGATTTGAATCTCGAGCTTCAGAGCGTCCCACCACATGCTCAAGGAGTCGTACATTTGTTGTTCGTCGTCAAACGAAGCTAGCATTTCTCGAATGGTGTCCATAAAAGACGGGTCAAGAAGAAGTGTGTTGTCAAAACGCCAGTAGGGTGGATGTGTTCTGGGTGAACTTGTTGTAAGTGTCGTTATTATCCCTAGGTGGTCAGAAAAAGAGGGTAAAACTCTCACGCTTTTCACTGCTGCTGAAAATTGTGGTGAGGAGTAAAACCGGTCAAGTCGTGATGCTGTGTAATAAGGGGCATTGCTTACAAATGTGTAGCCAGGTTCTCCAGGGTGAAAATCACGCCATAGGTCTGATAAGTTGTATCGTGTGACAATGCGTTGCAGAAGGTGAGCGACACGTGGATATCGTTCATCTCCGCTTGATCTGTCGTTCTTGGGGTCGAGTGTTGTATTGAAGTCACCTCCAATCAGAAACTGCAGGTTGTGGGCTCCCCCCGACAACTTGAACGTGGCTATACGTGATTCCAACTGTGTGAGGATGTTCATTGCTTCGTCGAGTATGTGTGGTTAATAAATAGAATATACATATATAATCTGATTAGTAGTGGATCGTTCTAGGCGGATCTCCTGCAAGTAACCAGGAACGATGCTGTTCTGATCGCCAAGGCTCAATATAGAAGATTTTCGTAGGCCAATAATGGTTCCCGTACAAGCTTGCACTGGAGGATTGAAATGAAATATATATTGTGAATATTGAAAGGGGAAAGGTGTCTGGTGGGCATTTGTCTCCTGTAGTATAACTACATCAGGGAAATGTCTTTCCAGCAACGAAACCAACTGCATCCACTTGAACTCGCTTCTGACACTCTTAGTGTTGAGTGTCAGAAACGATAATTCAACACTCATTCTCGCCTACTTTGTTATACGAGCTGACTCGAGGACAGGCTCTCGTTAGAGAGAGAGCGTGTCAACGAGGCAGCGTCATCACCGGTCGCGATATAATACTCGAACGATTTTCTCAATTTCCCGATCAGTCGCCTGATACGGGCTCTCAGAGCTCGATCACTTTGAATCGTTGGCTGAATCAAGTCCAGCATGTTGATGATGCCGGGTATATCATCAGAGAAACGTTGGGCTACACGAAGAGGGCGATCATTACACTTAACATCATTCAGGAATTGAATGAAAGTGGTGATGGATATGGGATTTGTCTCTGCTTCTTGGAGCAGCTTAATGGCAGCTTCTGGTAGTACGTCAGACTCCAACCCAACGAGTGGACTCTCATCCTCAGAAGTCTTCTTTCTTTTTAAAGGAGGTTTGCTTTTCCTAATACCAGTACTACTTGGAATAGGAATGGAGAGATCTCTAGTGGTGTCAACCACTAAATTGTCAAGGATGTCACTCTCTGTCGACTCTTCTACATCCATGTTAGAAGATACTTCGTCTTCCACAATAGCTGTGGCATTCTCTCCATTGCTATCTACCGTCGAGTTGGGTGCTTTTCTCTTCTGAACCAAGAGGGGGAACTCTTCACTCTCTGTCGAGATAGAGTTCTGTTTTTGTTGTTGTTGACGTACATCGGTTGCTTTCGGACATGCTCGTGCCACATGTCCCGAAGCCTTGCATTTGAAACATTTAATGTCATCGAAAGAGAGAAATACTCTATATGACTCATTTTCGAAAGGGATTAGGATTGAATCCGGTAGTGATCTAGTCTCCTCCCGTACAACGTAAAGTTGCCTGCGGAAACTCATAACATGATCCAGACCGTTGCCCTTAATTCCCAATGAGATGAAATTAACCGGTGATACAACTTTCAAAAAAGTCGCAAGTTGCTGAACGATCGCTTCATGTGGAATACTGGGACACACATTAGATAGAACTAAACGTTCTGCTTTTGTGACCAAGCGCCTAGCGCTGAGGAATAGGTCATTGATCACAATACTACCGTGGTCGAGGATGAAACTGTCCACTAAAGCCTTACTGGTGAAATAAAATGCCACTCTACCTTGTGACATTCGCGATGCAAACATTACATTCTTCGGTTCCACTATCTGAGCTACAGCACCCAAATACTGAGCGATAGTTACGCCTTCTATTGAATCTATAACAATAGCTTGATCCTTCGCAGGAAACGCTGGAGATGGGCGGTCACGAGATGTAACTGAATGTTGCGTTTTGTGATTAGACCCGAGGACTTGTGCCATCGTTCTAGGCCTATCACCTTGATGGGTCAAAATGCGATGTGTAGGCTTATTATTCTCAGTTAAAACTGGTTCAAGCTGAACCATGTCTGGTTTCGAGATGTTATTCTCAGTTGAAACAGATTTTCTTGGGATGTTATACGATTCGGTGGGGTTGATACGTAATTCGTCATTTGACGAGGCGCGTCTCAATCCTGCTCTCAAAGGCAAAACTGTGACATTGTTATTCGGTTCGGTCAAAAACCTGTGGCTAATGTTTTTAGGGATGGGTACAAAACGGCTGAGCGAAGACGAACCAGCCATTTCAAAGTTTCAAAATAATAATATTTGTGGATGCTTATAAATAATATTTGGGTGCAACAATAGGACTAGCCTACTGCTGCGTGACGACTGCCTGACATCCGAACCATGTCAGGCAGTGAAAAAACGGAAATAAAGCAATCAGAAGCCACTGTGATTGTTTAACGAAAAAATAGACAATATATTAGGTGGCTGGGCAGAACAGCGAAGAACACCAATTTTACCCAAAATATATAAAACTTACATATTATGAACGAAAAATAAACAATATATTATCAGGTGGCTGGGCAGAACAGCGAACACCTAAAAACCGACAAAAAACGACGAAACAATAATACCACAAAATTGTGGTCTACATCAAAAGAAAGGTAATAATTATTCCAATAATAAAAAGAAATAATAATTGTGAAAAGTTGACAACTTAAACACGAAACCGAATTTCGAATGCACGGAATGTGGATGAGCTGTGCTTGTCACTGTATCACTGTATACTCGCGGGTTTAACCTTGCAGGAGCTAAACGAAAACACGTCCTCTCGCTACGAGATCTAGAGTGTGTGTGTGTGTGTGTGTGTGTGTGTGGGTGTGTGTGTGTGTGTGTGTATACGTGTCAGGAACGCCGGCGCGCGCACACTCTTATAACAAATGGATGGCTTGACATCGCCATATCATGTTTGAAATTACGTCCCTGCTTTCGCTGAGTAAAAAAATAACCGAAACTCACCTAAGATGCACTTGCTATCCTTTTGTATTTGTGAACTTGTTTCATTATTCATGATATAAACCCGATTTTTGTCCAGGTTATTAATTTTATTTTTCATCCCACAGATGAGCCTTTTTGGCTTTGTGGAAGAGCGTGTTAATTTAATATTGTATGTACGATTGTACGTATTATTTGAATCTAATGAAAAAAAAACCTTCGAAACACAGAAAAACTGTCCATTACATGTGAAATTACCCAAGGAAAACAAACGTCAGACCTCACATTCATATTTTGTTTCTGCAATCCATTTTCCAGCTGGCTGTAAAAACCAAACCAAAGCCGAGAGAGTTCTTAATTCGTATGCATACAATTAGAAGAAAGCACTAAAAAGCCGCATTCCCTCCTTATTTACGCCCCACTGGTGCGCATTCGGTCATGTTTAACATGACGGGTCCCTCTAGTTTTATAATGACAAAGGTGGAAAGATCGCTTGTACGTAACAGAAACACTCGATATTTTTTATTTTCACCTCATAGCGTACCTTTACGTACAAAAATCAAGAGCAGATCAACTAAAAATCTGAATATCGCCATTTTTTGTTACAAAAAATAAAGACAATTGTATGTATGTAAATAACATGTCATATATTGTGAAAGTATAGTTTATTGGTAGACAATATTCTAGATAATATTTCTCTGAATGGTATAAAACAGTTTCACTACAGTATACGTTCAGACGGAAAGCCACTACGATCGTGTATATGTTATGTTGGCTCTGTAAATGAACCCTATGTGTGGGTTCCCATTAACTTGTTGACTATTTATCATCAATAATAAATCTTCTTTTCGACAAGTCTCCAATTAGTTTCCGCCGCGGAAACATTTATTATTGTTTTGAACTATTTGGGAATCGGGGCTCGGATAGCGGACTAATAAGACCGGGACCCGCACGACCGAAACCTACATAAATAACTACATAAAAACCGTAATTAAATAACACGAAATGATAAGGCTCACAGTGAGTGAGTGACCTACATTTTTATTGAGATATGATTTTATTATCATTTATTCTTCTTCCATATAATCAATATCCTATATTAGTCTAGACTTTATAATAGACACACCTAGCTTTTTCTATAGCATGTGCTCAATTTACCATTGATATAGGGTTATTGACTTGGATGAGGACACATTTTATCACAATTAATGATTCGGAAATAAAGATATAACTTTCTAGATTGCAGTCAATAATCTGTGTAGAATAATATGTGACTGATAATAGAGGCTGATTCGATAAGAGGCTATACATATTATGTTCTATGAAAACAAGACGGGTTTGTTCTCGCGATCAGCTGCTACTGAGTGATCATTTCCTGGACTTTGTGTCAAAGAATAGAAAATGTATTTCCGTAAAATAATTGTGATGAGAATTGCATTGAATAATAATAATAAAGAAAAACTTCACCTCGAGCCATTCACTTGCTAGCGATTGTCCAAGTAGAAACACAACTAAGTAGCCAGGGTAATCAACCATTCCTTGTGTCATTACAGACAAGTGTTCAATCATTTGTTCATCAAAACGCTACAAACGTCTGTCGCGTTGATGGACGAGTGAGAAAATAATTGAATTTAATAAAGTAAGTTTCTAGCTAGATCACAGGCATATTCCATATAATGTTACATAATGAATCATCAAACGTATCCTTTGGTAGAAAATAAAAAAAAAATAATAATGATGGTCATGTTCAAAACTGTCAAATAATTCATAAACGTTTGGTTTTACTTCATATACATATAATTAGGTGAAATATTTCGTTACATATTTCACAATTGCCTACATGCATTACAGTGTATCATAAAACATGATAAATAACATTAATTGTGGGAAAATGAGGTAAGCAGTACATCATGTATGTATAGTCTCACAATTTATCTGGTCCTCAATTTCTTATTCATCTCAATTGAAATGTATTTTAAGAAAACTATTACTGCTTTCTCTGAGTATATGTTCTTTTGGAAATGTCTGTACTATCTGAATTGATTACATGTACAGAAGACTATTGAAATAAATCGTGCTATCAATATTGAATAGGATTGTAATGCTAGTGATGACCATCTGAATAGCTTACATACAAGTATACAATCGTCATCATCAAATTGCACAACGATGTAGATTGAGTACAATACTTACATTAATTATAATATCTCTATCTAGATACTTGTTTCAACTTGACTTACTTCTATTCACGCTTCTGTTCATTTAGGAGAATATCTTTTAGCCATTATAGCGAATCGGGACAGCAAATCATGGCAATGGGGATGTCCAACATTTACAGAAGAATAAGAGGAGTGTTAGGGGAAATTGTAGAAACTTCGGTGATCTCGTTTCAACTGCAAGGATTTAACACTTTTGAAAGATGCAGTTGCGTTTTTTGACTTGAACTTGGTTCTGGAAAGTCGTACTAACCTACAATTACAACAGTTTTACAAATAGACATGGGTGATATTTGTGTGTTGGTAGACCACATCCTTCTTTCGTGGGTATATTTGTAGCAATGGTTCAGGAGTAGCTATATATTATGTACTTCATTACATTCAAACTTGGATTCGAATGTTCTATAACTATATTCATATATATTATATATGTATTTATATTTATACACACACACACATATATATTATATATATATATATATATATATATATATATATATATATATATATATATATATATATATATATATATATATATACATAAATATATAGGGCCTATACATTTATACAATTCATAAGGAATGTATAATGTTTAGGTTCTCTACCCTATCAGATTCAAAAAGGGTGGAAACTACGCGAAAGAGGTTGATTTAAAGAAGGAGCTTATTTATCGTCCCTGTATTGATTACTGACCTCGCGAAACGTTATGGAATTTCTAAGGAATACTGAGACGTCATGAGGACTTCTTGAAGCAAGGGCGTCTTTTCCCAAATTTTTCATTACTTTTTTGAAATCATACAATATAGGCCTATGAAAATCACTCATTCACGTAATAGTCTTGACGATTTGACGCAAATCTTCCAATATTCTCTTTCTCTTTAAAAAAAATCCGATTCTAGTTTTTTCTCAACCATCATCACCACTTTTATTGTCACTTATTAACTTTTAATTTCATTATCATAATTGTAATACTCATTGTTATGTTACTTTCGGCAATTATAATTGCAAATTTATAGTAAGCTGGACCTTCATAGTCATTTGGTCAGGTTAGGTTAGGTTAGGTTAGGTTAGCCATCGTCAAGATGAACAGCCATCATGAATGAATGAACTTCTTCTCTAATCATTATTCGTTAATTCATTCACGTATTCATTCATTCTGCCGAATAGAACACTGTCGATCGAAGTAGTCGTACATCAAAGACGTAACTATCAGCTGTAGAAAAGAATGATTGGACAACTGATGCAGGTTATCTTGGTCCTTCTTCTTCAATAAAATGGTAATATTATATCATTAAATAGTACAACTTTATTTAAACAAGGCGTTAGCGGGTGCATGGTTACAGGATATGGGTTGACATTTCGTTCTTCAGTATTAACATATACATAATTTGCTTTTTTATTATTATTTAATCGTAATTTGTTTACTTGTTTGTTTACTTTCTCGTCACAAAAGCACATGACAATAATTGTGAACAGATTCAACTGTTAATCATAAACAAATGTAATGTTATTTTATCAGCCTATAGCACAAGAACCTTTTTTCTACGGGCTTCTACAATACATTATTATTATTCTTTCAATAAGCATTTAATGCACTTTTTTCAAACAAAATTGAAATTCAGGACGTTTGTTAATCTTATTTCCGGTAATTACAGAAAATGTCAGAATGATTGTTGAAATATATAATGCAATTGTTATTGCGTTGTAAGCTCACACTGTTTCATGTTTATACTGCTTTATGATGATATGGAATAAAAAGGAAATAAATTGAATTGAATTAATATTATAAGCAATTAATTTATAGGCCTGCATACTATTACTATTACCGTTTACATCAGGGGGGGCATTCATGTACGTCTAGCAAAGATGCTAGCGGTCGCAACTTGCGATCATCAAAACCACCCCGCAAAGTTGATAGCAAATTGCCGCCATGACAGTTGTCTTGCTAGAGCTTGCTAGGCGTACATGAATGCCCCTCCAGGGCTATATCAAGATATTTTTCGCCCCTGTAGGCTTGTCATTTTTCGACTCCCCCCCCCCCCCCTCCCCTAAAGTATAATATTTAATTCAGTAGAGTGCACCATCTCATAAATATGACGAGCTCTAAGTTTTTATTCAGAAGCACATTTATAATTGTGTTGGGCTATAACTATGACCCATACCTATCAATGAGAAGGATCATTTTCATAAACTTTGATCGTTACTAAATAACAATGTTGAAATAATAATATTGCAATTTGTTAAACGGCAAGACAATATGAAACTGTATCAGCAAGACTATATTGTACACCAGAAGAAAACTGAGGCAATACAGAAGAATGTTTTTAATGCTCTCTATGCATTAATATTATAGTTGGTATCTCAAAACGTGAATATATATTATTTGAAAATATACGATTTTTTATAAATATACTCACTCATTATTTCATTTTTGAGGGGCTGACACCCCTTAAAAAATTTGCCACTCCTTGTTAATTTGCCGCCCTAGGCCCAGGTCTTGTGCGTCTCTGTGTACTAAACGGGTTGTATACATGGGCGCGCACAGGGTATATACGCAGTCCTATGATGCAGTATACAAGGCACTAGATATAGGCCTATCATCTTGAACAATTGCCGCAAAACAGTATATTTCCTGCATCTTGAAAACCTGTCAAACGACTTCTAAAATCCTTCAAATATCAAAAAATAATGTCCTAACGGGGCGAAATGGGGGCCTTCACCATTAACAGTCCATGATTTTGTGCGTTCATTGCAGTTAGGGGTGTAGAGAAAAAGTAGGCAAGAAAGTAGGCAAAATTAGACCTGGTAAGGTAGTACCAATATTTAAACGTAAATGTATTAGATTTACATAAAATTATATGTTTTCGATCCACATTGTTATTTTTGTTTCCACCAATGAATTGCGCTCAGTGTGATAACAACGCATAAAATTTAATAACAAGGATAAGGTCATATAAACCTAATTATCCAACTAACCATGTATAATTTGCATGAAAAAAATGAACAGTGTTTTCAATTTTCCGCAATGGGCCGTACCTATTCGAGAGTTCTGCGTATGTCTATAGACCCTTGTATATCTATATTGCCTGTGGTACGAGGGTTATCATTGAAAGGTGAAACACTACTACACTTAAAAATTAAAATGCACTTATTTACAATTTACAGTTCAAGTTTGAGATCAATTTGCATTCCACATCGATGAGTATTATAATTAACAATTATTATAAAATGCAATAACAACGTCTTAAACTTGACTAACTTCATTATACTAACAGATAGAATTTCTTATTTCATTTTTCTAACTATATACACGGAACGAAAATTCAAAAAATATAAATATCAGCAAATCTAATGTGGTATAAGAATTCATAAGAATCTGGATCAACCCGAGTATATTCTATATTCTATCCCTGTTTGTTGAACCTATTGACCTGAGCCTGCAATCGCGTCTCGCGACCCTAGATCTGGCCCTATGCCCTGGCGTGGACCCTAGATCTTGCCCTATGCCCCGGCGTAGACCCCCTTCACTGGCCAATTATCTACTATATTAGCGCTAGCCTAATGGTCTTCTTGCAAGCAAAAGTCAACCAATCGGAAGACAAACACTCAGATCAAATATCGAAACATGTTCACATCATGAGCTGGAATCCTTGGCAACCGACTGCCAGTGACTCGGCCGTGTATCGGTTCTATGGACCAGTGTATGAGCTAGTGAATACTGATCGGTCCTTTTTAGTCTGTTGGAATGACGGGAAGGAGACGGTCGTGTTCTGATATTAAGGAACCATCCCATTAGTCACTCTAACGTTAGAGGTAACCATGAATAACGTCAGTCAGGATGGTCGACCAATGGCGGGAATCGAACCCCGGCAATCTGAGTGACGGGTATAATAATTAATTTCGCTGTTTTTTATATTAGGTATAATAATTAGTAATACAAGCCTCTGGTGATAGCTAAGGTGTATTGGCGTCAGTGAATGAGATGAGATGAAAAGTTATTTGATTATGTGTTTGGGAGAGAGGTCGTTGCTTGTTCTTATAGGAACCATCCCAGTGACACTTTAAAGTACGGATGGTAACAACAACAAAATCCATTATATATGATGGTTGACTATGCGGCGGAAAACGAACCTCGTTCTCATAGGACATTCCTGTAAGCTGTCACTTCCGGCATTGGCAGGGCCGTCGTTAGGGGGTCTCAGGGTCGACATTTGTACTCCCAGAATAACTTATCCTCCTTTAAAAATATTTAATGTTGACCTACGAATAAACACACAATAAAATATGATGAGTTGATAACTTATTAATATGAATTGTATCAGTAGACTATACACTCTACACTACTTTGCACTTCCTTTTTTCTTTTCGATAATGATCCAATTATTAGATTCCGAAACGGCTTGTGAATCGCAAAAATCACTTGAAAAATAACCATATTTCAGAAAAAATCATTGCTGGGAATTTTGCTGGGAGAAATCGCGAAAATAGCTTCGAAAATGTCCATAATGATTTTACTATTAAAAATAACTTCGGTAATGTCCATTGTGATTCAATCATTGGTCTCCAAAACCGCTTGTGAATATCAAAAATCACTTGAAAAATTGACATGGGTCTATTACAAAAAATTCCCTGCGGGGCTTTGCTGGGAGAAATCGCAAAAGTATAGCATCGAAAATGTTCATGATAATGCAATTATAAGACTCCAAACCACTCTTGAATCGTAAGAATCTCTTGGAAAATGTCGATATTTTACAAATTTTCCTGCGGGGCTCTGCTGGGGGGCTTCCGCTCCCCAGACCCTCTTTTCGCGCGTGGTAGGTGCCAGCTGGGCGGTCATTTTATTCATGTAACCTGTGCGCCCCCCCGATACACAAATCCTAACAACGTCCCTGGTCATTGACCAATCTTCCACTTCCATGTCCATCAATATATACATGATATATACATGATATGTACATGATGTAGTGATACCAACACACTTGATCATAATATAAAGGTGCACCTACTCGCGTCTTCAAAGTGAAATATTTCCTGGGTCAGAATATGAGTTCAGGGTTCCGATTGCTCGTAGCGCAACTATCGCTTTTATATTGAACTCTACACAACATGCTAAACAATGCCACCGGAACCCTAGCCACTCTAATCTACATCTAGTTCACATCCAGAAAAACCTCTAAATCGAGATAGGCAATCGGGACCTTTGGCTCCGAACTGACCGCAAGAAACCACAAATACTTTTTAAAAATTTATAGTGGGTTTAACGACGCAGTGTACCGATGACTACGATCTATTGGCGTCGGTGAATAATATATGAGATGGTGGGATGGTGAGATGAAAAAATGTTATTTCATCAGGTGTTTTTGGATAGTGGGGAGGAGTCGGTCGTGGCCTGTTGTTAAGGAACCATCCCAAGTATTGATCTGAACGACAGAGAAAAACCACGAATAAACCCTGTCAGAATGGTCAACCATGGCGGGAATCGAACCCCGGTCTTCTGAATGACGGTTCAGTGTATTAACCACTCGGCCACTCGTCTCAGTACCACAAATACCCTCCATGTTAATAGCATGGGAGTCGGTACACCTTCTTTATATGCGTTGTAAGATGAGCGAGATATCTGAATAAGTTATAAAAGTCGTCAAAGCAGTTCTACCCTTGCTACTTTATCGACTCTGGTATAGTTGAAAACTCTACACACCTTGACGCATATACAAAATACTTCACTGTTGGGCAAATATCGAATCCAGAAATCTTGGCAACATAATTCTGCTATTATAAGAACAGCTTGAATTTTTTTCTTCAAAACGACTGGTTCGAATTAAATACAAAATGGTGACAATGTGTATCATTCATGTGTACACATTCAGAGAATTTTTTTTAGAGAGAATTCATTTTCAAATTTTCTTGCCCAGCCTAATCTTATGGGGTTTTTAGAAATTTTGAGATGATATTTCTCAAAATTGGTTCAAGCGATCCATTACAAAAACTATATGCAGTTCTAAGTTGGATGAGTTTGCCAGTACAAAAGATCACAAAGCAGTGATAGTAATGAGGTCGCTGAATGACAGTGGAGTGAGGTAGAGATCGGAGCCCAGTATCTGCACTTGTCAAGGTCTAAACTAGAGAGCCTAGTCTAAACGTGGCCAGATAACCCCTGTTATCACCACGCTTATCACCACGTGGGCTGGCTCTCAATTCCACACGAAACTAACTGAACAATTCATCACAATTCCTTCTTTTTTTTTTTCATTGGGTTTTAACGACGCACTGTAATGATTACTAAGATCTATTGGCGTACAATTCCTTTTTTTTTGTTGCTTCTCAGAGCCTGCTATCTTCGCTGACTCGTGCTATGTAGTATCATACGTACGCATAATACGTGTTATGATGTAATTGTTCGACAATGGAAAAAAATCAGAATAACATATTTCAAAAAAAGAACTATTCTCGATTGATTGATTTTAATTTTATATTCAGTGGAAAATTAACACTACTCGATTTGACTTGGTAGTAGTTTCAATAAAAAGCATTGAATATGACTAAAAAACAGATCGCTTCTAATTGAACCGAACCGCGGTAAATATTGTCATGTAATAATTTAAATTCGGTAAAAGTTATTATAATTTTTATTGTCTTCCTTGTTTGACTATAATGATTATCTATATTGATTACCAATTATTGGCTTGATAATTTATAGAATGAAACAGAAAATACAATATGAATGAATGGGGGCCCATATAGTAATATACGAGAAACGAATCTAATTTGTCCCACTATGACGTCTCTTGCCATTAGCTCCAATTTAAGTTTCGAATTAGAACTAACTTGCGAATAAATTGCCGACTCATTGTTCGCTCCAAGTTGCAAATTAATATTTATTGAAAGATTAACACAATTGTCAGTAGGTTAATAATTGTAACAATATAACCGAGGAAGCACAATATACAACATTTTAGTAAATATCATATCGACGAATAACACTGTTGGCCTCAGCACTGCGGAGAAATGGTTGGGAGGTACACGAAGAAGTACGTACACTGCTTGGGGGGAAACGATAGTACCCGTAGAATAGATATCATTGCCATAAATCGAAAGACCAATCACGGATATGTTCTCGATCCAACAATTCGTTTTGAATTAGGGGTAGATCAAGCAACGAATGAGGATGTTGAAAAAAAAACATATATGAAACAACATCTTCATATACTTGAAAACCACCTGCAATATTTCAAATATCATCGTGATAGGTCTTTTGATAGGCGCTAGGGGCACTATCACAAGTTTTTTTGTAGAATTTTGTAGGAAATTTAGTCTAAACAGTGATTTCATCAATTTGATAGGTATTTTAGCCTTGAAAGGATCTATTGCCATTTTGAGAAACCATTTGTATTCATCACATTCATGGCGTAATTATTTTTCATTTTTTAAAAATT
Organism: Brachyptera risi; assembly: GCA_964007535.1. NCBI lineage: Eukaryota > Metazoa > Arthropoda > Insecta > Plecoptera > Taeniopterygidae > Brachyptera > Brachyptera risi. Next base: position 37,425,786 of record OZ023327.1, read on the forward strand.
ATTTTCATATTATTTTCATATCTCTGTTCATACTAATACTTTTTCATATCAGGCTACTGTTTATTACTCTCTCATTATTTTCTACAATCATTTTTTTATCAATCATTCATGTGTGATTTATTATTATTATTATGTGTTTTTTCTACTTCATTAATTTTGTATTCGATTATTATTATGTGTCAAAAGGCAATCATGTGTACCATATGACATAGTCTAATAAAGATTTATATATAAAATCCCGATACCAGAAATGGATTTGGAAATTATATTTATAATTTATTATAATTGTTATTCGTATTGCTGTTATAGCAGAGTAATTCACATATCCGTTTATTGAACGATTAAGTGCACACAATGATATGGGTGTATGAAGAGTGAGTTGATTGTATAAACGGTTTCAGTTTCACTCCAGATTATTCAACTCAATGTGAAACTGTATTAACTTAGTTCAGCCTTTCGTACTCGCATCTAGGATGTATATATGCATTTCTGTCTTTATTATTTATTTATTGTTTTTATGTGAGAACATTTTACAATAAAAAAAACTTTTACTATATTGTATTATATAATTTCGTGAACCATGTCATTTTGTTATGAAAATAATATTATTTACTTCATGAAAATTAGCATAGTTACTTCATGAGTTGCCATGCACCGCGGTGAGACCGAGCTAAACTCCCATGTTGTAAGACACATGTTGAGAAATAATTTTCCACGGTTTTCATTGGTCGGTGTAGGATTTATGTACAAGCTCTAGACGAATTCATCAGTTAAATGTAACACAGCCGTCTATTGTAATGAGAATGTGGTTTATTCAATTTGAATTGGATTAGAGAAACTATTGAATTTGCTGTTTTGAGTTAGTTTTGTTGCAGTTCTTGTTGTGAGAGCACGGTGCGCTCCTCTTGCGACGTAGAGTGTATTTATACATCGGTTTATATATTATTAAACATGTGAATTATTGTTGATAATCAACAACACTGTGATATTATATGACGCTTCAACAGTGACGGCGCCACAATAATAACAACTGTTATTGTTTCGTGTTTTATTTATCATACTTTCACATAAAATGATCATATATATTAAATTGAAACAGCTTAGAATAAAGAAATTTTAAAATCCCTAAATACTGGTGTTAACTACAAATGGACACTTACTTTGATGAAAATATGTCACAGACCTTAACATTATATTGTTTCTTAATAACTAGGTATTAAAAGTAACTAAGATGGTGAGCAAGAACTATGAAATAGACTGCAACAAAGAAAAGGTGGCGCGCGGGGCGGCAAGTGAAAACCAGATTTCAAATAGGAGCGTTAGCACACCGGTCACCAACAGCCAGCCCCTACGGACCCAGTGCTGTAGCTCGTTCACCGGCAATGTGGTACATCAGGGCCGGTTTCAGTATCTGGGAGATCGACCCTTAGAAATTACAACGTCTTTAAAAGGCTATGGGAGCCGGGTGAGCATTGGACAAATAATCATTATAATTTCACTTTTGAATAGAAAAAAAAACACTTTCAATTTAGATGTAAGAGAATATTATTTATGACCTTCGATTCTTTCTAGAAATCATTAGAGTCGTGTACAGATTCATATTGGTTGAAAGGTCATCCCATTTCTAAGTGAGATCAAGTAAGATGTGGTACACGCCTATTTTCACTTCTTCAGAACAATATACGAACAATAAATAAAGATGATAGGTCATCTTTGTTCATCTCTGGAATGTATTTGGTCGTGCTTGAAGGATAGGAATGTACTGTCATGCACAATTAAACAGCTTGCTGCAAATCTTGATAAACATTCTAGTAATAGTGCACCTCTCTGTTAGTAACTTGAACGGCAATTAGGGATATTGTACATGATTTTACCATGAAACATCGCATCGAGAAGAGTGTACTTACTCTAACAAGTATGACTTTTATGACAAATTATGATTTATATGTCAAGTAAACAGCGAAACTCAATATTTTAGTTGTATGTTTAATATACCATAACGTACTTTATACAGGTTACCTCGATCGTGACGATATTCTATTGTAGTGAAGTAATAACGTATAGGATCAGTCAAATCACTTCGACATAATAGAAAAAAGTTACACTAAAATTAAAATTACATTCAAGATAAAATGGAAATGTGAATTGTTTGTGTTGTTTGTTGGAATTGTAGGCGATTACGCGTGGGTGTGGGAAAAACAGGGCTTGAAAAGTGAAAGGAAGTGAAAAGTAAATTGTGTTACGGGGTATATATACTAGAACTGATCTGATCTTTGGCTGGTAATTGAACATCACAATTCACATTCTCAGCACATTTCGATCTGTTCTTTGTACGCGCCCTCGATCACGTAATAAAGGATCCACACTGCACATGGACAATTCATTTCATTTTTGTTTTGTTACAAAGAAAATTGAGTGTAAAAACATTGGAAGCGTTGCGAAATACAAAAGATGAATTGTTGAGGTGTGAAACGTAAAAATTAACTATAAATCACGTTAACCCTGAATGTGTACAATTCTTGTGACCTAATTCAGTTTACTTTTAGCTTGATCAGTATAGTACAAGCTATCACTTGGTGTCTCGGTCCTTTTTTCTCTCTAGAATTATCTTTGCATTTGTAATCAATTTACTTAGCATTCTTGTGCTATCAGTGACTTCATAGTAAATGTTATAATGTTACATAATTAATGAAAGCATAAAAATGTAATAACAATAAAATACCAAATAATATCACCTATGAAATAACAATACAAACAAAAATTTTAATCAAATAGTCTACATTTACTAACTCTTGAATCTATCGATATGATATACTTGTTGCATTCTCTTCTAAACTCGCTCAAGTTGTTACAATTTTCAATCTTCGGCATTTTGTTGATACATTCTCATCTTACACACCGTCAGTAGATTCTTGAATTGATACAATAGACATCAACATTGATTGATAACGCTTACATTGGTAAGTGTAAAGAAGAGTAACTGACTTCGGTGGTGGATTTATGGAAGAACATTCCAAATGGCTAAAACAGCTAACCGAGGCAAGCCAGCCCTGTACATACAAATTCTATGTATCTGTGAGTATTGTGTTTCTTCTAGTTTAATTTCCGGTGTTTTTTTGTGTTGTGTTGACTTATTTGATAATGTTTTGATAATTATATCATATATATATATATATATATATATATATATATATATATATATATATATATATATATATATATATATATATATATTACCGACATACGTTGCTCAACGTCAAGGGGTTAACAACTCCTGAAATCTGGTGTACACTTAATCTCATGAAATCTTTCTGGAATCCCTTGCAATCTTCTTGAAATCCCATGAAATCTCTCTGAAATCCAAATTAACTAGTTGTTTACCCCTCGCTCAACGTTAAAAAATCGTACATATTTGTGTCTCGGCAGTAGCTTCACACCGCTTTGCAAAAAGGGAAGTTTAAGCCATATTTGACATATATTAGTGATAATATAGAATACCCTGCTTAGATTCTATTTTCAAATGTTCAATATGGCCACCGAGATTGAAACGACCATATGTTACTATCGGCTGCAGGAGTAACGTATCTCGGGAAGGTAATATATATCCATGATTACATTTCGTTTGTTCATAATTGGTTATTTTTGTTATAAAACTGGATTTCCGGGGTTAGGCTAAGTGGGTAGGATGAACCTAATCTAGGTCCGCTAGGGAGCGTGAAGACGTCTCGAAGTAAGCCTATGCCTACTCTATAGCTGTATAATTATCTCGAGTTTGGCAAATCATCAAAAAGCAATTCATATGTTATTTCTATCAGGAGAAAATGACCTATTATTAAAACAGATCAGGTCATAGGTCAATCAGTACTTGTGACTTTATGAGGTCTTGGAACGTTACGCCATCATGCACTGTACCTTTCCATCAGTAGGCCTACACTCATTTTGACTGTAGTAAAAAAGTCAGAGAGTGAGCGAGAAAAGAAGCAATGCCTATTCTACACTGTTTTCTAAGAGTTCTCTAAGTTTAATACATCATAACAGAACTTGAAGATTAGGATTTAATCTTGACTATAATTATGAAATCCTATTGTTGTTATTTTGTGAATGTAGGTTATTGTGATCCTAAACGATGCCACCAATAGTTAGGTTGTATGGGGATACAAGTTGTGTTTTATTGACAATTCTATTTCTATTTGTCAAAGTGTCGGTCGTAACTTCATTTTAAGGAACTATGTCATGACGCCAGCCCTCACTTTAAACACTCGGGGTAGGGAACAAGATGGAAATCTCGGTGGTTCAAAAGATTCTGGGTACGGCTATTGAGATAAATCATCTATAGCTCGTATATTTTAATTTATTTTAATTTTTAATTTGACACGTTCATTTTTGTTTTTCAATAAATGAAGTTTTTTCAAGAAATTGGGGTTCTGTGTAGTTCCGATATTCATGAAAAAAACTTATTTTCTTTGTATACTCTCATTTTCATTTGTATAGTCAATTTTTGGAAATTTGATTTTCATTTTCATTTCGAGATTAATTTTCACTCTTGTGTTTATTTTCAATTCGATCACATTTTTTTCAGAAATAATCAAAATTGTGATCAACTGACCCATTTGCTTTGAATTTAATTTTTATTTGAATATATATTTTCATTTTATATCACTATCAACCATCCGTTCTTATGGTCAAAACAATAATTGATTCCTGTAAAAGCCTACACTATCAGTCACTCAAGCGTTCTCTACCGTGATGCTGGATTCTCTCATTTCAGTACCTTGAACATTTCATTCTACCTTTGAATTAATCATTATCATCATTATTTGTATTTGTTTTCTGATAACGCCTTTTCATATAATTGAATTTTCTATCTAGATACAAGTTGATCATTTTCTATAAGTAATTTTTGTAACCAAATTGTATTTTATATGGATTATCAAGCTGGATCCCCGTGGTCAATCACGCAATGTGAACAGCCGACAATAAAGTTGTTTTTTTCTCAGAGCTTGTGCATGATTGCCAGCTGTTGGCTAGCTGCTATGGCAACCCACGAGTACTGATAAGTGATTACGCTTATCCAGTACGGTACAATACACAGTTCAATATGCATGCATTGCATTTACTTATCTGTCATTGAAATAGCAAACATATGTGATCAATTAATCATACACTCATATATCTACACAATCTTCACAGCTAAACATTTTTGCTCTCAATAATAAAGTTCTAGGGTTTTGTAAAAAAGATTCTGCAACTTAATTATTGATGATTTTTGTTGGTAGTTTTTGGAATTGATATATTTTGTTTTTTCTATGTATACAAATCTACCACGAAATAAAAAAAAATCATATGTGTATGTATGTGTGTGTGTGTGTGTGTGTGTGTGTGTGTATATGTGTGTGTGTATATATATATATATATATATATATATATATATATATATATATATATATATATATATATATATATATATATATATATATATATATATATATATATATATATATATATATATATATATATATATATATATATATATATATAAGTTATATAGGCCTATATATATATATGTGATAAACACGAGTTATTTCACTCGCGATTGGTATTACCTTCAAGACTATCAATTCGTTTCTTTTCTCTCTTGATGACGATTATTGTTTGCTTAACGACCTCACCAACAGTTAGATTATACGGGGGTACGAATGATCAGATGATTATGAAACTATGAAGTGATGGCAAGTGACGCGACGTTTACAAAAACCCATGCCTTATGCGGGACTCGAATTAACCCACGCTCAACGGTGACTTTAATTTCTAAAGCGGCACCTCAACTAACTGAGATACCGAGGACGACGTTTCTTTCTTTCACAGTACTTTCATTCAATTCATTTCCTAAGCATTCTTAATATAGTAATAATTTTCGCAGATTATACCAATGATTAATTTATCATTTTCTCTTCTTACTTCCTCCTCAGCCACTTTACCAATCCATACCAGTATGACTACTAAGTTGTTACATTTCTCTTATGTCGATATGTTGATTCGGTTTGGCACGAACAGCTGATCGCGATGCTCTATTCGAAGATCACAGCATCTCTTGCGCAGTCGAGTAGAGGCGCAATGTATCCGAGTCGTGCTCTCCGTGAGGGGATCTGGTCATGATTCATACACAGATGAAACACTTGGAATTAAACATTATTTATATGCATAAACAAAAGGACAATAGGATGTTAATTCAATGTGATCTAGTTGGAAATATAAAGTGCAATTGAAGAGGAACAATAGAAATAAAACGTATGGTAATAAAAAGCGGCACTTTCAATATAAAAAAGATAATGAAATTCTCAACCTATTTCGAAACATATATATATTTTCGAATTTCGTAGTCAAATTAAATTTAATTCCCATCACGTCTCAAATCGGAGAAAAAAGCATGTAATCTATCATTCAGTGAAATGTATTGCATTCGTTGCAATCACTGGAGAGATGCTATAGAGAGATGCTTGAAAGAAAAAATAGAATGGTATCACTAAATAATGAATTTCGAAATTATCATTTTGAACACATTGCTGTTACATGCAATTTGTTACATGGTATTTTGAGAAAGATGAATATGAAAGGTGGAAAGATGAGGTGGGGAAGATAACCAGAAAGATGGGGAAAAATACCGATATTAGGAATGGCACTTTAATAATTATGAGTTATGAACTCAGTTATTTGATTTGTTCATCGAGAAATTGACTCTATAATTTCTGATAATTTTACAAATTTATTTTTCAATAACATCGAAACTTGACACAGAACACTTGTTCCCCAATTGAGGCTATGGATGAAAGGAAGGATCGTTCGGACGGGGCACCACAAGGGCGATCTTATCACCCGAAGGAATATTTAATCATAATGTGACTCAGTGTCAGAAAGTGTGAGCTTTTTTTCTTGGATGAGCGAAGCGAAGACTCAATCTCACTGTACTCTATTTTTTTCCATTTTTTTTTTCGTGCTCCACAGGTTAAACAATGAAAACATATCAAATTAAAACTTGGCATACACAAGTGTCATTATATGGTCTGATATTGTATAGTTTTGAGGCGCAATCGCTCTCACCACTTCTGAGAGAACCCATTTCGAAGTTTTCAAAAAACCCATAAACATGACCCAGAGAAAATTTAAAAAAAAATTCTTTCGACTAGATTCAAATTTTCACGGAATTTTAATATAATAATGATACACATTATTCCAAATTTCCACATGAATCGGATTTGCCGTTTGGATGAAAAAATTAAAATGTAATTTTTCACATCAACCAAAGCTATTAAGGAAGGAATCTATTGGGAATCTTTTTTTTTTTTTAATAACATCGAAACTTGATACACAATCATTGTTTCCCAATTAAGGATAAGGATGAAAAGTAGGATCGATTAGGAATCTAAGTAACAAGTGTCACCAATAATTTGAAACGATTAAAATGAGTGATGAATAAAACAGGAAGGCAGTGACATAATTGTTTTGGATCTCAAGGTGCATATATAGCTTTCCATTCCATTTCATATAAATATGCCTATATCACTCACAGGTCCGGATTAAGGTACAGACTGGCAAGGCTGAAGCCTAGGGGCGCAAGAGCCCCGGGGGCGCTTGCGCCACTCGGGTCTTTCAATTTTTGATTTGAATGTAATGAAATCTCATTTAAAAAATGAAATATGGAGTGACGTCATGCGTAGAAGATAAATATACAACCATAAGTATTAAAAACATATTTGCATTCTTAAATCAAAACGAACTGGACATCCATTAGTTGGTTATCAAACTAACACCACTACAACATGGGCCAATAACAACAACTGACAAAATATAATCTAAAAACGTGCCATTTTGAAAAATTTCTTGGGGGGCTATGTGTCCTTCCCCATATTGGATTTACCGAAATATTGAGCACACTAATAATTGTTTTCAGGACTCGGTGAGTCACACCCTGTCGTGAAAATATTGCATAATTAGGTTGTCGAGTAACAAGTTGAAAAAAGTTCAAGTGCCACTTGCTTACGCTGCGAACTTTGTTTCGAGTAGTTACTCTAAAACTACGTGTCATAGAAGATTTGTTACATTCGTGACACTAGTCCTATATGCACATTTTGAAAATGAGTAATTATTTATATATTTTTTATATGGGGGCTGAATTATGTTCAACTTCGCATGCTACGTTCTCCTATATAATGATAATAATAATAAATAATAATAAAAAAGTTTTCATTTTTGGTTGATTATCAAGTAATATAAGAAAAGTCAGGTTGAACATATACATTACTAATAACATACAAATAGGCCTAATGATAATAGAAAAAAAAAATCAGATCACTTCTATTCATAGATTTATAGAAATTGATCCTTGTCGTCAAAATACTCTTGGATGGAGTAAAAACATTTATGCAATAAGTATTTTTTTAAACCCAATTTGAAATTATTCTCTCTTTTGACTAGCTTGAGGCTTCTCCTTGAGCCTAATTTGAATCAATGTACAGCTATGTAACTGATTGAATCAGTCGAAAGAGTCGACGTCACCGTACCGTGACCTCCAGAATGTAACCAGCCTCCACACATTTCATCTTACGACTCAGCCACGATTATCAGCTGTCATTACTCGCATAACAAACTACAAACCATTTCACTGCAGTATTGTAATTATTATCGACCTGGCTGCATAATATTAGACTTGCTAATGGTTATTGTTGTGTGGCTTTTCCTTTTTATGCCATGTTTCTTAAGTATCAGTGGTTTGTATGAATTGTTCTGCTTGATTTACTGCATTTTCAACCAGAACTTAATGATTTAACACGATTTACGTCAGAACTAGCAACAATGATTTGAATATGCATACTTCTTGGAGTGTCGAGTCATATAACATATTATTCAATTGACATTCTTAGATATTATTATGATAGCGATCTGTTGCAGTTAGGGAATACTTTTATATATATACATTTATAACGTTTCACTCATAACTATAGGCCACTGTGATTAAAGAGAGTATGGCAACTCCTATATTAATATTAATATTTTGTTTACCACACAACACAATGGAGAAAAGATTGCGAAAGTAATATAAACACAATTCTAAAACAATCTTAGTTTTCTGATGAAAGTGACAGCTACAGTTTATTTGAGTTGAATCACTTTGTCACACACACACACACACACACACACACACACACACACACACACACACACGAGCTCTCGTCGGGGTAGGACGTGTTTTTCGTTCGCTCCCGCATACCGTGTTATTCTGCGACAGACTGGTTTTACCTGTGTCAACATAGGACAGGTAATATCTATACTATTGTATACAGTGCAATATTATTAGTTTTTCGTCATCTCATCCACATTCCGAAGTCGGATTAATTAATTTCGTGTATTAATATACATTTTTCTTTCATTATTATTCGATATTCTTATTTCTTCTTTTCTTCCCTTTCTTGTGATGTAAGTCACTTCGCCGTCGTTTCATTCTTAGTTTAGTTTTGTTGGTTTTTGCTGTTCTGTCAGCCACCAACATATTTTGTTTCATTGATCATACATTGTGATCATTATCATTGCCGTTTTAGTTCGTTTTTTGGTCCACTGCCTGGCCTTTCATAGGTCAGGCAGTCGTGAGTGAGTCTAACACTGGGTTATAGGCCTAGTGTTTTTATTCAAACATCCAAGTCTTCTTTTTCACAAGAAGACTTCTTAATATTGTTATTATTATTATTTTCTGTGTTTATTCATTGAAGAAATGAATTCCACTACAAATAATCGTAGACAACCAAACTCTACTGCGTCTTCTGCTGGCAGAGGGCATAGTGTTCTATCACCCGTTCAACGGCCAACGGTCATACCGGCTGAGCCAATGGGAAAAGATACAACAACCATACTCGTCGTTAAGCCAGGACTTGACAGGCGAGTGTCCAGAAGCAATCCCGATCTAACGACCCCGGTTGAACACACCCCAATCATCACTCCATCACGGCAGGTTTTAACCGACACTGTCGATCGTCAAAATACCATCCCCAAAGAAACGTTTGTCTACTCGGAGCGCGGTACACTGCCTGTACGAGAAGAAGTAACAAATAATCTGGATAATACACATGGACAGAAAACTACACCAGTGCAGCAACGTGAACAACAGAGACAGACAACGCCTATCTTTCCCAATAAAGAGCAGGCAATCGTCGTGCAAGCCATCGACGGAATCACCATAGTTCAATATATTCGTGCTGTTGCCACACTTGTGGGGGGAAAAACGGTACTCTTTGGTTCAAGAATGTCTTTGGGACGAGTGGCTTTCTACCTATCAAGTAAACAAGCCGTCGATGAGTTTATGCTTCATCACGGAGGCATAACCGTTGGTGACCAGTTCTTGTCAGCCCGTCGTCTCGTGACCAAGGCTGAGAGATTAGTTTTATCCAGCGTATGCCCGAGCATACCACATGAAGATATCGAAACAGCACTCTCTTCCTGCATGAAACTAGTTTCACCGATGAGTTTTATCTCTCTTGGTATTAAAGAAGAAGACTTGAGTCACGTATTTAGTTTTAGGAGACAAATTTTCGTAGTTCGAGACGAAAATCGTCAACTGCCAGACTCAATCTTAGTAGCTTCAAATGGCGACAGCTATCGAATTTTCCTGTCATTTGAAGACTTGAAGTGTTTCAAATGCAGACAGTCTGGCCATATAGCACGAAATTGTCCCAAAAATAAAGTTCCTGAAGTCGCAAGCTCAGACATATTGGATTTCCCACCTTTGAGCCGAGAAAAGAGGAAGTTACCATCATCTACTGACAAATCGTCAGAAGTAACTGTCAGAAACGAAACTAATATCACTGAAAGAGTATCAACCTCTTTTGACACCAGTGACGTCATGGTCCATGAGACTACTTCTGTACCGTCCGCACATAAAGCAAAAAAATCGAAGAATAGCGACACAGGGCCTTTAATTGTAAATCCACTTCCCGTCGAGGCAATCGAAATTCTCAACAGAAATGCGAACACAAATATCATCCCTATAAGCGCTTTCGTGCAATTCTTGCGTGATGTCAAGGGGAATGATCGGCCTTTACGCGTTGCCTTGAGGTACACGGAAGAAATCCCGAAACTGATCGAGATGTTGGACTCTATTAAGCCAGGAATCATGGATGACCGGGCAATTCGCGAAAGAGTGAGGCGCCTCATTGGAAGCCTTAAGAAAGCTTATGATTACGAGGCTGCCACTGGAGACGAATGTATGTCTTTGACGCGATCTCTCTCTTCGGAGAGTTTATCGTCAAATAAATTAGATTAACCATCAAAATGGATAGAACAAAAGACATCTCAATAGTCAGTCTGAACACTAAGAGTGTCAGAAGTCGATATAAATGGGCGCAAATGTCATCCTTTCTAGATCGACATTTTCCAGACATGATTCTATTGCAAGAAACAAACACTGCTGAATCTCCATTACCCTTTCAAAAGTCTCAGTACTTTTTTCACTTTAACCAGCCAGTTCACATGTGCACGGGTACTTTAATTGGTTTGAGGAAATCACCACGCTTGGTATTCCATACACACACAATTATTGTGCCCGGCTACCTACAAGAGATCATTTTACAAATTCCACCAACGAACCGGCTACTACACGTTTATTGTGTTTATCTGCCACATCAATTGGAAAGAGCACTCGAAATACTCGACATCTTTGAAGCTCACTTGAATGATGTACGTGGTTCCGACATCCTAATAGGTGGAGATTTTAATGTTACACTGAATCCTACTCTCGATCGTTCTGGTAATAATGGAGAGCGATATCCCCGCCTAGCAACCCAGCTGAGACGACTAGTACACATTAACAATTTGTCCGATGTGTGGAGGGATTTCAATCCCACTGAGCCGGGGTTCACATTCATAAGTAATGCCCCTCACTTCTCTGGGTCACGCATTGATAGATTCTATGCATCGCCACTCATATCTTCATCTATTTCAAGTATACGGGTCCTTCCGTCTTTTTCCGACCATCTGGCGTTGTTGACTACAGTAACAATAGACACACCGAAGTCGTTTCCTCCATACTGGAGGTTTGACAATACACTTCTTGCAGATCCAAATTACGCCATCTGCATGCGTACAATGTTCGTCTATTTTGACAGTAAGCGTGAAGAGTATTCATCTCTTGGTGATTGGTGGGACGCTCTGAAAGAAGAAATTCAAACCTCCACTCAACGTTTCGTTCGGCTTCGGAAACAATTTTCCGATGAGGTTTTCAATCGTTTGGAACGTCGAGTAGACGAAATAGTTTCTAGCCACTCGTCGAGTAGACAGAATCTATGCGATCTCACGAGAGCGAACTCTGAAGTACGGGACGCTTACTCTCGGACAAGTGAGCGGATTTTGACAAACTCTAATCACGATCACCTCCTCGCAACAGATAGACCAGCCGGCTCTCTATTAGCGCGGGACATGGCAGCGTCATTTAAACCCTTGTCGCAACTTCGGGTTGAAGGCAGAATTGTTTCTGATGGACCATCACTTTGTACAGCCGCCAGACGACACTTCCATGAAGTCTATTCGGCCGCACCCACAGACATCGAAATTGAATCGCCTCTTTTCGAGTCTCTGCCTACCCTGTCACAACATGACCGGGACTACCTCGACTTACCGTTCAGTAGTTTAGAGTTCTCAGTTGCTTTAAATGCTCTCAATAAAAACAAAGCACCTGGAATAGATGGTCTTACGCCTGAATTCTATTTATTTTTCTGGGACCGACTATCCAACCTTTACTGTGATGTATTCGCAGAAGCCGTTACTAGGAAGGAACTTCCAAGATCGGTACAGAAGTCTGTTCTCACACTCATACCTAAAGCCGGGGATGCCCTGGAAATTAAAAATTGGAGACCCATTTCACTCCTGACGACTGACTACAAAATACTAGCTCGAGCTCTTGCCTCACGTCTAAGTCGAGTTATTGCGTCAATTATTCACCCGGACCAAGGTTACTGTGTTCCTGGTCGCACTATCTCAGATAACCTTCACCTCCACAGAGACATTATAGACCATGCCAACAAAGATCGCTTGCCTCTGGCCCTGCTATCCTTAGATCAGCAGAGTGCATTCGATCGAGTTAATCATGACTATCTCTTTCACTTACTAGAAAAGTATGGATTCGGTGAAAACTTTCGGAATCTGTTCAGAACAATGTACCATGGTGCTAAATGTTTTGTCCGTGTTGGCACACATCTGACAGCACCCATCAAGTTTGGACGAGGCATTAGACAAGGCTGTCCAATGTCGGGTCAACTTTTCACACTGACAATCGAACCGTTTCTTAGGCTTTGTCGTAATCGTTTGGATGGCTTTCCTATGCCATGTGCAGGACAACGTACACTCATCGTTTCGGCCTATGCAGATGATGTGTCCCTCTTTCTCGCTAATAACGAGGATTTCAATCGTCTACATGCTATATATAACATGTATTCGGCACAGTCAGGAGCGAAGCTAAATGTGCACAAATCTACCGGTTTGTGGGTAGGCTCCTGGATCGGTCGAGCAGACACGCCCCTCGGTTTCACGTGGTCATCGGAGGGTGGGAAGTTTCTCGGCGTCATGCTAGGTAATGTACCTGCAGTTTATGACAGAGGATTCGAGACATTACAAGACAGGGTAACAAATGCACTTGATCGTTGGCGGCATCGTGGGTCGGCCATGTCTCTTCGTGGCCGCGTCCTAATCGTGAATCAGTTTATTGCCCCTCGTCTCTGGTACGTGTTTCAGATACTTCCACCCCCAGCTGCATTAGTAAATCGAATACAAGGGCAATTCGCCAATTTTGTATGGGCAGGAAGAAGACACTGGACTCGACTTCGTGACTTGTGTGCCCCTATCCATCTAGGTGGCTTGGGCCTGATTCATTTGCCTTCGAAGATATCCCTCTTTCGAATCTTATTCGCACGAAGGTTTATCGAAAGCATGGAAGACCATCCCTGCCACATCATGACTCGTCACTTTTTGAGGTCTTTCCAAGGATTAGGTCTTGAGTGGCAGGTATTTTTCTGCCCCGGAATTAGTAGACCAGTCACTAGACAAACAACAGAGTTCCTTAACACAGTTCTGCGTGCGTGGGCGACATTGAAACCTCATCCTAGAACGTTAGCCACAACCGTGATTGGTCTTTGCGAAATTCCGCTCACTCTCTCCTCGCTCATTCCATCCGCTACTTCACCTTTCATTCCCTCTTGGTCAATTTTACAATGCACCAAAATTGGCGACTTACTGGAAGGCACTGAGTGGAAAACGCTCGATGAAGTGAATGGGTTCAGAGATCTACCCCCTCGACTTCAACATGCTTTGAGTATCAACTACGCTCACTTGCAAGCTTATTGTCATCTACGTTTTCGGGGAGTTAGGAAGATACTTGGGCCTGAAACCTGGCCTCCCCAGCTCATCTACAAGAGACGTCTCAATGGTGAGTCTCTCCTCCTTGATCCCAAGACAAAGAGAAGAGATATCATGCTAGACCTGATGGCACCGACTCTTTCCATTACCGGATCTCTAAATGGCCACTGGTCTGATGACCATGTAAATTGGTCTGCAATTCATCGGTTCCCCTCTCTGGGGCTGGACGCGGAAATAGCGTGGCGTTTTAACAAAAACAGAATGGCGGATCCCATTTTTCTATCTCGTGCCAGGCTGTTGAACTCGGACATGTGCCCTTGGTGCCAGCTAGAAGGAACGGCGTGGCACATGATAGCAGCTTGCTATCGAGCTACTGCAATGTGGCAGCTAGTCAACGTTTTGTTGAGAAACCTCTTCGGCCAGCATCAAGCATTAAGTGCAAATGACTTGTGCTTCGTCAAAATACCTGACCGTGCTGATCGAGTCAAGAGATCTCTATTAAACTATGTAATAGTCATAGCTATTAGCACGGTCTACCGAATCTTGACTGCCTTCTTCAAGGATGACCGTGTCCCCTCGCCGTATGATGTGGTGCTTAAGGCACGCATCAGGTCACGCATAATGAAGGAATATGCGTGGCATCTAGGGCGAGGTGATTTTGACTCCTTCAAAGAAAAGTGGTGTGTGGATGAAGCTCTTTGTTCCTTGAGGGGCAGGGAGCTCATTTTCAGCCCCACACTCACCGGCTAAAGACGTATTTTCTTTTCCTTCTCGTTTTTCTTTCCTTAAAATTGTTTTCTTTTTTTTTCGATGGAATGATATCGTACTTGTTTTGTCTACCACTAATTGCGGTGATGTGCGTGTAGCACCTAACTGTTTTCACTTGACTTTTTGAATTCTTGGTTTATTTTATTTCCCTCTCAAATCTTGTCAATTAATGTGCGAGATTGAGATGTGTTTAAAATTGATTAATTTTACGTTACAAACGTCAATATGTTCTGTTTCAGTTTGCCCGATTTGTTAACGAATATGTAATCATTATTTTTAGAACTCCAGTGGTAGAAATTGATACCCTAGAGGAACTAGTTTTTTTTAACCCCGTATCGTTTAATAAAAAAAAAAAAAAAAAAAAAAAAACACACACACACACACACACACACACACTCTAGATCTCGTAGCGAGAGGACGTGTTTTCGTTTAGCTCCTGCAAGGTTAAACCCGCGAGTATACAGTGATACAGTGACAAGCACAGCTCATCCACATTCCGTGCATTCGAAATTCGGTTTCGTGTTTAAGTTGTCAACTTTTCACAATTATTATTTCTTTTTATTATTGGAATAATTATTACCTTTCTTTTGATGTAGACCACAATTTTGTGGTATTATTGTTTCGTCGTTTTTTGTCGGTTTTTAGGTGTTCGCTGTTCTGCCCAGCCACCTGATAATATATTGTTTATTTTTCGTTCATAATATGTAAGTTTTATATATTTTGGGTAAAATTGGTGTTCTTCGCTGTTCTGCCCAGCCACCTAATATATTGTCTATTTTTTCGTTAAACAATCACAGTGGCTTCTGATTGCTTTATTTCCGTTTTTTCACTGCCTGACATGGTTCGGATGTCAGGCAGTCGTCACGCAGCAGTAGGCTAGTCCTATTGTTGCACCCAAATATTATTTATAAGCATCCACAAATATTATTATTTTGAAACTTTGAAATGGCTGGTTCGTCTTCGCTCAGCCGTTTTGTACCCATCCCTAAAAACATTAGCCACAGGTTTTTGACCGAACCGAATAACAATGTCACAGTTTTGCCTTTGAGAGCAGGATTGAGACGCGCCTCGTCAAATGACGAATTACGTATCAACCCCACCGAATCGTATAACATCCCAAGAAAATCTGTTTCAACTGAGAATAACATCTCGAAACCAGACATGGTTCAGCTTGAACCAGTTTTAACTGAGAATAATAAGCCTACACATCGCATTTTGACCCATCAAGGTGATAGGCCTAGAACGATGGCACAAGTCCTCGGGTCTAATCACAAAACGCAACATTCAGTTACATCTCGTGACCGCCCATCTCCAGCGTTTCCTGCGAAGGATCAAGCTATTGTTATAGATTCAATAGAAGGCGTAACTATCGCTCAGTATTTGGGTGCTGTAGCTCAGATAGTGGAACCGAAGAATGTAATGTTTGCATCGCGAATGTCACAAGGTAGAGTGGCATTTTATTTCACCAGTAAGGCTTTAGTGGACAGTTTCATCCTCGACCACGGTGGTATTGTGATCAATGACCTATTCCTCAGCGCTAGGCGCTTGGTCACAAAAGCAGAACGTTTAGTTCTATCTAATGTGTGTCCCAGTATTCCACATGAAGCGATCGTTCAGCAACTTGCGACTTTTTTGAAAGTTGTATCACCGGTTAATTTCATCTCATTGGGAATTAAGGGCAACGGTCTGGATCATGTTATGAGTTTCCGCAGGCAACTTTACGTTGTACGGGAGGAGACTAGATCACTACCGGATTCAATCCTAATCCCTTTCGAAAATGAGTCATATAGAGTATTTCTCTCTTTCGATGACATTAAATGTTTCAAATGCAAGGCTTCGGGACATGTGGCACGAGCATGTCCGAAAGCAACCGATGTACGTCAACAACAACAAAAACAGAACTCTATCTCGACAGAGAGTGAAGAGTTCTCCCTCTTGGTTCAGAAGAGAAAAGCACCCAACTCGACGGTAGATAGCAATGGAGAGAATGCCACAGCTATTGTGGAAGACGAAGTATCTTCTAACATGGATGTAGAAGAGTCGGCAGAGAGTGACATCCTTGACAATTTAGTGGTTGACACCACTAGAGATCTCTCCATTCCTATTCCAAGTAGTACTGGTATTAGGAAAAGCAAACCTCCTTTAAAAAGAAAGAAGACTTCTGAGGATGAGAGTCCACTCGTTGGGTTGGAGTCTGACGTACTACCAGAAGCTGCCATTAAGCTGCTCCAAGAAGCAGAGACAAATCACATATCCATCACCACTTTCATTCAATTCCTGAATGATGTTAAGTGTAATGATCGCCCTCTTCGTGTAGCCCAACGTTTCTCTGATGATATACCCGGCATCATCAACATGCTGGACTTGATTCAGCCAACGATTCAAAGTGATCGAGCTCTGAGAGCCCGTGTCAGGCGACTGATCGGGAAATTGAGAAAATCGTTCGAGTATTATATCGCGACCGGTGATGACGCTGCCTCGTTGACACGCTCTCTCTCTAACGAGAGCCTGTCCTCGAGTCAGCTCGTATAACAAAGTAGGCGAGAATGAGTGTTGAATTATCGTTTCTGACACTCAACACTAAGAGTGTCAGAAGCGAGTTCAAGTGGATGCAGTTGGTTTCGTTGCTGGAAAGACATTTCCCTGATGTAGTTATACTACAGGAGACAAATGCCCACCAGACACCATTCCCCTTTCAATATTCACAATATATATTTCATTTCAATCCTCCAGTGCAAGCTTGTACGGGAACCATTATTGGCCTACGAAAATCTTCTATATTGAGCCTTGGCGATCAGAACAGCATCGTTCCTGGTTACTTGCAGGAGATCCGCCTAGAACGATCCACTACTAATCAGATTATATATGTATATTCTATTTATTAACCACACATACTCGACGAAGCAATGAACATCCTCACACAGTTGGAATCACGTATAGCCACGTTCAAGTTGTCGGGGGGAGCCCACAACCTGCAGTTTCTGATTGGAGGTGACTTCAATACAACACTCGACCCCAAGAACGACAGATCAAGCGGAGATGAACGATATCCACGTGTCGCTCACCTTCTGCAACGCATTGTCACACGATACAACTTATCAGACCTATGGCGTGATTTTCACCCTGGAGAACCTGGCTACACATTTGTAAGCAATGCCCCTTATTACACAGCATCACGACTTGACCGGTTTTACTCCTCACCACAATTTTCAGCAGCAGTGAAAAGCGTGAGAGTTTTACCCTCTTTTTCTGACCACCTAGGGATAATAACGACACTTACAACAAGTTCACCCAGAACACATCCACCCTACTGGCGTTTTGACAACACACTTCTTCTTGACCCGTCTTTTATGGACACCATTCGAGAAATGCTAGCTTCGTTTGACGACGAACAACAAATGTACGACTCCTTGAGCATGTGGTGGGACGCTCTGAAGCTCGAGATTCAAATCACATGTAAACGTTTTGTTCAGTATAGGAAGCAAGAGTCAGATGTGGCTTTTCGTAGACTAGAAATTCGGGTTGAGAAGCTTGTGGCCGAAACTCGTATCGAAGGCAGAAATATGAGCGACCTCTCTGCTGCAAATGAACACACCCGAGATGCATATTCTCGTCGTAGTGAACAAATACTATCAAAAGCACGACACGATCATCTTCTAACTTTAGATCGTCCTGCTAGCAACTTAATGGCACAAGAAGCAGCGCTATCTTTCAAGCCCTTGTCCAAGCTACAGTCGAATGGTACCATCTTCTCTGATGCACAGTCTTTGTGTAGTATCACAAGAAATCATTTTCTGGAAGTCTACTCGGCAGAACACGCGCTCATTCTGGAGAACTCTTCACTATACGAAGATTTGCCCACACTCTCCACACTAGATCGTGAGCGTTTGGATATACCACTTACTGAAGTTGATTTTCTAAACGCTCTCAAATTACTGAATAAGGGAAAAGCTCCCGGAATTGATGGTTTAACACCCGAGTTCTATCTCAAATTTTGGCCTGAACTCAAAAACTATTATTGTAGTGTTTTTGATGAAGCAATACAGAGAGGCAGTCTGCCAAAATCAGTAACGAAGGCAGTGCTCACTTTACTGCCAAAATCAGGAAATAGACTTGATATCAACAACTGGCGACCAATTTCCCTACTTACAACTGATTATAAGATCTTGACGAGAGCACTTGCTTCGCGCCTGAGTAGTATAATGGCCGGATTAGTGCATCCTGACCAAGCATACTGCGTA
The DNA here is from genome assembly GCA_964007535.1 of Brachyptera risi. Lineage (NCBI taxonomy): Eukaryota > Metazoa > Arthropoda > Insecta > Plecoptera > Taeniopterygidae > Brachyptera > Brachyptera risi. The sequence continues at coordinate 37,445,186 of OZ023327.1, forward strand.
CCCGGACGCACCATAGTTGATAACCTCCATCTCCACCGGGATATCATCGACTATGCCAATAAAGAGAATACATCCCTGGCGTTACTATCCCTGGACCAAAAAAGTGCTTTCGATAGGGTTAGCCATGAATATCTCTTCCATGTTCTAAAATTATATGGATTTGGTGACTGGTTCTTATCAACTTTAAGAACAATGTATGCTTCTGCGACCAGTTTTGTTAGAGTTGGTTCTTTCTTGACAGCACCAATTAGGCTAGGACGGGGCATAAGACAAGGTTGCCCTATGTCTGGCCAACTCTTCTCTCTGTCTATTGAGCCATTCCTCAGGCTATGTCGTACACGACTAACTGGTTTCCCTCTACCTTCTGTTCAAGAGCGAAAACTAGTTGTATCCGCCTATGCGGACGATGTATCAATTTTTGTTCATCAAGACGATGACTTCAATCGACTTCAGGAATCATACACAATCTATGCTGAACAGTCTGGGGCTAAAATGAACCCACTCAAGTCGACAGGACTATGGTCAGGCAGTTGGATTGGTCGAAACGATACACCACTCAGTTTTACTTGGTCTTCCGAAGGGGGCAAATATCTTGGTGTGATGCTGGGTAATGGTCCAGAAACCCAGAGACAAGGTTTTTCAAAGTTGGAAGAAAAGGTAACCAACATCCTCACTCATTGGCGGCTTCGATCGTCGGCAATGTCGTTACGTGGACGTATACTGATTGTAAATCAATATGTCGCTCCACGCCTATGGTACACCTTTCAAATCTTACCTCCACCACCAGCACTAATGACAAAACTTCAAGGAAAAATGGCAAACTTTGTATGGGCTGGTCGGAGACATTGGACACGACTTCGTGACCTCTGTGCTCCGCTCCATCTTGGCGGCTTGGGCCTTGTTCATCTGGCATCCAAAGTGAACCTATTTCGAATCATATTTGCACAACGCTTCATAACGGGCTTAGAGGATCATCCAGGCCATGTCATGACCAGGCATTTTTTGAGAAGTTTTAGAGGCCTTGGTCTAGACTGGCAAGTGTTTTTCTGCCCACGGATCAGTGGTCCCGCAACTCGCCAAACTACGGATTTCCTCCATACAGTGCTGCGTGCATGGGCGTCTCTTCACCCTCGTCCACAGTCGTACGCATCATCCGTATGCGGACTTCGTGATATACCCTTGACATCAACCTTACTCATTCCATCTTCAGCCTCCCCTTTCATTCCCTCTTGGTTTTCACTGCAATGCAAGACCATTGGTGACCTTCTCGATGGAAGCGAGTGGCGGCTGTTGGAGGAAATAGAAGGTTTTGCAAACCTCCCACCGCGACTCAGACAAGCGCTTGCTATCAACTACAAGCACATCCAAGCATATTGTCACTTGCGTTTTCGTGACGTAAAGGAGGTGTATGGTCCTGAACCGTGGCCTCCTCCTTGCGAGTACTATCGGGCTCTTGAGGATAAGGTTGTTACTCTCGAACCTAAGTCGGAAAGGCGTGCAATTCTTATAGACATAATGGCATCGGTGCTCAATCTAGATGGTCCGATGAAAGGCCACTGGTTTGATGCCCCCGTTTACTGGTCCGCCTTATTTCACGCTCCCTCACTCGGCCTGGATGCCGAAGTAGCGTGGCGCTTCACGAAAAACCGTTTGGCAGACCCAATTTTCCTTCACATTGCGGGATTGTCCGCTTCACAGCTGTGTCCCTGGTGTCACGCAGAGGGGACGGCATGGCACATGACAGTGGTCTGTCGCCGCGCCACGTCCATGTGGCAGCTCGTAGACACCCTTCTGAAAAAGCTTCTCGGCCAGCGGCATAGACTGGTGCTCCGGGAGGTGTATGTCGGGTTCAGGCCCGACACGTTCACAGCCCTCCAGACCGATTTGGCCAACTACCTTCTGGTGTTGGCCAAGAGCACAATCTATCGCCTGCTTGTAGCTTATTTCAAAGACGACCGCGTCCCCTCGCCCTATGATGTGGTGCTCAAAGCACGCATCAAGTCACGCATAATGAAGGAGTATGCGTGGCATCTAGGGCGAGGTGATTTCGACTCCTTCAAGGAAAAGTGGTGCGTTAATGAAGCTCTTTGTTCCTTGAGGGGCAGGGAGCTCATTTTCAGCCCCGCTCTCCTCACCGGCTAAGACGTCTTTTCTTTTCTTTCTCGTTTTTCTTTCCGTAAAAATTGTTTTTCTTTTCCTTTCGATTGAATTAAATCGTACTTGTTTTGCCCTCCACTAATTGTGGTGATGTGCGTGTAGCACCCAACTGTTTTACTTTATTTTTTGAATCCTTGGTTTATTTTATTTTCTTCTCTAATCTTGTCAATTAATGTGCGAGATTGAGATGTGTTTAAATTGTGTTTTTACGTTACAAACGTCATTATGTTCTGTTCCAGTCTGCCTGTTTTGTTTACGAATACGCTATTATTATTTTCAGAACTCCAGTGGTAGAAATTGATACCCTAGAGGAACTAGTTTTTTTTTTAACTCCGTATCGTTTATTTAAAAAAAACAAAAAAAAAAAAAAAAAAACACACACACACATATTCATAACATTGATTCATCAATTACTTCGGTGCATTACATTTTTTTACTTTTAATTTTTTCACGAAAATAAATTCAAATTTTTTTGAATTTTTAGAACCATCTTACACGAGTCGCTTCGGTTATAGGCCTACTAACGATTGAATACATATAGATTATTGTGGTAAAAACTCTCATAAAAAATCGATTTGTTTTTACGTTTACGGTGGAAAAAGTGATTGAATACTTCTGATAGCAGTGAGTGTGTACGAGAAAGAGCTCAATGCATGCGATATTAATAACCGTCCTGATAGCTGATGCAATTATCAGATATTTAAAGATGCATATAGAATCATAAAATATAAATTACTTGAACAACGTTTCATTTAGGACAGGATCTTTTCCGAAGATTTTGAAGGAATCAATCATTCAGCCGGTAGGAAAAATTGTAGGATCCAACAAAATATGTGATTTCAGGCCTATTAACATGCTCTCTATATTGGATAAACTGATTGAACTAATTGTACATGGTCAACTTTATCATTATTTCAATAGTAATAATCTAATCAGTGAAAACCAGTCTGGCTTTAGAGCAATGTATTCATGTGAGACTGCCATACAAAATGTACTGAGCAAATGGCTCGAAGAGATGGACAATAAGAAATCGACCATTGCTGTATTTTTAGACCTACGCAGAGCTTTTGGGACCGTTGATATAAATAGATTATTAGAAAAATTAGAATATATGTATGGTGTGAGTGAATTGGCTCTGAAATGGATGGAAGATTTCCTGACTGAGAGAAAGCAGATAGTTAAATTTAGAAATGAACTGTCAGAGCGAATTGAATGTATTAATGGAGTTCCTCAAGGCTCAGTGCTTGGACCACTATTGTTCCTTATATATATTAACGATGTCAGTCTATGCTGTGAGAAGAGTTTTCTTAACATGTATGCTGATGATATGGTTGTTTCAATTAGTGGAAGTGACGCTGATGATTTAAATTTTCTAATGAATAATGAATTGATTAATTGATAAGCACTGGTTACAGTTGAACAAATTGAAGCTCAATGTAAGTAAATCAAAGGGAATTTTCATAGGAGCTGGTAAATACCACAACACTGATTATTCAACCTTACATTTCAACTTACAGATGAATAAGGAAATTATTGAGATGGTGGATAATTTTAAATACTTGGGAATTGTAATAGACTGTAAGCTTAATTTTAGACAACATCTGGACTTTTATACTAAGAAAATTGGAAAGGAGGTAGGATATCTGAGGAGAATCGGAGGAAAAATTTCACTCTGGACAAGGATGATGGTGTACAATGCCTTAATTAGACCTCATTTCGAATATGGAGCAACTGTGATTTACCAAGCTTGTACGACTGATTTTCAAAGACTTCAAGTTCTCCAAAACAAATCAATGAGATGTATTTTATGATTTAGAAGGGAGACGCCTATTGTAGAAATGTTGGATGTTATGGAATGGTTAAATGTGAAAGAATCCATTTTGTTACTAGTACTAGTTTTTATATTTAAGATTAAAATAGGCATGATGCCAACATATCTACAGAGCCGCATCGAATATGTCAACAAAAAACACAATGTGTGCACGAGACAGGCTAAAGAAGGGAAATGTTTTCGTAGACAGTGCAGTGGGAAAAAATGGGCAAGCTCAATTTTTAATAATGGGATGCAAGAATACGATAAGTTACCTAGTAACATCAGGAATTTAAGAAGTGTGGTTTTTTTTTAAATCAAGTGTATCGAATGGATCAGAAGGAAGAGATAGTTGACAATAATCTAATAGAATAGTCGTGTTCCAGAATTCAGCGCTTAGCTAGCGCTATATTAGTATTGTCGAAATGGCGTTCCAAATTCTAGCGGCTAATTCCGCTAGAACCTAGCAAATCGTTCCATAATCTAGCCTGCTAAGTCCGCTGACATAGCTCATCTAGCGGTAAAAAAGGTTGCTAACTTGCTAGTTCAGCCATAATTTCGAGCGCCAATTCAAAGATCAAGACATCGCTTGGTATGGTCGACCTGCAGATTGAGTATGAGAATGAAATAATGTCAATAACTGTGGACGAAAGCAGTGCAGAACAATGAAATAATGATGAGTTTCAATATTTGAATTTAATGAGTAAATAATTGCAGCAAAAAAATCGACTTTGAGGTATTTGGAGATTGCCAAAAAGTTTGTAAAGGCCTAGGCTTAGATTGGAGGCTATTCAATTCCATTGGCAATAAGAGTGAAAACTTCGTCATCCTCTTCTGCTCCACTGGAGGAGGAATTAGAAGAAATGCCTGCATTTAATGCAACTGCTGCAGTTCCCAATACGATTTGATCTTCCGCCATAACTTATACAGCTTGATGCAAAAAATGCTCGTTGTCGTTCCAAAATTGCAAGCTAGCTGAGCTAGCAGTGACGTATGCTGGACCAACTTAGCGCTAGCAAAGCGCTTAATTCTGGCACGCCACTAAGTGTGAACCATATTTTTAATGTATTTCGATGTATTCATTACCTGTTATTTTTAATGTTGTATGTTGTGATTGTGTGTTGTTGTATGTTAATGCACACAGAAAAAACTGGCTGCCAAGCTATTTAATAAAATGAATAATAATAATACGAGAAGCATCGCTATTCGCTGTACTATCATCTCCATTGTCATTCCAATCGATCTCAAGTTTACCCGCCTGTAGCCGCTGTTTATTTCCACTGTTCACTTTCCTTATTGCTCATTACGGAATAATACTTCTGGCCATATCTTGTATTCAAGATGGAAGACGTACCCAGATTAGAATGAGAAAGAAATAGGATATAAAGAGTAGCCAATTCGTATGTTGATATATAGTCCCTAAGCTTGTGGTATGATATTCATATCCCGTGGGCTCTTTCGTGATGGAAGCAAGCGGTTTTCGGATTTCGATTTATATACCCCTGAACATGTTGAATCCACTTGTAGGCGACCTCTGACCCCCTGCAGGAATTCAAGATGGCGGATCAAAGATGGCGCTCAAATTTCAGATTTTCTTTTTCAAAGTCATGAGAAATAGACATGCTTATACTCAAATGATGGGTAATGATGAGAAGAAGAAGATTTCATCGTATGTGGATGAATCCAAGATGGCGGAAACAAAATGGAGGTCGTTTTTGGTTTTTGGTTATTTTTTTCTAGAATCACGCCATATGGTCGTATTTATACTCAAATGAAAGATAATGATGAGGAGACTATGCATTTGATGTATTTTCAAATATCCAAGATGACGGATTCAGAATGGCGCTCAAAAACTATTTTATTTAGTTCTAAAATCATGCGAAATGGTCGTAATTATATTCAAATGAAAGCCAATGATAGGTAAAATATGATTACAATGTGTCTCGATGAATCCAAGATGGCGGATTGAAAATGGCGCCCCAAAACTATTTTATTTTGTTCTAAAACCATGCGAAGTGGTCGTAATTATATTCAAATGCAAGCTAATGATAAGGAAAACATCAATTCATTGTATCTTGATGAATCCAAGATGGAGAATCCACAATGCTCGAAAATCTTTCAATCTTTCGAAAACCATTCGGAATTTATTCAATTTTTCATTTTCAATATAGAACCCTATACGTCATCAGTAAAAATCTAACGACTAGCGGAATAATGGTTCAACTCACGTACCTCAATAAACAAGAGACAGATGGAGAATGATGTTTGAAAATTCAAATATATCATTTTAGGCTCAATGTTATATAATAATGTTCTGTGAAATAGAACATTGAACGAGTAGAATAGTTGGACTGTAGAATCATCGTCCTCATCTTTTGAAGCACAACTTGCGTCAACATTATCACATGTGCCTTCTTTGCCTCAGCAGATGCATATTTCAGTGAATCTCAAGCCATTAGTATTGCACTTGCATGGAAATAAACACCTTCTTTGAACGCAAGAGCACTTGACGAGTTCTATTATTGATAACGGTGCACACGGTATATGGTCTATATAATAGGTACAACCTGGTTGTTTTCTAGTTTCCATCCGTAGTGTGTGTCAGCAGGGATGTTTGGATGTTGCTGAATATCACGGTACCATTCCATTGCTTGTCTCATGGCTCGCAAGAAAGTGGGGTACAAAGCACCTCTGGTAGGGGGTGAACATTCTCCATACGACTGACTCCTAGCAAAAAGAAGCCAACGAACATCCATCTACACTTGTCAGTTTCGTATTCCTTACGTACAATTGACAAACAATGCATCAGTGTATACGAGTTTACTGTTCGTCCAAGAGCCCTTTTTTCTCTCAGTGGATACATGTTGCACTGCGTAAAGAGTATGCTCATGGGCATATTGGCATCGCTATTGCAAAATGAAGATGAAGAAGATGGATCACAATGGCGATGTTGAAAAACCTTCAGGGATGAGAGTGGCAATTGTAGATGCCATGGCAGAACTTCATGTTCTTGATAAGCCAATCCACATTAGAAACTGCGAAGATCTAGCAAGACATTTCAATAAGATGGAATCGAAGTATAGCCACTACGATGAAGTTCAGTTGGTGATTGAAACATATAGAGAAAACTCACTCGAGTCAGCAAGTCAACCTCATCGACAAGGTGAAAACTAGAAAACACATTATCATATAGATTCACATACTAAAATTGAACACTTCAATATGGCTATACTATTGTCTCATAAAAAGACTGAAGATGAGTTCGTTCAAGACGCTCTTAACACAGGGAAGAACATCATTGTCAGCTGGCGTGAGATATCAGCAGTGAGCCATATGTCTACGCAACATCTTGATTCGACCCAAGAAGAAGCTGACACGAAAATGATGCTACACATAGTGGATGCTACCAAGAGAGGTGCTAGTCGAGTTCATATATATTCTCCTGATACTGACGTACACGCTTTAGCATGACGAAGGTATCCTTGTTTCCCGAAGATTCAGCAATGATCAAAGAAACAGGAGACAGAAAGCGTCTCTTGTCTTAAAGAAAGATCTATGAATCTCTTGAACCCGTTCGCGCGACTGCACTTCCTGGGTTTCATGCATCATCCGGGGCAGATGTATTTGGTTGATTCGTTAAGAAACGGGAAATCACGTGGTGGAAAGTTCTATTAACAGTGAATAGAGATATTCTTCAGACTCTCACAGACCTTGGTGAACATATCGCTTCATCTGAAGAGACTGACGCTATGTTGGAGACTTTTGTTTGTCAATTGTACGTAAGGAATACGAAACTGACAAGTGTAGATGGATGTTCGTTGGCTTCTTTTTGCTAGGAGTCAGTCGTATGGAGAATGTTCACCCCCTACCAGAGGTGCTTTGTACCCCACTTTCTTGCGAGCCATGAGACAAGCAATGGAATGGTACCGTGATATTTAGCAACATCCAAACATCCCTGCTGACACACACTACGGATGGAAACTAGAAAACAACCAGGTTGTACCTATTATATAGACCATATACCGTGTGCACCGTTATCAATAATAGAACTCGTCAAGTGCTCTTGCGTTCAAAGAAGGTGTTTATTTCCATGCAAGTGCAATACTAATGGCTTGAGATTCACTGAAATATGCATCTGCTGAGGCAAAGAAGGCACATGTGATAATGTTGACGCAAGTTGTGCTTCAAAAGATGAGGACGATGATTCTACAGTCCAACTATTCTACTCGTTCAATGTTCTATTTCACAGAACATTATTATATAACATTGAGCCTAAAATGATATATTTGAATTTTCAAACATCATTCTCCATCTGTCTCTTGTTTATTGAGGTACGTGAGTTGAACCATTATTCCGCTAGTCGTTAGATTTTTACTGATGACGTATAGGGTTCTATATTGAAAATGAAAAATTGAAAAATTCCGAATGGTTTTCGAAAGATTGAAAGATTTTCGAGCATTGTGGATTCTCCATCTTGGATTCATCAAGATACAATGAATTGATGTTTTCCTTATCATTAGCTTGCATTTGAATATAATTACGACCACTTCGCATGGTTTTAGAACAAAATAAAATAGTTTTGGGGCGCCATTTTCAATCCGCCATCTTGGATTCATCGAGACACATTGTAATCATATTTTACCTATCATTGGCTTTCATTTGAATATAATTACGACCATTTCGCATGATTTTAGAACTAAATAAAATAGTTTTTGAGCGCCATTTTGAATCCGTCATCTTGGATATTTGAAAATACATCAAATGCATAGTCTCCTCATCATTATCTTCCATTTGAGTATAAATACGACCATATGGCGTGATTCTAGAAAAAAATAACCAAAAACCAAAAACGACCTCCATTTTGTTTCCGCCATCTTGGATTCATCCACATACGATGAAATCTTCTTCTTCTCATCATTACCCATCATTTGAGTATAATCATGTCTATTTCTCATGACTTTGAAAAAGAAAATCTGAAATTTGAGCGCCATCTTTGATCCGCCATCTTGAATTCCTGCAGGGGGTCAGAGGTCGCCTACAAGTGGATTCAACATGTTCAGGGGTATATAAATCGAAATCCGAAAACCGCTTGCTTCCATCACGAAGGAGCCCACGGGATACCGCATGCTTATCGACTAATGGGCCTACACTAGGCAAACGCAGCATATGCGTTGTAAGATGAGCAAGATATCTGAATAAGGTATAATAAAAGTAGTTCTACCGTTGCTACTTTATTTACTATGGTATCCTACACATCTTGACACAATATATACAAAATACTACATTGCTGGGTAAATATCGAATCGAGAAAGCAGTGGATCTTGGCAACATAATTCTGCTATTATTCCTATATATTTGATGAATAAAAACAGTTGATTGAATTTTTTTCTACAGAACGGCTGATTCGAATTGCATAAAAAAGCGTGATGATGTGTATCATTCATGTGTACACATTCACAGAAAATTTTATTTCATTTGGAGAGATTTTATTTTTCAAATTTTCTTGCCCAACCCCAGCCTTTGAGATGATATTACTCGAAATCGGTCAGACCAATTCATTCCAAAAACTATACAGTTCTAAGTTGGATACGTTTGCGTGTACAAAAAAAGTTTCATCTTGATCAGTCAACCCCTGCGACCTGTGCAGTGCCCACAATTCACAAAAAAAAAAAAAAAAAAACACAGACAAAGCCCTATAAGAGTGGGATAAGTCTTCGCTTACGCTCATCCAAAAACTAAAATGGCCGCCTCATGTGGCTCAGTCAACTATCGCACTGCGCTAGGAATTGGAGCCAGGTCGGGCGTGTGCTCGAGTCCCACATAAGACATGGGTTTTTGTAAACGTCCTTTCACCTATCATCACTTCACCGTTTCATTATCACCCGCTCATTCGTACCACCTTATAACCTAGCTGTTGGTGAGATTGTTGAGCAAATAATAATCATAATCAAACTAAAACGAATGTGTACATTTCCAACTTGGCAATGGCTGGCGTCAGTCTTGGTTATCTCAATGTTCAGCAATATATTAATAAAAATATCTTATTTTTATTTAAATAATTTATCATCATTACTCATATGATTTCTAGTTTCACATCCTGTTTGTTGTCACTTTTAAGTGTCATCACGCAGTTCTCTGAATGGCTCCAGTCCAGTGATCCCAATCAGCTGTGGTATCCCTGATTGACTCAACTCTTACTCACTGATTTCTCATTGGTTCGATGCAAATTCAATTCAATTCAAAAATCATTTCATTCTATACACATAATACATAAGAAATTAAAGTTTTAAGAAATGTGCTGTTTTCATTTTTCACAACATTAGGCCTATTACACACACCTTTGGTATAGATAGATTGAACCCTGAAAAAGAAAAATTAAAAATGAAGTAAAGATTTTGTGTTCCTTGAATTATGGTAAGATCCAATTTAATTAATAAATGATACATTCAATTCCAGTCATGTAACAGTGTTTGGTATAGAGTACTAAAACATGTCCCAGCAACCAATATTCATTTATTTATTTATATTAGGTTTTAACTATACGCACTATATAATGATGGCTATGATCTATTGGTGTCGGTCTCGGTGGATGATGAATGAGATGATGGGATGATGAGATGAAAGGTTATTTTATTGGGTGTTTTTGGATGGTGGGGATGAGTCGGCCGTAGCCTGTTGTTGAGGAACCATCTCAGTTTTAACCTGAATGACAGAGGGAAACAACGAAAAACCCCTGTCAGGATGGTCCACCATTGCGGGAATCAAACCCCGGTCTCCTGAATGACGATTCAGTGTATTAACCACTCGGCCACTCGTCTCAGTAGCAACCAATATTCAAGTAAGCCCACTGTTGATCCTAGAACACAATCTTGAAGTGAGCAATAATAAAGTGATGAAGTTCCAAAAACATGCGTTCAAGGACCATTTACATTCACTTCACTAAACAAGATGATAATTTTATATACAGAATTTGAAATTGGTAAAGTAAAATATACCACTAGTATTCGAAATAAGTGTCTATATCATCATATTTTTTGGGACCTATAGAAATCGAATATCAGCTCTCAAAAATACATATGTCCAGTGGTCCAAACAAGCACCCTTACCCTAAGATTTGATTTGGAGAGTCCCTAAGTTTTGATCACAGAATGGTCCCTAAGGTTTGATCAAGATGGTCCCCAAGGTTTGATCAGGATGGTCCCTAGGGTTTGATCAAGATGGTCCCTGAATGTCTGATATTTTGTTCCAGGGGTCTTCCTCCGACTCGATCTTCAGGACGGAAAACACTTCTTCAGACTGGTGGAATGGCAACAAGAGAGGCTGGAAATATTTCAGATGGATTTCAATATTTTCGGCTGTATTATTCGTACTGGGTTTAATTATTTACTTCTTAATGATAGGTAGGTATACCTCTCGGGTATTCGATTTCGCTTATTATAATTTCATGTCGAGAATAAACACTAATCTGTACTGGGGGAGTGCTTGATTGGAGGGGGGGGGGGGGGGGGAGGGGATGTGAACCCTCAAAGAGGAGCTTTTGGTTCACCATCCCCACATAAGAGAAAATGATCATTTTTCATGAATACAACACGAAATTTTCACATAATATTTATTATACGAGCAATAATTGGTTTTCCCTCTTATGAATTGGTTCGATTTTTATTTACAAGTAAGTATAATATATTGACAAAATCTTTCTCCAAATAGGTGCAATGTGTATTGGAGGCCTATCTACGATCGTAGTTCAGAATCAGCGTAGCTTTCAATACAAATGTGGGAAGAACCTGACTGAGCCCAGTTCCTGAACTCAAAAATACGATTGGAAAAAACCTTCATCTCAAATTTCCTGGACAATCCCCCCCCCCTTCCCCCACACACACTGCTCATGTTTTACTTCTTTCGAATTTGATGTCTAAATTCCATATCATTTTACCCCTTCCTGGTCGATAATAGCTTGTTTATTTGGAAGTTTTGTTTTGTTTTAAATGTTTTGATGCTTGATTCATATTCTTGCTTGTTTCTTCTTGTTTTTCGTAGTTTATTCTATAGCCACATTTCTTATTTGTTTGCTTCATGTGTAGATATTACCAAATCTATAAATCAACTAGGTTTGAAAATCGTAACGTTTCTGTAAGAAAAAAAAACGCGTTACCATCCCCCTTAGAGAAATGTTCCAGTCGACCGCATGAGGGGGAGAGGGGGGGGGGGGGGCTGCTTGCAAGACTGGGCTGCATGGAAGTAAACTCGGTACTAGTAATTGTTGATCAATTACCAATAGTGCACCATAATGAATGCAAGCGAATAGCATTTCATTTGATTTGCTATAACTCTTCTGCCAACCTCTTATACACTCTTTCGCAAACAAGGGAGAAAGTGTTCATTAATAATAATTTAACAATTAAATCTTAACACTGAAATAGTTTATGTAAGGTATTACAAAATGGGTGTGTATTCTGTAATTCTGGTGTGAACACAAGTTTTCATAACTAATTTCATTCTGTGCGATATTACACAGCCCAAATTATATCTGCACAGTATTATTGCCAGTACAAATTACACAAACTGTTATTCGAAACAAATGAAAACAAAGTCGTGAAATAAATAGGAAATTGAATGAGAACGCAATGAGAGTAAGACGAATAGAAAATAATGATAAACCCAGAAGTATTGATAGTTATTGAATTTGAATGTGGTGATTGAATGGTTAATAATGAACACCATGTATAGGTCTAAGAGAAGTAGTATGGCACTGGTAGGGCCGGTGTTTTTGCGCCCTGGACAGGGCAGATCCAGGTCACATTCATGTTGGGGGGGGGAGGGGGGTGATTTCAGTTCGGAAAAAAAATAACCATGTAAGAATAGTTGTGTGCAATCGCGAAGCCGGCGACCCGTGGGCGCGGGGGGCAAGGGGGGAAGGCGTGGAACCGCAGGGAATTTTTTCACATTACGTCCATTTTAAATACGGCTTAAAGTGATTTAGATGAGGTTCAGATGCCAAAATCATTCGACTTATGCAATAAAAAATGACGCCAAAACCAATATTTGTAGCCATGCAAGGCCGTTTCATATCATTTCAGCACCTCATATGGCAAGCAGTTAATTGTGAGCTCCCAAACCTGAGTGTCTATATCGAGGGTGAATTTTCAGGAACTACAGGAAATTCCTTGAATACGTGGATTTCAACAAGACTAATTTTTCCAAATGGCTGTTCCAAGCAATTAAAACACTGAATTAATTCATCATTCAATAACAGTGATATTTGAATGTGAGAACATTCACTCCATCCAGTGATGTATATATGAAACTACATTTGATAAATAGAATTTGTGAAACGCCCATCTTGCGGTGAAATAGAGAAAAACTACAAAAAACTACTAATTTTTGCGCCCCTGGAATTGTTGCGCCCTGGGCAGCCGCCCAGCCCACGGGCCGGCCCTGGGCACTGCAATACTATAATTTCGTACTTCACATCTAGTTGTATATATTATCAGGGCCATATCAAGATATTTTGCGCCCCTAGACCCGACATTTTTTGCCCCCTTCCCTCCCTCCCCTCCCCTGCTCGTCATATTTTTTTGAGATGGTGCATCTCAAAAAAATATGACGAGCACTATAGCTAGGTTTTTATACAGAAGCACATTTATAATTATTGCGTTGGGCTATTACTATGACCTATCAATTGAAAGGATCATTTTATAAACTTTGATCGTAACTGAATAATATGGTGAAGTAATGATGTTGAAATAAGTTAGATGGCAAGACAGAAATATTACAAAGACCATATTGTTAGGCCATAATATTCTCTATATGCATTATAGTTGGTATCTCAAAACGTAAATATAGGCCCCATATTACGTGAAAATTTACGATTTTTTGAAATATATTTACTTATGTTTTATTATTGAGGGGCTGACGCCCCTTAAAAATTTGCCGCCGCTTGAGTATTTGCCGCCGCTTGAGAATTTGTAACTTATTGTTAGAAAAGCTTAGGCGTACGCAGAAAAATATTCAGGAAGGGACCAAAAATCCCAGTCCATAAATATTGATATTGCTATATTAAATGGGGCAGTTCAGCCCCCCGCAGGTTTTTTAATTTGAATCATTTATGCTGTTTTGGGAGGACGTGAATAATGAGATTTCTAATTCTGAGCCAATAATTCTTAAAGACAGAAAATAGTTGAATTCTATTTTCATCCAAGTAAGTTATTCCAAAAATGCATAACTAACTTTTTGAACAAATTATCACCAAACAGCCAAAGTGAGTCATTAGAGTCGTTATATTTTGATGAAGTAAATGGAAACAAATTTTTCAAATGAAAGTCAATATGAAATGAAATGATAAATAAGATTAGAAATAAGACAATCTCCAGGATAGGCCAAGTGAACCCCTCCCTTCCCCTCCTCCTCCCCTTCCTTGCTGACGTCCTTGTCTGCATGAGTGTCCTGATCATTCCATGCTGTAGTCCTCAGATCCTTCAGGACTTCCACACAGTTTCACACATTCCACAATATGGAGGCATCTTAATCATCTTATGATACAACAAATGCTTCAAACACAATATGATTTTTTTTTTTATTAACATCGAAACATGACACAAAGCCATAGTTTCCCTATAAAAGCAAAGGATGAAAGTTCGAGATCGTTTGAACAGGGTACCACAAGGGCGATCTTACCACCCCGAAGAAATAGTTAGATATAATATAGCTCATATTCAACACATTGTGAAAATTATAGTGATACGTTAAGAAATGAAGAACATTTCAAAAGTCGTGTTGGGAAAATTTTTTTCAATCTTCATCCTGAATATTTTCTTTCCTCATCGTATTTTCTTATTTTCTTCCAAAGCTTTCTTGCAAATTCACTTGTGTAGAGGAAAAGGAACTTCGTTATTTTCCGACGTTCATGTTCATTCCTTGAATTCATCGTTGTTATATTTAGGAACAAAAATCTCTTCGTCGTCCATTCCTCATTTATATTTACATTCTCTATTTTATTCAATAAAAATGTATTTGTTGTTTCATTTAAATAATTATTTTTCACTTGATTACTTGAAATCAAGTATCAGATAACCAAAAAGTCTGAAGTAACAATTTGAAATATGAGTTGCATGATTGACCATAGATACATATTACCGAGATACGTTACTGAACGTTAAGAAGGCGTACATATTCGTGTCTCGACAGTAGCTTCACACCGTTTTGCAGACTGGAAGTTTCCGCCATATTCGACATATAGGCTATTAGTGATAATATAGAATGCCTTACGTAGAAGCTAATTGTTAATGTCCAATATGGCCGCCAAGATTGGAGCAAGCATGTGGCTATCGGCTGTAGGAGTAACGGATCTCGGCAAGGTAATATCTATCTATGGCTTGACGACGCTCGTGTCATACCATCAGCTTGAGCCACGGTACGATTCGTGGCAGTCACACTCACTCCTGTCGTGTCTTCAGATCTTCACGTTGAAGCCCCAATTGTCACCAACACAAGGGAAACCTTCTTCGACGGCCGGATTCAAACAGACGATGTCATCACTCTGGATGGCAACGTCCTTGACCTGGCAGGGGTCACGTATAGAGAGGGGAATCACAGAGTGACCCCCAGTGAGCCAGTGCCAGGTAATCAACTACTTCCATTTCAACCCTTCCCACTCGACCCTTATTACAAGCCTCAGGTTTTTACTAATTGAATGGTTTTGTGATTTGAAAAAAAAAATGGAAGAAAAACAAATTGAAAACCTGGTTATGAATAATTCTTGATACAGAAAAGTATTATTGACTTGAAACTGTATACAATGACTAGATCGAGTGAGACTAGATCTTGAGTTGTACTCGAAAAGTTCTCATTTTGCACTTCAATCAATTTTTCAAGGCACAGCTTCCCTCTATAGCTCAGTTATCTTAGGTACCGCCTTGGAAACTGAAGTCACCGTAGGGCGTGGGTTCGAGTCCCGTGTACTCATGGGTTTTTATAACCGTCCTTTCACTTCATGGTTTCATTAATACCTGCTCATTCATACTCCCGTATAACCTAACTGTTGGTGGGGTCGTTAAGCAACCAATGCTCATCACCATCATCCAAAATGCATGTAGATATGAGTAGAGACGTAATAATTTTTCAAAAATATTTTCAGAAACTCATCAGAATGATAATTCTTCCGAGCATGACTTGATCGAGATCATCCAAGGCCCAGATGTCGAAATATCGGCCATCGAAGATGTTGATGCTCTCCTGACCCAATTGCATGACACCAACAACACGTCAGCCGAAACCGTCGCAGCCACAGAAAAATCCTTCGCTCACTTTCTGTACACGGTCCCTGCACTGATCCACAAAGTCCCGGCCAACATAACACAGCTGTCCGTCCTAGAACAAGACACACCGTCCAAACAAAACACATCGGATCTCCAGCCCAAAGAAAGCCAAAATAGAAATAATCAAAATCGAATTGTATTGCAAACGAATATTGAAGAAACAGATGAAATCATGATGACATCCGATCGCGATATGGCCAATAGATTCACGGGAGGTCACAGAAAATATCAGCTCACAAATGCACACAGTCGAATGCCAATCCACCCAACAATACCATCCACCAGGGATAATTTCGGTGATTCATCCAAGCCAGAAAATGAAACCGAAGGGAGTTGTTTCTCCACCCGGCTCGAGATGTGTAGAGGGATTCTACCTTATGACCTAACGACGTTACCATTGGTACCAGGCATCCATCGAGTGTCCGACTTGGATGCTGCGCTCCCCTACTTCGAGATGATCTTGCAGTCGGGCTGCAGTGACAGATCGCGCCAGTTCATGTGCTCGTTGCTGGAGCCAGCGTGCCAGCCCATGGGCAACAGCATCATACCTCCATGTCGTAAGGCTTGCAAAGGTAAGAGGACAGCTCTGCTTGAGGCTGTTGAAAATAATATGGTTCTTCTGCTGGGAACATTGATCTCATTTTGCTGACGCGGGTTTTCGACAATCTTACTACGCTCTTTTGTGTAGTCCACATGTTGATAACATTGAAACTGAGACGAGTGGCTAATACACTAAACCGTCATTCAGGAGACCGGGTTTCGATCCCTGCCATGGACAACCATCCTGGCAGGGTATTTTTGATGTCGTTCAAGTCAATACTGGGATTGTTCCTTAATACCTCCTTCCCACCATCCAAAAACACCTAATAAAATGAACTTTCATCTCATCATCTCATATATCATTCACCGACGCCAATAGATCGTAGGCATCAGTGCAGTGCGTCGTTGGGCCCAATATTAATGAATACAAATCAATGATGTGTCACGATAAGTGATCAGTGATCACCAAGCAAGCATCATGGTCAGGAGGAGTCACTGTTGTTTTGTAACAATTACACTTGTCCACATTGCTGCTGCAATGTATCACTTTACTAGAACCAATTACTAAAATATTCAAGGAAACCAGAATTCAGATGAATCGGAATATAAGTTGGAAGAATTTATGACTTCAAAGTCAGATCACGGCTAGATAACGGAGAAAATGGTAAATTAGAAGAAATGCCGATTCAAGTTCAAAAATTATTTCAAAATGTAGTCCATGTTTAATTGCTGATACATTTATTTTTTGTATCCATATATTATGCATAGTGTGTGAATAATTTGTTGACATAAACATTTGCATTTGGTATTATTATTATATTGCACACATCGCGACCATTTTCATTAGCGTTTTTTCAATTTTTTCAATTGCTAGGCTTTTGCCCTAGGGTCACGTTTTTTTATTTCCATAAGAGACCCATTGAGAGTATTTGAATTTTGATGGACTTTTACCAAAAAATGGCAGATCTTTACGCATAATTCATCATGTTCAAAGGGTGTTGGTTAACTTCATACAATATAGATATAATTAAGATAGTTAAGAAATAGTTAAGAATTAACCCAGATAACACCAATGTCTGGATGAAACAATGAAATTGGTGGAGATGTGCTTGAAGACTATTTCCAACTTGGATTGTAGCTGAATTGTCATTTCCTGTGGTCTGTAGTTAAAAAGTTAAATTTCAACAGAATGAGTTGATCAATTTTTGTGTCCATCTTTTTTCCAGCGGTTGCTGAGGATTGCAGTGACTTCATGTTAGCAACTTTGGACCTTTCAAAAGTATTTCACTGTGATCTTTATCCCGACATGGAGGACCCAACACATTGTGTGAACTTTGCTAAAGGTAATAACTGCTCTATGGTTTGCTCTAATGCCTTATTCAGCCAGAATGCTGCTTATTACTGATTTCACGCACCTTATCAATCCAGCAAGACTCCTGCTTTGAATGACTCTCACCTGTAATTGTGAGCTTCTATTGTATTTTTTATTTACAGTAGATTAGTACAAGGTGATAATATTGGTTTCGTCAAAAGCCAGGGCTAAATATACGATGACGATAGTATAGTAATATATATTTAGTTGATAGTAGTTTTACTCGCCCTTCGAGGAACTTTATACATTTTAAGACATCTTAACAGCATTCAGCTTTGCTTTTTAATTTCATTTTCATTGCATACTTTTCTCATTTTTTTCTCATCATTTTATTATTTCCCTTTTTCTTTGTTTTCTTATTCAAACATTATGAGCTGTAGGCCTATTGATTCAGTTAATCTTTTCAAAGTCATCATTATTATTATTTCATCTTGATTACAATTATTCCTAGATTTAGTTGACTCATATTTTATTTCTCGTCCCATTTTTAACTCATTATTCTTTCAAAAATGTTATTATTATTTATTTCTACGTTTTAATTGATTGATTTTCATTCTGTGTTTTAGGCAATCCCATTGTAAGACAGAATATTGACTGAAGATATATGTATTTATAATATATATATATATATATATATATATATATATATATATATATATATATATATATATATATATATATCCCCTACTGAAATTAGACGGCAAATTACGTCCCTGAAATGTCTCTATTTTGTCCGTGAAAAGTCGCTAAAAAGTCTCTGTTTCGGCCGTGAAATGTCTCTGTTTCGGCCGTGAAATGTCTCTGTTTCGCCCGTCAAAAGTCTCTGTTTCGGCCGTGAAAAGTCTCTGTTTCGGCCGTAAAAAGTCTCTGTTTCGGCCGCTATTTGTCCCTACTTGGGCCGTACTCTACGGGTTGATTGACTTTTCATAACTCTAATTATATGTAGCCCAATTCATCATTGAATCAACTATTGAATCACGCCGTGTTCATGAGACGCATAAAAAAAATAATAAATCTAGCCGCTCATCTAAACCTAAAATAAAAACATTCTCTTTCCGCATACGTCTCATGAACGTGGCGTAATTCAACAGTTAATTCAATGATGAATTGGGCTACATATAATTAGAGGTATGAAAGGTCAATCAACCCGTAGAGTAGGGGCAAAAACAGTCCAAGTAGGGACAAATAACGTTCGAAACAAGATACTTTTATACACGGCAAAGTAGTTTTCTGAACCCGTATCTGTTATATGCCATAGCTCACCTTTTTGGCAGCTATTAGCAAAGAATTCTCTCGAGTCTTACAACAGTGTGAACTATGCCATTTGATTGTACAATCACTTAATCCACCCCCCTAATAAATTGTCGAACAGTTTTCGCAAATTCGTTGTGGAGTCTTCATTGCACTCCTCATATTAATGTTAACTCAACAAGTACAAGTGATGGACTGGACACTGAATGCAGCAATGGAATGTGTGGTGTGACAGGTAAAAACTGGCTAGGCCCATTCACCCCAATTCAACCCCTTGCTTCGTGTTATATGGTAGGCTACATTCTTTGTGCCCGAGGCGATATGTACTTCGAACACAATAACGGTCGACTAATCGATTGCAAGAAACAGAAAACAAAGTCTCTGAAAAGTTCTTGGATTGACCGTGTTTCGGCCCTGAAAAGTCCCTGAATTGTCGTGTTTTGTCCCTGGGAGAGACAGAAATGTGGTCGCTATATTGTCCGTGAAAAGTCATTAAATTGGCCGTGTTTCGGCCGTTCAATCTCATCCAGTTTGCGGCCGTCTTTCGGCCCTGTTTGGGCGCTATGCAACCGCACCTTTCTGCAGTCTGTTTGCATTTCTATGTACGTCCGTGAATCGGCCGTGTTTCGTCCCTTAAAACTCAATCGTCCCTGTTTCGGCCGTGTGATTTCAGTAAGGGTATATATATATATATATATATATATATATATATATATATATATATATATATATATATATATATATATATATATATATATATATATATATATATATATATGATAATACATAATAATAACAGAATAGAATAGGAAAAAAAGGATTGATAACTAGTTTAGCTTCCCTTAACCAATTCGAGCCGTACTGGGACAGTTTCAGCTGTTTCTACAAATACCATAATTGTTTATGGTTCAATTGTAATATCAATTTCATTTCAACCCTAATAGTTCAATTGTAATCATACTAGCATTGCAGTTCCTTAGAAAAATTGTATCTGATATTGAAATTATAATATTTCAAATTGATGAAAAAATATCGCAATTTCAATTTCCAATTGATATCGAAAATATTGAAACAAAAAAATTACGACTTTCGTCTGACTGAGAAGGCTCGAATCTTTACACGCAATATGTAATATTATTTCAGTAACACATTGACATTTTTTGTTTGTTCATTGTGTCAATATAAAATATTCCAATTATTCGATAACGAATCGAAGTAATAAAATATCAAATCGATCGAAAATATTGACATCATATTGAATAATATTGAATCATTGATGAAGCACATCAACATTGAAATGTATTTTCACTTTTTCTCCCCAATGTAAATGTTTGAATTGTCAACTATCCCAAGATTTATTGTTTGTTGAATGCGTTATCTTATTTCAATTATTCTTTGGGGTGGTAAGATTTTCCTTATGGTGCCTCGTACGAACGATCCTACCTTTCATAGCCTCAATTGGGGAACACCGATTGTGTATGAAGTTATGATGTTGATATAAAAAGCATGCAGATGCAACAAGATATCCCCTGCAGTTAGCACAACACCAAGCCAGTCGACAAACAAGGTGGAAACTAAATGTTGGTGTCAGATGGATTAATGATTTGACATACTTCATTTAAGAGATAATTATATCACAAGAAAGCGTCTTTTAAGAGTGCTTGGTAGTTGATTTAGCAAATTACCTGTTGTTTGGTGATAACTTTCAAAGGCTATAAAATTCAAGGGGGAAACACAATTATTTTTAATACCTTCAAAACGGTGTAAGTTATAATTATTTATCTCATGTCTTATAATTGAATAGTTTTTACATATAACACTCACTTAATTCCCTCAGTAGAATGAATCGCACTTGAAGACTATCCTAAGCCCTGCCACACCTGTCCAACACTGCCAAGTGATTTCAGTTCAGCAGCTCGGCATTAGCAGAGAACACCATCAAATCTGAATATTCCTCAACATTACTGCTTCTTGGATTTCATTACAATCACATTTCAATAACTTTACTCCAAGTGTCATTTTCAGCACTACAATCACAATCACATTCAATTTCAATAACTTTACTCCAATGTCATTTTCAGCAGTCAGTCAATGTATAGGCCTACTATTTCACAAAAATAATGGAAATTGAAAATAAAATAGCTATACCAGAATTGTATGAAACATTATTTCTGAAAAAACGTGGATTCATTAAACCATGCATCAACTGGAAAAACCAATGAGTAAATTGAAAAGAATCACTACCTCTTTTCTAAATCACCGTTTGAAGTTATGTTGTTTTTTGGTTGATTTACTGATTTGGATTACAACCAAACAACTGACAAATCTAGAATCTGGCAATGATCAGTCGTTGCTCGACGTAATGACAAAATATTCCAAGTTTCAGATGACGCTCTCAGTAGTTCAATCAACTACGGCACCGCTTTAGAAACTTGAGTCACCGTTGGGCGTGGGTTCAAGTCCCCCCACAAGGCATGAGTTTTTGTCAACATCCTTTCACACATCATCCCATCATAGTTTCATTATTATGAGCTCATTCGTACCCCCAGATAACGACAAGTAATTTCTATATTGCATTCGAAGCCGCAGACGTTTTACAATGAATAATAACTTGTTTTTACAACTGGCTTCTCTGAAAAGCTGTATTTATGTCCACAATGATTGCTAAAGAAAAAAAACACTGATCGAAATGAAGGAATTCATTTATTCAAGATCCACTGATTGAAAAATAGCATGAATTTGGCAAAGTGCTCCATTCAACAGTACTTGTACACAAGCCGCCACTGGGCCTCTCTAATGTTACAAGATGCCAAATTTCAAATGATTAATATTTAAAAAAAAGGAAATTATCACCATATCCCTACAACACTAGTCATTATTATTGTCATTATTATTATTCGAGTTTAACGGCGCGCCAACATCAAGGTGTTTTTGAGCTGGGACTTTAGTAATGAATCTCTGTTTTCTCAGGCGACACATGTCTGGATGACGAGTTCCGTTGCTCCGACGGATCTTGCATCCCGTCCCGCTGGGTGTGCGACAACGTGGGCGACTGCCCTCTCTCTGACGACGAGACCAACTGCACCATTTGCAGCAACCAAGACTTCAAGTGCAAGCGAGACAGCAAGTGTGTTCCACTGAAATGGCAATGCGATGGGAATAAGGATTGCACAGACGGATCTGACGAGTTTGATTGTCTACAACCAGGTAATATTAATAAATATTAATAAGAATCCATAGGAAAATGAACATCAACTAGTAGTTCAAATGTTTGGACGAATTCATCAACGAAATGTAACCGGCAAAGTTACATGGCCAATTGGTGTGAATAGGAAAGTAGCCCGAGGCTGGATGTATGAATCGGGTAAAAAGGAAAGAAAGAACAGCAGCTTACCGAGGTTCATAAGTAGAAATACTCATAGTGAGTCTGTTGCAGAACACACAGGTGATTTATAAACACAAAGACACAAGATTTTGTGTTTGTGTGTTTGTATAATCATCTGTGTTTTGGTAAGGTTGGGGTCTATCAACCAGCTCTCCACTCTTGAGTAACTCCACTTATAAACCTTGGTAAGCTGCTGTTCTTTCTTTCCCATCACCCAATTTATATTTACATGGCTAATTATTATTTTCATTAATTGTTTACAATTTTTCTTGATCTAATTTACAGTAAAATTCACCAGTTCTATAACAGCGTAATGTACTAGCGAACAACTTGTATTTCTTGACCTGTACTTGGGCATAGAGAATTAGAAATCTACTAGCTTTACTGGCGACCAATAAGCCTCAGCTCGAACCAAGCCAATGTTTTCCGGGTTGAGGTCATCTTATCAACAGACATGTAATATTACTACTATTACTAAGTTGGATTAGAGACATATTTCAACTACTAATCCATCAATTATACTATCATTTTAATTACTAAGCCAAATGCAGTTTGAAGTACATGAATAAAACAAAGAACTACAACTAGAACTAGAACAAAGAACTAGAGAATATTAAATTTTATTAAAATAACGAGAAGCAGTACTCTGCTACATCAGAAATATTACTAAAACAGATTCTACCTCACATTATCTTATTGTTTTGGTTTATCACAGCCTTTCAAAAAGCTTTGAATGAACATATTTCATTCAATCGTACCCTAATCGTCACACAGAGGTGAGTGTGTGTGGTGTTATCAGTATCACAAGTTCGTTGTTTCTAATCCTAAGCAAGTATTGCTGGCGCATCGTACGCTACCGTAATGAGTGCGCTAAACAGACACAAGTTTGATGTTTCTAATCCTAAGCAAGTATTGCTGGCGCATCGTACGCTACCGTAATGAGTGCGCTAAACAGACACAAGTTTGATGTTTCTAATCCTAAGCAAGTATTGCTGGCGCATCGTACGCTACCGTAATGAGTGCGCTAAACAGACACAAGTTTGATGTTTCTGATCCTAAGCAAGTATTGCTGGCGCATCGTACCCCAACATAATGAGTGTGCTAAACAGAGCAATAAGTATCAAGTACTGGCATGTTCAATACTGTATACACAATGCCTTATATTAACCTATATTTATTACTGTAGAATCACACTACAATCCTCTTACAATTTTCCAAAATCATTTTAAAATGCGATTATATAAACAGCTCGAGTACTGGTAGGTAGAGATGTAGGTAGAGATGTAGAAATTTAGCATTAATGAAGAAGACTTTCAAATCTAAATATTTCACAATGTTACATATTTTTGTTCTTCTTCATGTTTCACGTTATTTCAATTCATTCAATATTATATTCTATTTCACTATTTTTCACTTTGAATGTATTTTTTTCAGAGCTTTTAGCTATATTTAGCTAATTCGTTAAAATATGCAAGGTTTTGAAGACAAAGACCCCGTTTACATTACTACTCAACTACTCTAGTAAGGTTTCTGGTGTAGAACGATAGTAACTATTTTTGCGTTCACACTGTCAAATAGACATTCATGTTTACTAGAGGTTTTAGTTATATGTTTTACCGCGAGAGCAGATTATTTCGAATTACAGCCGTCTAACCAGCGACACTACAAGAATTACAAGGCTGTGCATTAACAGTTCGGCACTCCAGCTGCTTTCTTCGTCGCCATCTTCTCCTTGTATCGAACGGTAGTACCAACTATCGAGCGTTTACACTACTACATCTACTAGAGTAACCTTACTAACGGTAGTAAGTTGACTGTAGTAGCTTTTGTTACTAGCGTAGCAACTAATTTACGTTCACACACGGTAACTTACGATCGTAGGTGGGGTTACTAGAGTAGTTGAGTAGTAATGTAAACGGGGTCAAAGAGCAGTGTTGTATGAAGAATTGTTTTCGAAAAGTGAGCTCAAATATCAATAACCATAATATCAAATATCAGAAACCAATGGTCAAGTTGAAAAGAATCGTTATTTCTTTCTCGAATAACTATCAACAGACTATTCAGTCATATACACATATATGTCATATATGTATATATGTCATTATGGACAGTTCTATTCAGACAGCTTCCTGTCTTGGACTAAAAAGTCTGAAAGAATGAGAATCTCTGTTGATAAGCCCTTTGTTTCACTCATCTAGAGTTTGCACCTCCTGTCTTTCAAGTAGTTTGTTACCAAATGCTACATTTCACATAGAAATTGACTACGAAAACTGAATTTGAATGCTATATTCCTACAACCAACTCTACCGGTTGGCCTACTTATTACTATCAGTCCTATAAAGTACACAGGTTTACAAGAAACAGGTTGAGACCTATCCTAGAAATTGAAAACTGTAAATTATCGGCACAACACAATGAACAAGATGACACCGCTCGTAGAATGGTCTTGAATTGTTCCGCAAGGTGTTGTACGACCTTGATCTTGGTTCCAGCGGAGAGCATCTCGTCTGGACAGCCTCACACGTCCCCGTGCCCCGTCGGAGACCTAAGATGTGTCGACGGCAGATGTATTACAATGCAACAGCTGTGCGACAACGTCAACGACTGTTCGGACGGAGCCGACGAAGGGAATTGCGGAACTACGCCCAGCCCGCAATTAGCTTCCTAGATCTTCTCAAGTTGATATTTACCCACCCCAAATAATTGTTAAACAAGACATTCATGCATGATTGATAAGATGGTAGAACCAACCAAGCATAAGCTGGACTATAATGTAAATACATTTCTCAAGTAATTCCAAGTAATTGAATTATGGTATCATCCTAAATCAACAATTTCATCATGACATATGCATTCTGGTACTTATTGTATTTTACTATTTGTAAGATTTAATAGGCACAATTACCTTAAATTGATTTTGTATAACTAGATCCTAGACTAGAATAGTTTACGTAGGTCTACTATAAATCTGTTGAATTTGTAAAGTGTGACTTTGCCTCTTGAATAAAAATGAGATATGGATTACAATTATATTTTCATTTCATTTGGTATACGGTATTTGCATATTTAAGGTACACTCAATCAGTGAACTCCTGGGGGGTGCATTCCTGTACCTAGATGAACCCAGTCTGGACTTCAAATGTCCCGTCTTATCAAATCAGAAGTAACATGGACCAATATAACTTTTGTCGGCATTGTTTGAACATAACATTCTCCTTATAATGTACCATATTTTTATTCTGAATTTTGAAAACTGCTATTGAAACTACACAAGCATTTTTGTAGAATTGAAGAGACTTTGTTGATGATCAACCTCCACACCACAATGTAGACTTTCACTGCGTTTTTATCCCCTCCAGAGTCTAACCATTGCTTGCCTAGCATTTTACACAGTTAATTTCTCCGTCTTGTCCTCTCCGAGTTGTAATCACTAAAGCAGTGCCTGCGTAATGTGAGTGAGTATTTACGTATAATCATGAGGACAAGAAAATTGTTCTTTGAAATGGTGATTTACATACAGTAGGCCCCTATTGCCATACTGTTTTTCAAAAAGCTGCAATATTTGTTGAATCACTTTTTAGATTTTGCTTCAAACAATTTGGATCTACTTTATATATCATTAACATGTAAGGGCTCTATCCTACAGGGTATGAGATTGTAGGCCTATGCAATTACTATATATAGACAAGATTAATGGTATACATTCATGATTTAGGCTTAATAGTGTTAAAAAAAACACCCAAAACAACTCAAGACTTCACATTCAAAGACTTTCCTGCAAGGTGTTTATAGCTCCTAATTTACTCCTTTCCCCACATAATTTGAACTTTGAACTTCTTAACATTGTCCCAGATTCCCTTTTTAAAATATAGGCCTATTTACCCTAATCCATATAGACATACAAAACATTATGGCTAACAAAGAATGGTAAGGAGTCAATGCTGGTGGACACGTGCCAACACATGATCCGGTGGCTGCAGGAGTCGATTGCAACATACAGCATTAGTTTGATGCTTCTCATACATACCATGTGGCTCGCTTCAAGAAGACCTGTACAAGCACTGGGGCTGTTGGCACAAGACTTCCAGTACCGGTACGGTACTCGAGATAGTTTCTTCATTTGCAAGTAGGGGAGGAGAATGCTTCATTATCATACTGTTGACAGCCCTAGAAAAACAAATGTGACAACCATAAAATTATGTTTCTATTAATTTCAGATATTATTTCTAGAATGACTTGGTGTGTAGGAAAATACTCTAAGGCTGGATATATGAACTGGGTATAGAAAGAACAACAGCTTACCAAGGTTTATGAGTACTTGGAAATAATCATGGAGATAGAACATTTGATTACATTAGCCCGTTGATAGAACACAGATGATTATACAAACACACGAGATGTTACAAATTATTGACGTTTCAGCCATTGCCTTGGTCACTGTATAGTGGTGATAGTAATGCTCTACCATGCTTTGGTATTACTTATTACTATTCTTACTAGTTTACTGCCATCACTCTACAGCAGGGGTGCCCAACATACGGCCCGCCAAGCCATTTTATCTGGCCCACACCTCCCTGTGCATAGCACTGTCTTAAAAACATGAGTCTCATAAATAAACCTGCAAAGGAAATTTAATTTTCTGTAAACTCATTTTGTTTTGAAATTGATTTGTCTGAGATCTCAGAATTCGGTCAGAATACTTGTTTCTACAATATTCTGTCGCTAAGTGTACCAGGGGTAATTTTGTTCTCGCGGTCAAGGCAAGTTTCTTGGAAGCAACGGAGGGGGTGGTATTGTTTTCTCTGGCGACATCCGGCCCAGGTACTAACCGGCGAAGACTCCACTGGTTTTGCGGTGTTTGTGCAAATGTGTTTCACCCTTTTGGTCGTGTTCTTGCTCGCACGTGAGAAAGTCGTCGTGAAATTTGTGTATCTATGTGTCGAGTGTTTAGTGTTAATTTACGTGTTTACCAACAATGTCACTGTCAAAAGAATTAAAACGACGTAGAATAAGTAGTGAGTGCCGCGTATTTAATGAAAAGTGGACGGATAGTTATTTTTGTGTGCCAAGTAATGAGAAAGTTGCATCCTCTCATTAACGGTAGGTACACTTGATAAAACCCACAAACATAAACAATTGTCACTGGTCATAACTTGCACATTCAAATTACGTGAGATTCAAGTGATTTTTCGGATATTTTATAGAAATAAACGTTACCGGTACCAACATGGTGTTGATTCATACCAAGTTCAAGTAGTCCTATATCAATAAATGTTTCATAACATTTTATATTGCTTAAAAAACCATCGTTATACATTTGTGTTGACGTGGCCTGCCAACGTATAATAATTATGTCATGTGGCCCACTTCTAAATTAAGTTGGGCACCCCTACAGTGACCAAGGCAATAGCTGAAATGTCAAGTACTGTAATTTGTAACAATCTCGTGTGTTTGTATAATCATCTGAGTCCTACCAACAGGCTCTCTATTATAGTTATTTCTACACATTATAAACCTCAGTAAGCTGCTGTTTTTTCTTCCTGTTCTACCCAATTTATAAATACTGTTTTTATTGAGATAGTAGGGCCTAATGGTTTGAAATTATGTTTAGACTCCAATGTTTTATTATTGGTGCCTGGAACGTCCCCACCAACAGTTAGGTTACATGGGAGTACGAATGAGCAGGTGATGTAACGAGAACCATGAAGTGATAAGTGAAAGAACTTTTACAAAGAACCATGCCTTAGACGGGACTCAAACTCACGCCCAGCATTGACTTGAATTTTTAAAGCGGTGCCTTAGTTGACTGAGCCATGGAGGGTGGCTAGCGTCTTTCAAACAGTCTCAGCTGAACCCCTTTAGGCCTACATTTTATTGGTGTGGTGACTACAGACAATGCTATGGACTCAGCATACTGTATACATTAAATTTAAAAATCATTATAAAAAAAAACATAAATATTTTGATTGGATTTGATAACACACTGTACTGATGATTAAGATATTATTTTTGAAATTGATGATAACCCTTTTGAAAGAAAATGCTATTTGGCCTACTTCTTTTACATAATGTTCGCCTTTGACTTCAGTCAGAAGTGTATTTTACGAATCGATATACAACTAACATCACTAATTTTAATGTTTTCAAATTTTCAAGAGAAGAATTCTTTAAATGAAATATTTAAATGATGATATTTTATAGTGGCCAATTGAAGAATATCAATTTGTGATAAAATTATGACAGATGATGAAACAAAGAAGAGAAAGTGAATGGAAATGAGAAATGATGAGGGTACTGGTAGATGGAAACACATGGACAGAGCACAACAAACATATATTTATATTATATGTGCTGAACGCATTGAAATTGCTTGACTTGAATTCAAAGTAGCAGTAGGCCTACTTGATTCTCAGGAATGTTGAATTTTTTGATACCTAATAATGTTGACGTGTAGACTATGAAAAAAATCAAGTGATATGAACGAGAGTAGTTTAGACCTGTGATATCAATGAGAGTAGTTGATGGTTAACATGTAGACTTGTGATGGCACAGATCTGTACTGAGGATAATTGCTCAGACATCTTTGTGCAACCCCTGGAGGTGACCTGCCTATTCAACATGCATGGTTCATTTCACTGCACTACTTTACTTTACTACTTGAAATTACATTTACAAACGTCCTACACAAATATGTAGGCATTGGCACAAGCAGAATATTTCAGTAGGCACAATAGAGAGAGAGAGAGAGAGAGAGAGAGAGAGAGAGAGAGAGAGAGAGAGAGAGAGAGAGAGAGAGAGAGAGAGAGAGAGAGAGAGAGAGAGAGAGAGAGAGAGAGAGAGAGAGAGAGAGAGAGAGAGAGAGAGAGAGAGAGAGAGAGAGAGAGAGAGAGAGAGAGAGAGAGACTTATATTACAAAAAATATGTTTTATTATGAAGTTAAGATTATGTTCATCACACAAGGGAAACGGTATAACCAAATCGATTCAGCCTGAAACGGTTTTAAAATCGTGATGAACATGTGATGTGGGTGGTATTTGATAGACGTCTAGGGTGGGGGAGTCAGATTGAGAGAATAGTAAAAAAGAGTATAAATGCACTAAACTTTGTAATGAGGCAGCTTAGGGGGACAAGTATGGAGATAAAGGAAAAGGCTTATTTCTCGTTAGTGCGTCCCATGGTGGAATATGCTAGTTCAGTTTGGGATCCTTATAGATTAGGTGAGATAAGGGATGTGGAAAGGGTGCAAAGGATTGCAGTTAGAAGGGTTACAGGTAGGGTTAGGAGGTGGAAATGGGGGGAGAGGGTGAGAATATTGGAGAGTTCATCTAAGATGATCCGAGACTTGGGATGGCGGGAATTGGAAATATGGAGAAAGGAGGATCGGATCTGTAACTTCTTCAGGGTAATGTAATGGAAGGAGAAGGGGGCTGGGGAGAGTTGAATAGGTTGATTGAAATGAATGAGTCAGGGTATGGGGGAAGGCAAAGTCATGATAGAGCAGTAGTTATAAAGGGGGCTAGATTAGATGTCGGTAAGTTCTCTTTCTTGAATAGGACAGGTAGGGATTGGAATGGGCTTAGTAGAAGTATACTTGAGGAGGATGAAATAGGGTTGAAGCTATTCCGACAGAAGGTTAGGGAGGCGATAGGATAGGATCGATGGGGAACTTGCCACCGCGCATTTATGTGCAACTGCAAGAGTTAATAATAATAATAATAAAGATATATTGGCATCGGTGAATGATTAATGTGATGATGGGATGGTGAGAAATCCTTCTATCAAGTGTTTCTGGATAGTGAGGAGTTGGTCGTGGTCTGTTTTTAATGAACCATCCCAGTATCAACCTGAACGATAGAGGGAAACCACGAAAAATCTGTTATGATGGTTGTTGACCCTAGCAGGAATTGAACCCCACCCCTACACGAAGGTTTGGTGTCCTAGCCGTTCGTAACATAAATATACTCAGAAAGCATCTAAAAGCCTGCCTGTAATAGACTAGGCCCACGTATTACACAGTTGCAAAACAGTTCAAACATTGTGATATAGATGGACATTTTCAGAAAAACGATTCACGATTAAATAAGCACTTTGGTACCGGTAATGTTAAGTTGTATCTAAAATATGTGATGAACAGGCCAAAATCGTTGGAGGCATACCTCTTGACCAAGATACATTGAGTGTTGTGTTGGTTTGCCGCCGAGAGATGGTGACTTCACTAATTCGAAAACTCGTTCAATTTTATGAGTACTTTTCTGTGTAATATGGGCTGCTCTATCTGGTGTTTTTTTGTAGTAACGGCTGATAGGCTGGCAAACTTGATGACAGTGAGCCGGCCTTGAACGTAACGTTAGTTCCTTTCATCACCACTTATCTACGCACGGTCAATGGTGCTTTAAACGTGGACCGTGAATTGGAACATATTTTCAACATGGGAGGGATAGGAAGTGGGGACACCATCTCCAACGGGCAAACGCAATCCTCAATACATCTTGCTCTTGACTCAGCACCAAAAAAAAGGTGAAGTGAATAAATAAATATGGTCGACATTTTTCGAATACGGAACTGTTTTGACACACGACGATTTAAAATATTGTCATAAACATCCTACATTTGAAGCGTTTCAGGACCAATGCGGTTTCCCAGCTCTGTGATGAACATATTCATAGTAGCCAATGCTCTGTCTTGGAAACTGGAGTGAAGTCATGGGTTAGAGTCACACATGCAACCTAGATTTTTGTAAACATCGTTCATCTGTATTTTGCTTAATGATACTTCCAAAAAATCTAGCTTCTGGCAAAGAATTGAATAGTCACCAACTCGCCATCACAAGCTTGCTTTATACATACCGGTATCGGTAGTATAATGATGTTACAAGCGTTGAAAAGTTTGTGGAAATCTTCATGACGAACTATCCCTACATATTTATGATGATTGTTGATGATTATTGTTTGCTTAACGACCCCACCAACAGCTAGGTTATACGGGGGTACAAATGAGCGAATGATAATGAAATTATGAAGTGATAAGTGAAAGAACGTTTACAAAAACCCATGCTTTATGCGGGACTCGAACCCACGTCCAACTAAACTTCAGTTTCTGAAGCGGTGCCTTAGCTGACCGAGCTACCGAGGGTGGCTCATATTTATGTCATAGGCCTACCATTGCAGTCTTAGCCTAGGCTCCAAGATATGGAGTATGATCAGTTTCAAGACCAACACCACACCAACATCTTCTAGCTAGGTCTAGCCTAGGCCTACAGCAAAGTGGCTTCCTTGTTCTGGCATAAAGTCAAGTCGACCAAGAAGTCAACAAGGTAAGATGACAAATCCACAGGTGATGCAAGCATAATGTGACTAATGTATTTGCTTTAGATGCCAATGGCCATATGAATCATCTTTGTTGGACACTCATTTGCCAGTATTGGTTGGTGGTTCCTGCGTGACTGTAGGCCAATGAAAAAACCCTATGAATATGAAGCAAATTCATATGGTCAAGGCATAGCCCTACACTGCTAATCTTTTCGAAGTATTTGTTGAAACGATCTCAATGGTCTAGGCCTAGAAGCGAACCTTACACGACTAGACCTCCTGTAGTCAGTGATACAAAGAATTCAACGAAAATTGAATCTGGATTGATTATTTGAAAAATGGCAACAGAAAGTATTATGAAGTGACCGTAGTTTAATCAAACAAAGTTATAATGCATTGAAGTTTGTAATATAGCGAATAATAATTTAAAAGTTTTACTGCAGGAGAAAAACACAATAATTACCTCAACAGGCGCCATGTTGAAAGGTCTACCCAAGTTTTCACCCCTCTTCGGAGCTTGCAATTTAAGGTAAAATTTATCACCATTATTGATTACAGTAATTTTAAATGATAAAATTACCAAATTATAATTTCAAATGAACAAAAGTAGTTTTAATTTGATCACCAAAAGTGAACATTTTGTTTTGACTCGTCATCAGCTGTTGTATGAGAAGTCGGGGCTCCGATTCTGGGTTTACCATTTGTTAACAGTAGATTTGACGATCGACCGTTTAGTGTAGACAAAGAAAGAGACGTCTTATCATAATTACGAATTTGACGTTTAATTATCAAGGCCTGGCCGTGGATAGGCTCGACGAATTGATTAGACTTCCAAAGAAAATGTAATCACTGAAAAGACTCTAAAACTTGTCCATATTCTAACATCAATACTGTTTTTCAGAGAAGTACCAATTTGTTAATCATGAACAGAGAAGATAACATTTGTTGGTATCATGGTAAAGTTTCAAGGGAAAATGCTGAAGAAATCTTGAAAAATGGTATGTCTTTCAAATGAATGATGAATCTTAATTTCAACTTGACAGTATTCAAAGTTACTTTAAACCTTTTCACTAATTTTGAGGTGTTCGTCCAAGATAGCTGCTTATGAGGTCTAGCCTAGTTGCAGGCCTATGTCAGTGCATTTTGTAGCCTGGCCTATTAAAAGCATGATTATTTTTCTTCATAGGCCTAGGCCCCTAGTCCTTGATTGATTGGTCCATAGAGAATAACCCTATATAATAGCATTGAGTTTGTAGTGCTGAATTACTTCATCTATGATCATAGTGCTAGTGCCTACCTACCTTTACAGTTTGCTTTGGCTTAGGAATAGCGTGAGCAGTTGCTAGGCCTACCGTTTCCTAGGCCCCATGTGTCAATAGCCATGTATAGGCAATGGTATAGATGAGTCCTTACTCACCTTTTAACTGAGTCCTATAAAGTCATACAAGTAGCCACAGAGTAGATAGTAATATAGATCCCAATGATAAGGTCAAAGTTGATCGACTTCAGTCTCGGACTAGCCAGGGCGGCGAATGCCGCCGAGGCCTCTGGCCAGTGAGGCCCCCAAAATATGTCTGCAATAATGCTTGACTTATGAAAATATTTCAATTAAAATATAAAATAGATGGCAAAATCTGAAAAATAATGATTTTCTATGTCTGGGCTTGCCTGTATACGACATTGTTGTAACTATAGTGAAATGTGGTGGAAGGTGCACGTATTTTGTCTCAATCTTTAATATGTAAGACTGAACTAAAAAATGTTTTTATATCATATTTCATAGCCAGGAAATGAATGCTCGATGATGTACTTACAGTATATGTTTCGATCGGCGTCGGCATCTAGCGTTTGAAGGTGATGAGCGAGTTCTTTGTATTGTATTGTATTGTATATATTTATTGGTTAGCCATATGCCATACATTATACCTATTGTTAATACAAAAGTTGTTCCTTATTGGTATTAACTTATTCTATTCTCATTTTCAACATCATTTTTCTTATTCTAGATCTAAAATTATGAACACTATTACACTGTCTAATTTCTAATGATAGATTATTAATACATTCTTACTCCTTTATAAAATGAACTTTTATTTAATATTGTAGTCGATAGGCCTACACACTCTAAATATAAATTATCTGCCCTTCTCGTGTTATGCATTATTTCATTAGGATTCTTCCTCTTATTACATCTAGTCTATTTAGATATTGTGGCATATTTCCAGTTACAATTTTATGTATAAAAGTATAAACATCTATATCTATAATCCTTAATACTAAACCATTCTAATTCATTCAGTAGTTTCCCTTCTGATGCACACCACGATTCTTTTGATATAAATCGCATTACCATACCTTATTCTGTAATTTTTGTAGGTTACTAATTTGCTCAGCTGAAGCTCCTAACATGATTGTATTACAATATTCTATGTGTGGTTTAATCACACAGTTATATATAACAGTCTTAGTCCATCGACTCAAGTTTCTTCCTATTCTTGTAAGATACCGTACCCTACTCTCTTACCTACTTTACTTATTGTATTTTGTATATATGTTTCTTTAAACCTAAGTTTATTGTCAATTATTACCCCTAAGTACTTGAAATCTTCAACTATTTCTACTGTTACTTCATTTATCGTAATTTCTAGCCTTTCTATCTCCTTTTCATTTTCTTTGACCTTACCTCCAAGTATATACATTGCTTTCGACTTACTTTCATTCAGTTTAAGTTTATTGACATTTAACCAACAGTGCACCTCTTTGATTTCCAAATTCAGCTTATTTACAATATCTTTTTTATCTATACCACTTGCTGATACCACCATATTATCTGCATATATGTTCATGAAACATTCTTCCATGCAATGACTTACATCATTCAGGTATAATATAAATAATAAAGGACCAAGTGTGGCTCCCTGTGGTACTCCATTTAAACATTCTCTTTTCTCCGATAATTTTTTTTTTTAATAACATCGAAACTTGATACAAAATCATTGTTCCCCAATTAGGGCTAAGGATGAAAAATAGGATCGTTTGGACGGGGCACCACAAGGGCGATCTTACGATCTCCGATACTAGGCCTACTTCTCCGAACCTTACTCTTTGGTACCTGTCTGATGAATAATCTCTTATCCAATCAAGTACCTTACCCAATATTCCATATATTCAATTCAATTCATTCATTAATAACAACTTTGGGACAACTACACAATAAATACATTTTGTTATGTAGTTGTATCACGCCCCTGGAAGTTGCAAACTGGTGGTAATAATAAGTAATGTAGTAATGTAGTAATTGACATGATAATGTACTGTAAATTTGTTAATTTTTCAATAATATTTTCTAGGTCTTGGAATTTAGGGAAGCTGGTCATTTTATTTGCTGGTAATTTGTTCCAAAGGCGTGTAGCTCTTCCCAGGAATGAAAATAGTCCTATATTTGTATTGTATCTGTTCAATTTGAGCTTTTGTTTATGGTCAGTCCTGTTAAAGTAAGTAGCTTTTTGCGTCATTTTTTTAAGTTCCTCCCACGCTGGTTTCCCGGAGATTATTTTGTGGATTGTTCGTATTACAACTCGGCGTCGTCTTGCCTGCAAAGGCTCCCACTTTAGTCTCTCCATCACATGGCTTACTGATATATGAGGTCGTGTCCCTTTTTTATTCCATCTTTTGTGATTCTTGATTACATATCTTGCTGCCTTTCGCTGTACTTTATCGATCATATTGATTAATGTAATGGTGTGTGGATCCCACACTCGACAACAATACTCCAATAGAGGTCTGATTAAGCATTGGAAAGCATGTTCTTTAGTCCTTGGTAGGCTTCCCTTTAAATTTCCCATTACAAAGTGAAGATTTCTCTTCGCTTTACTGATCATTTTTGTTATATGGTTATTGAAGCTCAAGTTATACTCGAGTGTTACTCCAAGATATTTACATGAATCTGATTTGTTGAGGGTTTTTCCATGTAGACTGTAATGTGTTTCAATAACTCGTTTCCTTGTGAAACTTACAACGTTAGTTTTCGAAGCATTTAACCTCATACCGTTATCCACTACCCATTGCTGTATTGTGTCAAGATCCTCCTGTAGGATATTTTGATCATCAAGCGAAATTACTG
This sequence comes from Brachyptera risi, assembly GCA_964007535.1. Taxonomy (NCBI): domain Eukaryota; kingdom Metazoa; phylum Arthropoda; class Insecta; order Plecoptera; family Taeniopterygidae; genus Brachyptera; species Brachyptera risi. The sequence goes on from OZ023327.1 coordinate 37,481,446, forward strand.
GTTTATATATGATGCAATCGTCAGCAATAATCTTATTGAGCTTTTAATGTTTTGCGCAATATCATTTATGAAACAGATAAACAATGCTGGTCCCAGGACTGTACCTTGAGGCACTCCAGAGGTAACGCTTATGCTATCAGACAGTGTGGTCCCAGCTTGTACTGACTGAATCCTGTTGGTCAAGAAGTTTTTTACCCAGTGGACAACTCGATGGTCTATTTTAATGTCGGAAAACTTTTGCAGGAGACGGCTAAGAGGTACAACGTCGAATGCTTTTGAGAAGTCCAGCAGGATTGCATCGACCTGAATGCCCTTATCCAAATATTCCGCAAGCTCTTGTGTGAAAACTGTAAGGGAGGATTCGCACGAGAATCCTTTTCGGAAGCCATGTTGGTTATTGAAGAGCCAGTTGTTTTTTGTCCATGTTTCGTGGATGTGGTCTGTGATCAGTCGTTCCATTATCTTACAAGTAATCGATGTATTAATAATTGGACGGTAGTTTGATGGATCGGTGCGCGCACCGCTTTTGAAAATTGGATGTATGATAGCTGTCCTCCAATCATTTGGGATTTGACAATTAATGATAGATATTGAAAACAGTCGGTTAAGGTATGGGGTAATTGCCAATCCGGATATTTTCAACATTTGAGATGTTACTCCGTCTGATCCATGACCTGTATTGAAATTGAGCTTTTCTATAATGACAGCTATAGATTTGTTATCAAAAATTAGGCTAGAATTCTCTTCCTTGAGATCTGCGTTATTATTGTAATTCTTAATATTTCACTTTGGGTCAGAGTTGAATACTTTCTGATACGTCTCATTGAGTATATTAGCTTTGCCAAGATCTTCTGTGACTAGCACATTTGTCATTGGGTCTAGCATTGCTGGTATCGAATTAAAATTTCCTTTCTTAGACCTAATGTATTTGTAGAAATGATTCCAATTTCCTGGGTTCTCTCTATCTAATAACCTGACCATGTGATTATTTAATGCCTTTTTTTTCTCTTCATTCAGCTCTATCGTTAATTCTTGAAAATTCTTGTTCATTTTCCGTGTTGGGTATGCTCGACGACTTTTCTTCTTGAGTTCTACAATTTTTTTGGTATAGTAAAGAGGATCGTTGTTTTGTTTAACTGTACGTGTTGGTATGCATCGTGATCTTATTGTTGAAAGTATTTCCTTAAGAGTTTCACAATATTTTTCTATGTCACCAGATTGAGCATTCCATGCTGCAAAACTTTCTCGGAGATCTTCTATTATTCCTATTTTGTCTGCTCTTTAATAGACCCAAACTTCTCTCTTTGGTTGACATGTATTTGACTCAATTGAGGTGTCGATTGTAACTGTAATAATTTCATGGTTGCTAATTCCGTTTTCCACACTACAATTTCGATAACCATATATATGTTCTACCGTAATTTTTCTCTTTGTGTTTACTGTTTCAAAAGCTCTTTTCAAATCGAGGAATATAGCTACTGTTGTTATATTTTTATCTTTGTCTTCCATCCATTCACTCAATATATTCTGGACCGCAGTTTTGCAAGAATGTCCTTGTCTAAAACCTGACTGGTTAACATAAATTAGGTTATTGCTATTCACATAATGACATATTTGCTTATGCACTATTTTTTCTATCAGTTTATCTAAAATACTCAACATATTCATGGGCCTATATTCTTCAATTCTATTTGTCCCCTTAATTTTTGGTACTGGTATTACCACAGACTCTTTCAGTTCTTTCGGGAAGTATATCCTTACTAAGAGCCACATTTATCAGATTCAATATATAATACTTAATTACCCTAAAGGAGTCAGTGAACAGTCTGAACGATATTCCGTCCATATCCCCTTTTTTCGCTTTTAGACTCTTTACTTCATCATCCAGTTCTCTAATAGTTACACATCTAGAACTATCCATTGTACAATTTGTCTCTATTACATACTCACTAATATTATTTAGATTATCTATTATCTATTTTTCTTACCAATGCAGCTACTATTGATTTCATCTACATTTTCCTCTTCAATACAGTATTACTATTTATTATTTCTGTCACACTTTCAATAAAATAATTATTAAAACTATTGGCTATAACTATTTCCTGAGTTGGTACTATATTATCTTTATTTACAATTTCCCTTGCTATCGCATCTCTATTCTCTACTGTTACTATATCTTTTAGTGTCTTCCACATTTTGTTACTATCATCCTTCACTCTATCCATTCTATCTTCATAGTATTCTTTTTCTGCTTTTTGTAGCATACTAGTTACACTATTTCTCGCTTCTGTGCAGTTTTCCCAATCCTTCCTATCTTTGGTTATCTTTGTTTTTTTAAGGTGATTTCTTTCCTCCATCTTGTTTTTGATCTCTTCATTTATCCATGGACTTGCTTTACTCCTTTTCTTTCCATTTTTTTTTCTTTGTCTTTACCATTTCATTTTACTCTAGAGTATATTGCTCCTTATGGTATCATATATTATATTTACATCAGTCGTTTCCCTGTCCCACCTACACCTAGCTAGTTTCCCTTGATATCCACTAATCTCATACTCTGTCCAGTCTTCTATAACCTTATCGATCTCCCCTTCTACTATATTCTTATCTTTGTTCCTATCATTAATATTTATTAATAAAATTTCGTGGTCAGCAATTGAGGTCGTTTCTAATATTGTTGCTGAGACTGATCTTTTATTGTTAGTTATCACCAAGTCTATAAGTGTAGTAGAGTTACTTGTGATTCTAGTAGGGCTCTTGACAATTTGCTTTAAACCATATTCTGCTAACATTCGTTTCAGTTTATTTGCACTTCGATTTTTTGTCTCCAACCAGTTCATGTTTAGGTCCTCCATTAAAATCATCGTGTTGTTGTAAATTGCAAGTTTTTCAAATATACTATCTGAAAACTCCAGTCCTTCATTCTTATTTCCATTTGGAGACATGTACATGACTACTATCTTGCAACTTATATTACTAATTTCAGCTCTAGGCCTACATGCATTCTTATTAAAATATGCTTCACATTCAATCATCCAGAGACCAATACTTTGGTCTCCTATGATATCTTCAATACTATAACTAATACCTTTCTTTATGTACGACACTACTTCTCCTGTATGCCTGGAATGTGAATCACAGCGCATCAACGTGTATCCTTCAATCTCAATTTCTTTATCAAATATATTATTTGTAATATGTGTTTCTGAAATTCCAATTATACATGGTTCCTTTTCTACCACTATTTTTCTTATGTCTACTATATTTTTCATCAGACTGTGCATTCATGTGAATTACATCATTATTATTTTTCACCTGCCTTTCCCCTAAACGCTATGCTGGACCGCTAACCATTCCCTTTCCTTCATCTATTACTACACTAATTCTATTCAGTTCTTCTGCTCTCACCTCTCCCTGCTCATTGTGACAGCCATTTTCCTCTTGTTCTCTTACATTCCTTTTCCCTTCATGACCATTCATTACATTCCCTCTATCATTTTCTCTTTTACGCTGTATTCTATCATCATGCCCAATTTCTGCCTTAAATTTTATTGCCGCTCTTACTCTTATATAACATGGACATGCTTTATCCCTAGACTCATGCTTTGTGTTGAGATTGGTTCTATACAGATTATTTGACTTCACACAGTTTGCACAACTTTTATAATCTGAGTTGCACTCCTTGTATTGGTGCCGACCTCCATAGTACCTGCAGGATTCTTCATTTCTACAGTGTAACAAGCTGTGGCCATAACCACAGGATTTGTAGCATCTTGCAACGTAATCACATTTAACCACACTGCACATCCTCCAGTTCATTCTTATTCCTTCCTTAATTAGCTTCTCTTTCACACTTGATTGAGGTCTCGGGGCTAAGATGCTGGAACTTATTTCCTAGGTGGACATTGATTTAATAACCATGCATTGGTCACCAGATCACTATCTGCCCTAGGCTTAACCTATTTGTCATCCTATCCCCATTCTATCACCATCTGCCCTAGGCTTAGCCTATTTGTCATCCTATCTCCATTCTCCCCACTCCTACCCTGCAACCTCAATGCCCTCCTTCCCCTCCCATCACTCACCACTCCTTCAATTCTGAGAATCAACCTTCCCTTCCTTCTTCAATGAACAGTAGGCCCCATCTCTAGATGAGAGATTTTTCGCTCGTTACCTCTCTAGTCGTGACCATGGCAACAAGCCAAAACATTGTTTTAATTGTGATATATTTTTATTCTCTATTTAGGTGCTCTTATGGTATGTCACTCCACATATGAACCTAGATAAGCTACTGTTCTCTCTATCCTGTTTTTATAATCACTTGAGAGCGCAGGCTAAAGCATTAGGTGTGACCCATCGGCACGTGTAATTCAGTTGCTAAAGCGCTCATTTCATATGATCTGGGAGGTGAGTGGCATTTCGAACCTCTGTTCGATCCCTGCCAGTGTCCGTCTTTACAGGAGTTTTTCGTGGTTTCCCTCTGCAGTGTAGGCTAATGCCGAGATAGGTTCCCATTAAGAATGAGAAGAGTCCAGCATTGGTGTTGTATGGTAGTACAGCTGGAGGTTATTTGTTAAACCAACATGCCCTATCAAACTTTGAGATCATTCAATGTGGCGTACCACAAGGCTCGTTTCTTGGGCCCTTACTGTTCTCATTCCTTGTGAACGATTTGGCCCCTAGTATTGCTCTCGACAAGAGGAACAGGAAAGTCATCCAATATGCTGACGATACTAGTGCTATTGTTGAAGCAGAGGACGCAACTACTCTCAACCTCGAATTGACTGCTGCCATGCAGGACCTAGCTAACTGGTTCACTTCAAATAGACTTCGTTTAAACAACGACTAGACTCAGGTTATGGTCTTCACTCCCAGAGGGAAAACGATGAAGTTGCCTACATTTCCTAAGTTAGTGCCTAGTACCAAATTCCTGGGATTAATTGTTGATAAACAACTTACATGTTCGGCCCACATTAATGACCTACTGAAGAAGCTTTCAAGATCCAACTTTGTGCTTAGAACACTGTCTCGTCAATGCAACATTGACACTTTGCGTACTGTTTACCATGCTCAAGTACAGTCTCTCCTGCAATATGGACTAGTCTTTTGGGGATCAGCTGCAGACAGTATAAAAATATTTCGAGCGCAGAAGAGAATCGTACGCTCAATATCAGGCTTGCATCCCAGGTCCTCCTGCAGACAAGATTTCCGTGACCTAAAGGTGCTACCTTTCCCGAGTCTTCACATAATGGCTGTATGTTGGTTTGTTGAAGAAAATCAATATCTCTTCAACAAACCTCAACACCAGTATGGAACTAGAGGAGCGGACTTGCTTGTCCAGGAGTTCTGCCGTCTGAACACCACTGCCAAGGGCGTGATCCAAACTGGTAGAAAATTCTTCAACAAACTCCCGCTTTCCATAACAAATGCAAGAAGCAGGCTGGTTTTTTAATCAATGCTAAAAGAATTTTTAATGGAAAACCAATTCTATTGTATAGATGACTTCATCTCTTGTTGATTTTATTTTTTCTTACTTGACAATGTTTATCAATATGTACTTATTGTTTTCTTAAAACTGCTAATAAATACAAATACAAATACAAATATTCCTGCCACCCATTTGTTGAATAATTCCACCTCATCATTTTCTGCTGTAGTTACAGTAGATAATTAATAATTGTTTCTCTTCAGATCCTGATGCAAAGGATGGCATCTTCTTGGTACGTGAAAGTAATACAGCTGCTGGAGATTTTGTTTTATCGGTCCTCTTCCAAGATGAAGTTGTTCACTATCAGATACGAAGGCATGGTGAAGATGCCTTCTTCTCAATAGGTAATTAATACTATAAAATATCTGGTTTTTAATATAATTTTTCATTGGAGTTTATGAGAAAAAACTTGAGCAAGTGACCCAGATTCCAATCTGTGTTCTGATTTTTTGCGCTTGGATAATGAAACAAATGAAAATTTCACGGCTAGTCATCAAACTCAAATGAAATTAGAGATTTGATAGATTATTAATAGCCAATCGTTACTTCAGTTTTAAAATTTGTTCATCACTTGGCTTTCTCTAGTTCAGAATTGAATCATTTTTCCCTAATTACTGACGGGCCTAAAGCAGGGTTTCCAGTTCCGATTTTTTTTTGTCGTCCGACACGATATCGGTACGATTTTTGCTATGCCTGTTTCCACTTGGCTGTGCCGTATTGTTTTCGTGACGTCATAGCCATAGCCTTCATTACCTTCAAACTCACAGGCTTCTTCAAATGTGAGGAATGTTAGTATAATTTCCGGTAAAATCGTAGTTTCGGCCGATGAAAGTTGGAGTCGAGTCAATAATCACGACACCGAAACGGTGTCGTGAGCCGCCATGTTGTTTAGGTGAATACTGGCTTGTGATTGGCTAGTTGGGAAAATCGTGTCGGACGACAAGAAAAAATCGGAACTGGAAACCCTGCTTAAGAATACGTTCATAGCATTCTAGAATTGTAGGCCTACTTGAGTATGCTATACCGCTAATACTTATCAACAGGTGAGCTCGATTACCAACAGTAATTTTCAATTGTATTTGCCAAACTGAAATATCAACACACTATTTATTTGTATTTGTATGAGCTAGTGACAGTACGGTATTATGTAATGATTATGTATTATGCAATTATGTTATTCTTGTTGATGTTCTCTTATTTCTTGCCAATGGTGTAACTAGGAATTGTGAAACTAAGAAAAAATATTGCAATTATTTCAGATGAGCAAACAATACTCCATGGCCTTGAAACACTGATTGAATATTACCACGAGTCATCTCATTGTCTGGTTACGAAGTTGACCACGGTGTGTAAGAAAGACCTCCCCCCTCACGACTCGCGAAGGCACGCTGGAACCAATCTGTTGCACAGAGCAACAAAAGAAGGTAAAATTGTAGACGGTCTCTTGAAACCAAGATCCTGAGACGGGCGGTTCAGTCGCTAGCACGCTGAGCCGTCATTCAGAAGGCCTTGGTCATCATTAGAGAGAATACAGTTATAAATAAAAATAAAATTTGAACCGTGCAAGATACAAAACTAACCTGTACTGTACATTACTGGATGCAGACAATATTTGTTGAGAATACTGATGACTCAAATTTTATAATTTAACGTAGATGGAAAGATTTCTTGTAGGCCCATGTATCTCTTTCAACACTTGATATTTTTGCCATCAAATTTTACCTCTGAGCGCATCGTTGATACATGCAAATAACATGTCACTTATCGTGAATATTTATTATCGATTGACAGTATTTTATAAGATACTTCTCTGCACGGTATGAAGCAGTTCCACTACAATATGTTAATGCGTAAAGTCACTGCAATTATTTATATTTTATGTTGACACTGAAAATGTTACGCTGTGGGTGTATCCCCCTGGAAAGCTGGCTAAAAACCACATTCTTCCCTGTGCTCCCAAAAATGTAATGAAATAATCATGTATCACACAATAGTTCCCTTATCACACACGCTTTTATACACACACTTCACTTGCTGTTGCTATGTGTCCGGTCTGTCGGTAGGGCCATTTACGCTGACTAAGTAAATGTATAGTAAATTATCCCTATGGATAGACGTCGGAACATTCCGTCGGATAGATGTTGGTCAGGGGTTAATGGTCGATTAGAATAAAATGGAAATTATAATTAATAGAAATACAGTGGGAAAACCCAAAATCTTTCATTCCAATTTCTTTTAATAGAGTATTTATTTACAAACATTCGTTGGCCTGTGGCAGTCATTTACGATGCTCTCTCAGTTTGTGCAGTTCAAGTAGTGTTTTGATGTGGGGTATATTGACAACCATGTGTATATGTACACCAGTTGTCTTTTCAGAACTTGCTCAAGCTAAGAATATGCTGAAAATAGCTTGTAATGAATGCGTACATTTTTTTATCCCAGAGTCTTGACTTTTGTCCAAAGACTTTTTGATGCTTAATTAATTCCAATTTGAAATTTGACCAATGCTTTGAAATGTGATTTTTGTTATAGCTAATGCTAAGAAACTAAATAATTAATGCTATTATTTCACAACTACCGATGTCAGTTTTCGGACCCTGAAGTTTGGGGGAAAACATCGGCTTGGAATCAGGACAATACGATATTTATTAGCGTAACATTCATCCCCGCATTGCTTTAGTTTATCAGTTGATTATTTCCCACCTGTCGGTTAGGAGAGTACACCGTTGTTTCCGAGCTGTTGAAGTGCGGTTACCGAAGTGTGGAGGCGAAGAACCAAGACGGCCAAACTGCCGTTCACTTGGCAAGTCGATTGGGTAAAGATGACATCTTGAAGAAGCTGATTGAATCGGGTGCCAACATCAACTGTCGTGATACTGCCGGCTATACTCCCTTACACGTATGTTATTCATTCTTATTCACTTGGGAAGACATCTTCCTTTGAGTTACTTCATTTTTGATTTTATTCGGAAACTGCTTATTTGTATCGGATGTTTTTTACTTCTAATGAATGTAAGTAATGCTTATCATGTACACTTAACAGCACAAAAAAATGGGATTCATTTTCAGAGTCCCTGAATCAATACTATTTGAACAGGTGGTAGTGGCCTTTAGACCTGTTTCAGGAGCTCTGTGATTGGCTGATAAGAGTTGCATATGATAACAAGATATTCAGAGAGAACCACCCCACCACGTGCTTCTCCATGTGGTGTCTTGTTTTCAGTTGGTATTTTCACCTTGAAATATATCACGTGATGACCAAAGGTTGACCTGTCGACTGACGATAATGGGTAGCTCGTATAGACTGGATTTTATCCTAATCTGTCCATGCAGTTTGTCTATATGCTATATAGGAATTGTAATCAGACCAAGTGGAACTCATTCCAAAAATGTAAAATATGCTCAGGAGAGTTGATTCTGAGGAATGATATGACATATCAAAATAAGAATGAAGACGGATCAAAGATACGTTGACACTTTTAAAGAGTGGTATAGTGAAACTATTTCGAGTTATTTATTGGATGATTTTCACAGGTATAGGCCCTACATTACAGCTAGAAGTGTACGGCCCTACTGCTGGAAAAATATGTTTTCATCTGTGTGCATACCGTGGACATTATATTCCATAACTTGAATAAATTCAACTCAAACCAACTTGAGTGTAATTAAAATAATATTCTGTATTTTTAGACGAGCTTCAGCGAGTAGTCTATTCAATTTGTCATACTGGAAAAGAAGGTGTCCGTTCTTATGTTTTTATTTCTTATGTCTTTTTGTCGGTTCTCCACAGGTCAAACGGCTACAGCTATCAACTTCAAACTTTTTTTCGTTATTGTTCCTCATCTAACTTAGATCTGTGAGGTTTTGTGGCATCATCAAGTGGTAACTTTCATTTTTATGAATTTTGAAAATTTCAAAAATACTCGGTAGAATAACACAGCGGAAAAAAAGAAGATAATTTTATTCCCCCCCCCCCCAAAAAAAAAAATTCCGCGTGAAGTTGGGTTACATTTTGGTACACATTGCCGGAAATTCTCAGCTTGATCGGGTCAGCCATTTTGAAGAAAAAACATGAAATGTGCTGAATTGGTACCACTCGAAGCAGTTTTTACCCATTTATAACTTAAATGTCACCCAATTGGCGAATGTAGGCAAAAGTTCGGCAATCATGTGATTTTATATATATATATATATATATATATATAT